>KK116691.1:62813-88132 GCA_000611955.2 Stegodyphus mimosarum | reverse complement strand
CCTTTTTTTTTTTTTTTTTTTTTAATTTCTAATATATTTCTAATGAAGGTCCCATTTTCTAATGTTGGGCTGAGTAGGTAGGTTTAGCTGTTTCAGTGCAAAAATTATTAGTCTAAGGAAAATAAATTTATTTTTTACTGTGTTTCAGAATGTTTTTTTAGCGTGACACTTTGTGAAAAAAGTTAAAAATTTACTTTTATCACTTAAAAGAGAACATTTATTTAAAATTTTAATTCTTAAGTTATATCTAAAGATTATTAAATGTATTCATTTTAAATATGGTTTTAGACAGTGAAAAATTTTTAATTTTCTAGGATGGTTGGAATGTTACCTACTCCTCCAAGAGGTCGCGGTGGAAGAGTACCTCCAAATGCACCTAGAAATTTTGGTAATGTCAATATAATGTATATATATAATACATGATGAAAATTCAAATGTATTTTTGTGTATTTGCAGTAATTTCATTTATTCTTAAATTTGTTACATCTTGTTTTTTATAGATTATGATTATGACTATTATGGTTATGGAGAATATCCTGCCGGTGGTGGTGGAGGGTATGGTGAACCATATTATGATGATTTCTATGCTCCGCCATTTGATGACTACGGCTATGATTATGGTTACGCTACTCCACCTCGGCCATATGCATCACGTGTACCTCCACCTCCACCACCCCCTGAAAGAGTATGTTTGCAATCTTCTTCTTCTTTCTTTTTATTATTATTATTAAGTTATAACTTTAAGTTGTCAAGAAATCATTTCAGGGTATTGTCAGTTTGTGTTAAAGCTGCATTACATTGATTAATTTCAAACATTTGTTTAAATTGAATGTTGAGTGACTTTTCCCCTTTTTCTTGATACAGGAATAATCATCTCAGCTTTAAATTTAGTTCGTAAAATGGTGCTTAATTACATAGTACTTTAAATGTTAAAAATAACACTGAAAAATCTCTCATAATTGGTGCGATTATATTATGCTGAGGTATGTAATATGCATATTTGCCAGTTGTCTCATATTTACTGGAAGTCTCCTGATTTTAAATTTTAACTAAGGGAAATGTTTCCCAGCAATAAGTTCAATTTATCGGATTAAATACCTTAATAAACAAGGATATATTAATTGTAAATTAGATCAATTTGAGATATAAATCAAGAACTGTGTTTGTTTTAAATTTCCATGTTATCTGTATATTTAATTTTAATTTAAAATTTGTCATGTTGAAAGCAATACCTGTGACAAGTGTCATGTGGAATGGCAATCTTTACCTGCGAATAAGTTAGTAGCATAACATCACATGGAAAGTGGCCATAAATGTTTGTTACAGTTTTTGTAAATTTATTGATGAGGTGTTTATGTTACTGTTTATTAGAGCAGCTATTATTGTTGTCACATATATTTAAAGATTTTTATGCTGTTACCATTTATAAATTTTATTATTTAAAGTTTTTTGAATTAGTAGAAGTGGAATTTCACTCTGGTTGTTTATTGTCCACCTAAATTCTTAACTTCTGTTTGCATTTGTACTGTCTGCTGCTTTTGTGTCCGATTAAAATAATGTTATGTGAATTGTGCATTACTCATTAAAAGGTAATAGGAAGAAAGTAGCTTGAGTGCTGTTGGATTGTGTTTTTTTAATTCATTATTGACATAGTATTTTTTTAATTTCCTTTATAAAACAATAACTTGAATAAATTAAATGCTTGTTAAAAAAGCTGTATCAGAACCATCACTGTTTTTCTGTAAGTTTTCAAAAGACAGTCTTATTTTTTTAAACATGAGGGAAAATTTTAATCCTTAATTATGTGTCTAATTTTATATTATTAAAAAAAAGGTCAAGTTTTTCCCTTTATGGGAACTCTATATTGTGGATTTTTGCATTATTTGCAGAGTACTGCTGTAATTTCATTATTGTAGAATTTCAGTAATAAATTAAGTACTCCTTTTTTGAATTGTGATTATACTTTTATGTAATAAAAGTTACATGGGACGTTAATTTCGTATGCATATAAAATGCATTCTGTGATTCTATTTAAAAAAAGTGCTGCACTTAAATACAGATTTATTGGATTAAATTTTTGATAATATTTAAATTTGTGATAATTTCTGTTTGAGTTGACAATCACACTATGTATCCTTAAAAGGTTCCACGAGGAGGAGGAAGAGTTGCCCGATCTGCTCCTCCACGAGCTTCATCTGCGCGTTCTAGGGGAACAACAAATCGTGGTCGTGGTGCCCGAGGAACAACACGTGGAGCTGCAAAGCCTACGCCGCGTGGTGGTAAACTCAGGGGAAATATGGCTGGTAAGCGTAAGTTTGACAGTGGTCATCAGAACCAGGGGGCCTCCAAGCGCCGCTTCCAGAATAGCCGAGGGGCTATGGGCAACTCCTGGGGTAACCAGCCCATTCCCCAGCAACCACGTGGCGCCTCTGGGGGCGACGTCGAGTGGTACCAGGACTCCTTTGGCCAGCAGTGGGGATAATTATTTTTTGTCAGGACATCTGTGAATTGGTGAACACATGTTCATCCAAAAACTAGTTGTTTATTAACAAAACAGTTTGTGGGCAGAGTGGACTATGGCACATGTGGGAACAGTGCCCTCATAGTTTTAATCAAAGGGAGAAGTTAACTAAAAACAAATCCACATGCTGGCCTGGCCTGTTCCCACACCAGGCCCCCACTCTGCTGGCTTACTGTCACTTTTTACTGTCAGCTATTTAAAATCATTCAAGTAGCCATTTTACATTTTCATTCTGTATGTAATAATGTTATCATGTATGGATATTTGTCGAGGAAAATTTTCATATGTGTAAAAGTTGTCATGAAATCATTTGGGTGTGCTTGCAATTGTAATGAACTGTTAATTTGAATTGTGCACAATTTTTTTAGTTATAAATATTTGCTCATCGTCATGCAATTTTTTAGATGTGAAATGGTCAGTATGTGTATATGCCACAATGTCATAATTTACATTAAATTTTTAATGTTGAAACATTTTTCTCATTCCAATTTTAACTACCCAGATTCCTAAATTTCTTTGTTCTTATGTCCTTGTCTCACAGTTCACTATATTCAGGGTAGAATTCGGTATTCTACTATAGAGCTCTTGTTTTTAACAAAAAATTTTTTTGAGCTAGAAGTTGATAGTTTTGTTTCCAATTAATTTTGATTATCAATTTGAAGTTGATAGTTTTGTTTCCACTTAATTTAATTTGAAGCTGCACTTCAAGCACTGTGCATGGAGTTGCAAGATGGCTATTTTGAGCAGTCCGATTGGTGCATAGATGTTCATTAATAACTGAGGATTGGTTATATTAGCTGATAATCTTGCACATGACGATCACATGGGATACATTTAACTGATATCAGTATTTTAAAATTTTTTGTTAGTATTTCAAAAGTGTATGTCTCCTAAATCAGCTTCCACCTTCCCCCTTGCTTATGTTGTAGTGTTTATACACGATAATAATTTAATCAGCTATTGAAAATGTATAAATCATTTTTTGTAATGTCTTCTGTGCAGTTATTTAAGTGCTGTAGAAATCTTAATGTAAAAGCATCATTTCAAACCTGAATATATTTTTTTATTCTGACATACTATCAATAACAATCATTTTCTTTATTGTGAATGAATTAAAATTTTATAATCTTCAGTATATATATATATTAGCAAGCTTGATGTCAAAGACACCTTCTTAAAAAATAATTGTTCATTTAGAAAAGTTGATAATGTGGTCCAGAAAAAAATGAAAGCAAATTTATTCTTTGATTTTACTCTTTGTGATATTTATAAATTTTTAGTTTAATGAAAATAAGTAACACTGATAATTTTTAATCATATATATTTATTTAAAAAAATTAATGTTAACGTATTTGATTAGTTGTTAAAGAGTATTTTTTAAGTAATTGTTAATTTGATTAATATTATTAAATCATAAAAGAATTGGAGGCATGTTCAATCATTCTCTGCTTGTGATTTTTATGAATTTTAAATTAAATAAAATTGTTAAACTTATTGCTGGTTTTCAAAATCATGTGTGAAAAGAATTACAAATTTTCTCTCAGTTGCATTTAATTTGTGTGTAATCCATTTTGAAATTTTATATTCAAGACTTTTTATAATAAATTATTTTTAAATCATTAAATGTGACTTTAAAAAAATAATACTGTTTTGTCATTTAAAATTTTTAAAATAATATTAAATTTTAATGCAGAAATTGGATATTTTTAGTGAATTGAGGATGCTTGGAATTAAAGAGCAAATTAGGTTTTTTTTTTTTTTTAAAACTAAATACACTATTTAAATAATTTATACTTTGAAAGCCTTAACACTTTATGCAATAAGTTTCCTGAAGTTGGTGCTCAAAATCCACTTGCGAAATTAAATTTAAGCATTTTCTAATTGTGGTAAAACAGATTTCTCTTGGACGCTCAGCTGTTACATACACATGCATTCCCCCTTCTTTCCTGTAGCTTCTGCCATCATTTAATTTCTTGTTAATTTTATTCCATGCCTGCTTATGATGATTCTTCTATATTAAAGAGAAAATATTTACTGTCCTCCCATTTTATACTTATTTTTCTTTATGTTGATCCATTCTGTTCCTTGCAAGTGTGTTTTATTTCACATGCATGCATGTTTTTTCTGCACTTACTGTTTGTTTGTGACATTGCTTCTTCGGTGTTCTCCTGGTTATATTTATTCTTTCAGTTCTCTACCATCTTTTTAAAATCGAGCGTAATTTATTATTGTTCCCATAAGTGAATTCAAAAGTCAAAGGCAATGACACACAGGATGGTGCAGAAGATCATGCTGCATCTTTTACTCTAATCATCTAATTATTCTTTCTTTTTTATCATGTATAGTGGATATGTACAACCATATAATGTGACAGATGAGCTAGAAGTGAAACTGCTGGAAGACTGAAATGATCTGTAGTTTTTTACTGTATGACCTTCTGGCAGACCAGCTGAAGTATTTTACTCTTGTCCATAGAAAAAATTGCTGTGATGAAGCTGCCTGCCAGTGACTTTGAATAATAAATGTTCATTTTTAAGTAGCATGGCATATTTATTAGAGTATTTATATAAATTAAATAAAATGTCAAGTGTTTTGAGTAAAAAACAAATTATGATAAATCAAATCATTTACATTTTCATTCATGATAGCTGAAAGATTATGTCCAACAATTCTCCTTTTTTCTCTTCCCTGGCTTTCTTTTTAAATTTTGAGTGTATATTCATTCATAATTTTGTATGAATGAATTATTTATCATTTTTTATGAACTGAAGGACATTTAATAAGCAAAGATGTAAAATGAAACCCCTTCTTATGTATTCCTGCATTTTATTATGATTACTGTGAAGTTCCAAAATTTTGATCATTAAAATTTTATAATTTTTTTTGCTGGCTGCTTTTAAATTTCCTGCTTTATACAATTTTTTATTCTAGTATTAAAAATTGAGAGTGATCAAAGATTGTCCTTGCTTTCTAAAAAATCGTTTTTTTTTTACAATAATGGCACATCAAAAATACAAAATGTTGATACTAAGTATAATACGAAATGATAAAAAATAAACCTCTCCGAAGGAGACCATGAAGTGAAAGATAACAATATCACATTTCTGCACTATTTTAGAGATATGTCTTTTGGAATTATTCACGAGAGTCAAAGTTTTTTTGAAGAAAGAAGGGGTGGCATTAAACCTCTTTATTTGCGGGCCAACTGATTCTCTATATTCGGTATGGTTAATTAATACCTACTTGTTTGTATACCATTGAAGAAAAAAATAGTTTCACTTACGTAAAAGGTTCTGTACTTGCAGTGGAGAGATATTAATACCTGCAAATAAGTATGAAAAAAAAGCATGACTTTCATTATTACTTATACAAAATATAGATAAAAAGCAATCTCTAAAAAATAATTACTGCATCTTTGTTATTCTTTTTTTTTTGGTGAGACCCATCAGAACTCTACTTGCTTTAGTTGATAAATACCATCAGTCCTCTGAATTCTTTTCTTATGTGGGAAAAATTTATCATTTATTGCAAATAATTTTTTTATCACTTTTCATCATTTGATTGCGACATTTCTGCTACTTTTGTCGTCTTCTGTTATTCTTGTATGTGTAAAAGCATTGCAGATACTTCACACTATTCTAATGTAGTCTTATATGCATGGTACTCGTGAATTAGGCATCATATGATTAAATTCTTCTGTTAGTCCATTCACAGCGTCTGCCACTATCTACCTAATGGATGCCACTAATTAAGACTCATTAGCTTCTTCAGTAGTATGTTTGATTTGATTCTGCTTCCCCCTTCCCTCCAAAAAAAAGTGGCATTCTGATGATTAAGTTTTCCTGTTAGTCCTATAATATCTCCAAATCCCTTTTTATTATATCATCATCATCATATAACCAATTTCTTAATTTTTCTGCGTGTTCTGTTATTGCAGAGACATTGTTGTTTTTCCTGCCCACAAAATGAGGCCTTAAAGCAGCTAAAACATATCCTTATAATTACATTGTACTTATAATTAACATTGACAAATGGTCTACCATTGCGTAAAAAAAATGGGTTTTGCTTTGAAAGTAGTAGGAACTTGTTCATCTATATAGATGTGGGTTCTGTTTAATACTGGAATAGCTTTGTTTTCTCCTTAAGCACAGTTTTAGCAAAACCGCTTGTATGATTTCAAAAAGTCATCTCTTATATGATTGCATTCAACATGCTTTGGTATGAACCTGCCCATTAAAGCATATCTAACAGAATGAACAACTCTCTTTTTTAAATCCTTGGATAATGCAAAAAGAGTTGACAAAATTTGATGAGTCTAGTTTGAAATTTTGCTAAAAAGATTTAATGTAGCTTGATTGATTCTGTTTATTGATTGGCGCGCGTTAGCGTCACTCTGGCAGCTGGCAAAGAGCCAATTCTTGCAGCTCCAAACAGATTGTCTTTAAGAAAGGCAAAGCAAGTTTCCAGTAACTTTGGTTCTCAGTAACCTCGAGAATCGAAATACTCGCTTGCACATGTGCAGTGCATGTTGAACTAAAGAAAATATGCATTCTTGTATCAAGCAAAATCGGTTTAATCTTAGTATAGCAGTTTGGCAAAGAGCCAATTCTTGCAGCTCCAAACAGATTGTCTTTAAGAAAGGCAAAGCAAGTTTCCAGTAACTTTGGTTCTCAGTAACCTCGAGAATCGAAATACTCGCATGCGCATGTGCATTGCATGTTGAACTAAAGAAAATACTCATTCTGGTATCAAATAAAATCGGTTTAATCCTAGTATAGCGGTACCATGGAGGTTAGAATAGCCTCCGTGTACGGTACACACGGGATTTAGCGACATTATGATGAGCAGCAAATAGGCCATTTCGGTGTTGGCGGCAATTTTCAAAATCGTGTTAAAACCGTAGCGTATAGTAGGATTCTACCGCAAAATCTTTTAAATACTTTTTTTTTCTTTTTAAGAAATGCCTTATTTATTATTTTGCAGTAAAATAGTAATCAGTCATCTAGGTTAACCATTTAATATAACTATATTCGCCAAAATATCGTCGATTATTGTAATTCAGTTTTTTAATTATTTTAATGTTATTTATATCATTTAATGTTGCTTCTTCCCCTTAAATTTATTTATCATTAGTAAATAATACTTTCAAATTTCAGGAAATTTTCTCTGGCATAATCCTGAAACTAATTCTAGCAGTATAATGACATAACATCACGAAATTCAATGCACATATTTTTTGCTTATGTATTCAGCTAAATAAATATAAAATACCTTCATTTATTTAAAAATATCATTAAATAGATATTTTTCTTTCGTTTAGCTGCAAAATGTCAGGGAAAAAAAAGACATTTTTTTATCCACATTGAGCAGATTCTGATCTCAATTCTTCAGTGGAAAAAACAACTCCTACTATAGTTATAATAGTATTCTTTGAGGATAATATAAAAGTCATATCTAATTGGCAAATTTTTGTGTTTTCAAGTGGTACCATAATTAATTTACCTCTTAGCACAGCCAAAGAGCATTACGCGGATAGACTGGAATTTTCTTAAAACACACCTGGAAAAGTCAGGGAATTTCATTCTCCTGTTTGAGTGGCAACCCTGGTAAAACAAAGTGCAGTTGTTTTGATGAGCAAATGACTATCAGTAACCAAGTAAATGCAAAGAAAATAAAATATCAAACTACCTTCAATTATTCGTTGTGTATGATTGTAACTCAATTTCATATAGGTTCTCCTTCCCCACCCGCTGTGAGCATGAACAAGTACAATTTTATATGATATATGACAAAGATTTTATATCTCGCCACATATTTAAAAATCTTTGCAGTGGCGTAAAACAACCAATTGAAAAAAACATAACTTCGTTTCTCATCAAAAGATGTTCCGATATCCTTAAAATAACTACCATTCTGGCATTGGAGAGAAGATTTAAATTTTCTACCTACTTCCACAAGATACAAGCGATTGCACAGAATTCAGCAATGAAATCCATACTTTAAGAGCTTGAATTTAAATTTCTGCACATTACATTAAGATACTCAAGTTTGTCATCCCTAGATTCATTGAGAATAACAGCTTTATATTACACATATTGACTTAAACATATATATATATATATCAGTTTGAATGAAGAACCAGGTTTTGCTGAAAAATATTTCACATTTAATTGCAGATACCTGTTAATTTTGAATTTGTTAATGCCATTTCTTCTAAAATTAAACCCAGAAGTGCAAAATATCTTGAAAATTGCTTTATTGTGATGAAATTTTGTGCACAGATATCCAGTATTATGACATGGCCAGTACTAACATAAAACAAAAGAAACAGCAGAAGTTGTGATATGTAAATGAGATAAAAATGCCCAAAACATAACACCTCATACAAACTTGAAAGTGTGGCCATCCCTTATAACTTCATATATACACCTACATAATTGTAAATCAGGTTGTTGATCGTAATTTGAGGCATTAAAAGGCTTGAAATGTTGAGCATCATGCAGTGGGTCTAGTTTAGTATGTAATTATCTATAAAATTAATTCTTTCCAACAGCTTCCTATGAAATTGTAAAGAACTTTATGCTGTGAACACATGAGAATGCTGTCTCACATATGATTGCTTAACACTCTTCACATCACAAACATGCAGATGACCTAATGCTTTCCTACACAAGTATTCTGCTTTAACCCAAGTGGTGAGAAAAAGTTGTGTACTGAATCAGCTATTTAATAGAAGGGAATTGGAATTTATGAACACAAGTCTGCTGGATTTTAAACACTGATGTTGCAAGTTCCGATAGTGGTTGAGTGTAAAGTCACCGAGGACCTCTTAGTTCGGTCCGGGTTTAAATTCTGACAGATGGGCTGGCTTTGCCTTAATTAAATAAACCAAACGAAGCGATGCTGACTTTGATAAAGATTTTTTTTTTTTTTTTAAGAGCAATAGTGGGTTCAAACTTTCCATGTGAAGACATTGAGATAGTGAATTGCATCTTATTGCTAGGCATGACTCCAATCTTAAGGAGCTCATAATCTATTAAGAACAATACCATGTGTTCTTAAAATAGATTGATGATTTTTAAAAATTTATAACAGGAAAATGGTTGAGGTTAAAACAAACAATTCTCGCAACAAATTTTTCCTCCTAGAGTTCCTGGTTTTTGTTAAAAAATTTTGCAACAGAATAATTGTGAATAAAGATAATTGAAAAATCACAACAGTTTTTGAAAAATTTTAAAGAATGAAAATTACATAATATTTTCAAAATGTTCACTATAAGCTGCAGTCACGTGACGAATGGCTGCATGTTCATCACATTCTTCGATTTTCCGAAGTGTTAGGAATTTCTTTCCTGATCACGTGTGTTCTCGGACCATATATTTTATACAGTGGTGTTAGAATGCTAATAAAACAATGGGACAGCTATGTAAATAGTTTTCAAATGAGTATCTCATTAGATCATTTTGTAATTTCGTTTTGTGACTTGTTTATTTATTGGCTTCTTTTCGTACATTTACAGTTTTCCAAATTACATAAAGCATCAACTTTTAAAATATGTATTTGTTATTTTTAATTTGCACACATGTATCATTGTGCATAATTAATTGCATTAAACTTGCAGGCATGTTTGGTTTGTATGAAGATAGTTTCTGCTGTTTAAGCATTGAATTTCTTAGTTTGCTCTCTAAAATGTAGCATTTTAAAATATAGTTAATGAAAAGACTCTCTGAACTGAGTATTTTAATTATTATATGATTTTATCTGCTATGAGATGTAAATACAAGTAGTGTCTGAAACTTTTTTTTTGTGGAATACAAATCTAGCTTTGGAAAATGTTATAGATTAAAAAGTCACAGTACTAAAATTCTGACTGTTTCATCGTTTTGTTCATTTTATTATCACTTTCTTTCTGCGATAACTGCTGTTTTCTAAAATTCGGTTGATGACTAAGAAAATTATACTAAGGGCTTTGAAAATATGAAATGTTTTTAATAAGATATTGATAGTTCAGATATGTGGGAATGTATTCTTGTATCTTTTTGTTTTTTATGCATGCTATTTTATTTTATAACATCTTATCTATTAATTTCTGAATTATATGAAAAATCTGAGTAAGGGGTTTTGAGTTCGTTTCAATAAATATGTTGGTAATGATGTTTGGTGAAAGAAGTAAAATATGTTTGAAATTGTCTTGGATAAATTATGTCTGATAGAATAATAGCTATCATCATGGCATTAAACACAAGCTGTATGGTGGTTGGAGAGAGAAGTCAATTAATATAGAAAATTACCAAATTGATAGTTTTTACTGTTTGGTAGGTAGCTTCCCTCTTTCCAAAATTAATTGTTAGGTAAATTTTGTTCGAGGTTGCTTATAAGCTTCATTTAAATTATTTTTTATTCTGTATAATTGTACTGTGTTTTAATTATTAAGCAAAATATGTGAAAAAAAATTGGAGGGGAGTTCAAAAATTTAGTGTGCATTAGAAGTTATCAGGAGTTGAGACTAACCTACATAGTGAGATGGATAAATCAGGAAAAATTTGAAGGTAACATCTATACATTTGATTTCAATAAGCCAGAATGAAAAAGAGCAGGCAAAAATTTCAAGTTGATTAGATTTTTGGGAGTATCCAGTCTTGTGTTGTTCCATATGACTAAGAATGAATGATATTTGAAAAAAAAATTTTTTTTTTAATTTTGTGATATTTTCTGATGAAAAAACATCCAAAAGACATTGAAGGAAGGCATTGCACTATGTGGCCGAAAAGTATGTGGCAACATGTTTGTGCATAGCATTCTTCCAGACAGCTTTCTGCTTCAAAGATTTTTGCCAGTATGACTACAGATCATGATCCCTCCAATGGAAATTTTAGTATAATAGCAGACTGCATACTGCAGTTTTGTTATCTTTGGCGAAATCTCCGATTTAACTTTCTCTATTCTTAGAGCCTAATGTGGCTCATTTAAAGCTATAGTGCACCTCTCCCCCCCTTTCTTCTAATGTTAGAATTTTGGTGCAGAATTTTCTCAGTTCTGCGTTTCTTTTTTTCCCTGTGTACATCTGGACAACAGTGCAAAAAAAAAGAGAACTGTGTGCGCCTTGTATGGAAAAAGAAGAATGTAAAACTTTCTGGTGAGGGTGTGGATAATCGGGAACATATCCCCCCTTTTTTTCCTTCCTCTGCTCCATCCTTGCTTTTGAGAATGGAAAATTATTCTGTTTAATTGTCATAGCCAGGAAATGGTGAGTTGCTATAAAGTTTTTTTCAGAGCTATTCTCTTGGACGTAACTGTTATTATTGCAACTTGGAATATAAATTATTTAGACTATGGAAAAGAGGAATAAAAAAAATTATATTAAATATCAAAAAGGGTAAAAAATGTTAATGAAATTACCATGGCAAATAAAATGGAAGTTTGTTCAGAAAAAATTATGTGGAAGAGATAGAAAAATCTCAAGATTAATCCCGAGCAAGCGGGGAAAAAAGCTGAATAAAAATATGTGAAAAAGATAATCATAAGCAACTTCATATTTTAATGCCAAATTAAAAAATCAGCATGATCTTTTACCATTGTTTATTGGTGTGTATCTCATAATTTGGAACTCTGAATAATATTTAGAAGCAGAATTAAAATATTTGTCTGTAGGTGTCATAGTTAAAAAGTGAGTCTCGCAGATTATTGTGTAGTTTTTAAGAAAAGTAGCATTTTGACTACAGAATTTGATCTAAGCACATTCAGGATCTGCAGTCCCCTATCCACTTAAATTTGTATTGAAGGCAGCTGAAAAAAATAGATTACTGAACAGATAGATGTAAGTGAATTAATTATATATGAGTAAATTCATAATGTAACTAGCTAACACCTGCCCGCTTTGCTGGGCGTACTATCTATTTGAACGAGAACCTAGTCGTCTTATATGGATGAAATGTCTAATTTCGAATTGATAATGAATGTAATTTTTTTAATTTAAAGTTGGGAAATAGAGTGCCAGTCAATGAATCAAAGTCAAAACTCGCACACATAAAAAAGAGTTGACTTCGTGTCGCCTGTGATGGTATCACAAAAATCCATTTTGGGCAGGATTTACGAAAATCCGTTCTTAGTTCACATCTACATCGTGGAAAGAGTAACTATGCAAAATTTCAAGTTAATCGGGTGTATAGTTTCAGAGATCTTGTGATTGTGATGAATCCGTGGTATTTCGCTTATATATATTATTATTATTATAGTATCAAATCTTATGCATTGATCTTAACCATCTTGCACCGAGCGAAAGTATATCTAGATTGAAATTCTAAAGTTTGGTTAAATGGTTCATTCAGATTCATTTATTTAATAATTTAATAACAATATAAATATTCATTATTATAATAATTTAATGACAATATTAATATTTAACATCTTTAACTGCTTATGTTAAATTCTTTCTGAATTTATCACAGAATTCAGCTCTACTTATAGAGTTGTGTTCTTTCATGACATATGCACTCATATCTGTTGAAGGATCAGAGTATTTGATAAGTGATTTTTTATGTAGTTTCTGTGTATCAGATTTGATAGAAACTGGAGGATGCTAAATTTAATATAATATAATATCAATAAGAAAGTAACTTTCTCTTTTCAGTATAACTGCCAGTTTTTTTTTAAAAGAGCTATTTAAATAAATTGAGGTCAAGAATTATTAAATGACATGAAAATTTTAAAAAGTGTGTTCTGAAATGAAAATCTTCAAAACTCATTTATGTGAGAGGATTTCGAATTTTATTCAAAGATTTGTGGCCTTCTTATCAAACTGTTTGCAGATTTCGCAACGAGTATAATGTTTGGGCCTTTTACAGGTGAAATTATTCACTTCAATTTAATTTAAAGATTTTTTTAAGATAAGGTTTTTAGTACTGAGAAAGTGTAAAGCTATTCAAATTCAGTCATGCATGTAACAAAGTGTAAAAAGGAAATACAGCAGTAATGTTATTTATCATTTATTAAAAGATTATTTTAGAGGTATAAATAATAATATGTAATAATTCAAATACAGTCTACTGAAATAAATAAACACAAATAATAAGGCACACTTGAGTGTAGTTCTTAAAGTACAGAAGTGGAAAATAAAAGGTATAACACGTAAGCAGAGCGACTTTAGTTGGTTTCGTAGGTACTTATATATATGTATAAACATTTCAGATATTCACTATAATATACAAATCTTTTAATTATTTTTTTGTAAATACAAAGTTATTAAGTTTACAAGTATTTTTTATATGTATCTGCTTTTATTAAAAATAGAATAATAGTATTTGGTAAGAAGCACAGCTCAGAACTCCATTTTTTTTTTTTTACCTTGTAAAGTAGTTATCAGTTCTTTATCATTTTTACTTTGTATGTCATTTCTCGTGAGAAAATAATTTTCAATTTCATTCTTAGTTTATGAAGTAGCATAAATTGAAAAATACAGAAATATCTAAAAATGAGTTTTCTCTAAAACATGTTTATAAAAGACAATGTAAAATAAACATTTCTATTTTTTTTTTAAGGAAATTAAACTTAATTTATTTTCCCCAATATTTACATTTTCAAAAGCAGTAAAAATATTTTAAAATTATAATTTTCTGAAATTCTGTACATAGTAAGCTGTTGAACTTGTTTTATGAGAAACAAAAGTATTCTTAATGGAAGAAATGAATTTAGGTGTATGCAGAATAACTTCCTAGTAAAAGCAGCAGCACATAGAATGCAATTGCTATATAATTCGTAGATGATTTTGCAGGTGAAAAAAAGAAACTTTTTAAGTAACTTAGTAATGAAAGATATTTTTGTCACTATTCTGTTTAAGCTGGTATTTAATAAAACAATTTGCGACCTTGATGTTGAATATTAATATTCTTTAAGATGACGTCATATTACCAAATCCCTTCCCCCAACAGTTCTGCAACGTTCGTGCAAAACATTTATTTTATGGCACTTGGTACACTTACTACAGAAAGAAGAAATATATATCACATATTGCTGATTAAAATATTAATATTTGTGTCTAAAACTTAAGGAATAAAATCATTTGATTTCAAATAAGTAATATGTAATTTGAACCAAATTTGCTCTTAAAATTTTATATGAAGAAATTTTCACTGTAGTGTTTCATTTTTTTAATCAATCTGTTTGTGTCATACTCTCCAAGTGACTTGTGTGCTTTGTGCACACGCTGATATAAAAATTCTTGTGCACGAGGTGTATTTTTTCGAAGGTTGACGTGCTGTTTTAATGGAGAATTTTCATCAACTCCTAACTATGAATCCATATTCTTAATATTTCAGTATAGTAGTCAGATAAACATAATATACAGAAAATTTGGCAATATATATATAAAGAGAGTATGATGAATGACACGTGCAGCAACCTTCTTAAGAAATACGTTTATCACTTTAATTCAAGGCAGCATCAGCTCAATATATGCACTTTTTCATATCTTCTTAGAACTAAGCGAAAAGAAGATTCATTACTCTTTCTAAATTGTTCATTGTTATCAAACGTAACATTATATTAGCTGAGAATTTTGTGATGATGGTCGTATTGTACATATTTGGGATGGCTCGTGAAGGCGAGAACGTTCATTCGTTGTTAAGTTGTCATCATCTAACTTCCTTCTGTTCAGTGCCTCTTTCTCTGGTATTCGTAATACGACATCTGAAAAAGAGCAATCAAAAGTTGTATCTGTTAAATTAAGATCATGGAGAGAATGCAACTCATGATCCATTAGTGTTAATTACCATAATGTTGAAAGTTTTCCAATGTTTATTTTAGTGTATGATTTTTCAGTATTAACCCGCGCGCCAAAATTATGAACACGGGAAGGCGTGCTGTGTATGTCATACCCGAAAACAATTAACATATTTTTAAATTGCATTAATTATATAAATATCAGTATAAATATGGATTAATATAAAAACAATGGACTTGAGAATGTTTTTTAGGAATATAATAAATGAAATACTTACAATTATTTTGCACGTGTCTGGCAGATTGAACTATGAACTATAGTGTGAAGCACAGACGCACACAGTCTGAAGTAGTTGCGCAGTTTCGTGGAATAAGATTGCGGATCGTGGTGGCCACGAAACTGCAAACTGCAAAGTTATGGGAGATGACTCCATTTTGAAATACTGTACAGATTGAAAACTTGTAATTCCAGTAAAGATTTCCTCCCCCCTCTCTTTTCTATCTTTTGCTGTCTTCAGCCATTTACAGTGCTCTTTACAAATGTTCTACACCAACTGTTTTCACTGTACATGTATCGTTCCAATGCCATTTATGGTTTTCACTGATCAGTTTGTGCAGAAGAAAAGTTGATGTTGCCATTCGAAAATTTCGAAATGTTTTCACTGTAACCATAACCGCAGGAGTTCTATTGTTTTAAATCATCAAGATTTTGAGTGCACACCTTCAAATGACAATATCTGAGGCCGGTAAAGTTTCATAGTGTTACGAATTTTGTATTTAGTTAGACATTTTTAGTAGAATTATATTTAAAATTGTTTTATTTCCCTGTGCAATGCAGTGCGTGATAAATTTTTAAGAGAAAGCTACGCCGGAAAAATAAAAATACAAGCGCACTTGCGTTTAACATCGAATAAATAGATATCTCGTAATTTATATTTAAATTGAATAAATGCAATTTATTACTGTGTTAGCTGTAACTGTAATTCTACTCTTTTGCTTTCCAGAAATCTCGAGAAAACATATTACCGGAACTTTCTCATGACTGATTAACAAGCCAGAGAGAGATATCTAAATTCAATTGTTGTTGTTGATTGTAGCGAATTCGCGATGAGATTGGAATAGCTTTCTCTTTGCAATGCGTTGTACTCTAACGATTTTAGTAGTAAAAAGGATAACGACTGATTGCATTTCGTGATATTGTACGAATATCTCTGAGGAAAATTCCAGCGTTTTGATATATTTTGCTTTCGATCAGAATAAATTTAACCTTTCATCGGACTTGTGCATTCAATCTATTACGAACCCGTACGCACGCAACACTTTTTGGTGTCAGAAGTGGGATTGAATGCCAATAACAAAAGTGATGGATCAGCAGTTGAGGCAGCTTGTGGCAACCTTTGCTGCGTTTCAAGAAAAGGTAGAAGCTAGGTCAAGATCCCATTAAAGAAGAGATGAAAGCCGTTCGAGGAAAGATTGAAGCAGGTCAGGAGGAAATAAAAAAAGAAAAGAAGGCAGAATAGATGCTGTTGAAAATAATGTTGGACACATTAAAGAAAGAGTTTCTTCTGTGAAAGAAGAGATCGAAGGAAGAGTTTCGGCCGTCCGACAACAAATTGAAAAAAGAGTTTTTGCCGTGCAAGGACAAATCGAACAACAAATTGAGGACAGGGTTTCTGCTGCCATCGCTAAAGAAGTTGACACATTTAAAGCGATGCATAACGACAGCAGGAAGCAATTCTGATGGCTATAAATTTTTACCCATGCCTGCTCGCCCCTCTGAAGTTATCCACATATGATGGGAAGACCTCTTGGCAAGTATATAAGACACAATTTTCTATAGTGGCGGAAACAAATGGATGGGATCCCCAAGGCGAAAAGTGTTTGAAAGATTACAGTAAGCTTCAATTAAAATCCCGTCAACAGAAGCCTATGGAAACACACCACGAGTTCATCACACATGTTGAAAGGCTGTCTCACTTCGTTCCTTCGGAGTGTCTGAGAGAAGCAAGGGAAATACTGCCTTGATTGATGGCATTCGGGATTTGGAAATACAGAAGGCTCTACGAATGGCGGATGTCAAGGACTTGAAAAGCGCTCTGGTGTATGGCATGAAATTCGAGGCAGCCCAGCAAGCAACTCGCAGAGATCGCCACCCAGTCAGAGCTATTCAAAGCATTGCTCATCTAAACGATTTAACTAGACAAGGCAATGGTCTGAGGTGGAATCGGAACAACACTGACGTGCTAAAGAAACTGCAGAACACACCAGGAGGGTACGGAAGTTACGACTGCGCCTATCCAGAAGGAGGGAAACTAATTAGCGGCCACCTCGCAGAGCGAAGTTTCCCAGATAATGAAAAGGCTCAATTTAAAGCGTTTCAGATTTCTGCAGCGAGTGGCGGCAGTAATGGACTTTTCAGCATGGGACATATCAATGAAGTGCCTTGCAATATGACGATCGATACAGGAGCCAATGTCACCACCATCCGAAAAGATTTTGCACTGGCTTGTCTGATCAAATCATCTGTTTTATTTTCGGTGTCCTGGGGGTGTTCTGCAGTTCCTTCGTAAGTGGCCCTGAGCACCGCATTTCCAAAACTTTAGAGTCAGTTTCTTCTCACTCCTTTCCCGTATCAAAGCATCGATTTGTGGGGTTAAATCATCTAAACGAGCCGTCACCTTGATCCACTGGCTCGTGGACTCGCACAGCTCTGACTGGGTGGCAACCTCTACGAGTTGCTTGCTGGGCTGCCTCGAATTTCATGGTGTATACTAGATCGCGTTTTATATCCTTTCGCAGAGCTTCCTGTATTTCAGGATCCCGAAGAATGCCTTCGACGAAGTATTGCAGGGACAGGATTTCCTTCTTTTCTGTCGGGCACTCCGAAAAGGCGAGGTAGGACAGTCTTTCAACATCCGTGGGGAGCTCCTGGAGTGTTTCCGTGGGCTTCTGTTGACGGGATGTTTATTGAAACCAACGGCAATTTTTAACACTTCTTGCCAAAGAGACCTTCAAGGTCTAGGATCTGGTTTTCTGGAAGAGTCTGGTTATGTTAGGTTATTTAATTATGGCAAAACACACGAGGGCTATCTGCCTAAGGAGAGGGATGCCTTCGTGGAGGACTGTCTAAGGGAAACTGGCTCGTATACACGTTACACATGGGGAAAACCACGAAAACGCCCATGCAGCCAGCCCGTTCGCGGGATTCGAACCTCGGACCGAACTACCAGTGTTCAGCGTCTTTACCGCTCGGCCGCTGGTGGGCCTGGAAGAGTCTGAAGAGTATCCGCAGCATCTGCTCTCAGAGAAGCGGCGAGATAGCAGGCTCGCTTAGGAATCCCATCCATTCGCATCCGCCACTATAAAGATTGTGTCTTATATACTTTCGAGGAGGTCTTCCCATTATACGTGTATAACTTCAGTAAGGGACGAGCAGGCATGAGTAAAAATTTAAAAGTATCAGCTTCTTTGGCAACTGCAGAAACCCTGTCATCACTTTGTTGTTAGATTTCTTGGTGGATTGCAGAAACTCTTTCTTCAGTGTGTCCAACTCTGTGTTCAATAGTGTCTGTTCTTCTTTCCATAGCCTTAAATTTGCTTTCTCTAACACAGGTAATTTCCGTTTTCATTTCTGCTTTTACAGCTTTCATCTAACGGATTCTTGACTCACTTTCATCTCTTCTTTAACTAGACTAACGGCACCTTCCATCTTTTCTCGGAATGCAGCAACTGCAGTCATCAGCTGCTTTAATTGTTCTTCCATCGTTCTTTCTATTGGCCTTCAACCCGCTCTTGACACCAAAAAGTGTTGCGTACGTATGGAATCGTAATAGATTTAAAGCTCAAGTCCGATAAAAGGTTAATAAAATTTATTCTTAACTTAACGCAAGAAATATAACAAAACGCTGGAATTTTCCTCAAAAATATTCGTACAGTATAGCGCTATATAATCAGCAGTTATCTTTTAAAACTGCTAAAAATGTTACAAAATAACGCAATGCAAAGAGAAAGCTAATCCGATCTCGCTGCGAATTTGTTACAATCAACAACAGCTCACTAAACAACTACTAAAACTAAGATGTCTCTCTCAGACTTTTGAAAGTTATTTTTAACAGGTCGCGCGAGAAAGTTCCGGAAATTTCTGTTTTCTCGAGATTTCTGGAAAGCAAAAGAGTAGAATTACGGTTAGAGTTAACACAGCAATCAATTACATTTTTCAATTTAAATATAAATTACGAGATAGCTATTTATTAAATGTTAAATGCACGTGCTCTTGTATTTTTACTTTTCCGGCGTAGCTTTCTCTTAAAATATGTCTCGTGCTTCATTGCATGGGGGATATAAAACAATTTTAATTATAATTCTAGTAAAAATAGCTTACTAAATACAAAATTTCTAACAATATGCACAAAAGTACTTATATGTAAATGCCTTACCATTCATGATAAAAGTTTTTTTAATTAGGTTATTATGAATTTAAAATGTTTTTATAGCATTGTTGAAAATTCAGAGTTTTAAAGAGTATGTTATAGAGTAATTTAATCTCGACTGGTAACAGATGTATATTTTTAAAATAATAAAGACAGTACAGCTGAAGGAAAATATAGTAAATGCTAGCACGTATGCTTTCACTTTGAAAAAGTGCTTTCTGTGCAAGCACTGTATGAGCAACAGATTGTTGGTTGCGTCACAAATGTCCATTGTGGGAACAGTACAGGGCATGTGGACTCCTGTATGTCATGATGCTCTGATCTGTTTGTACTCTGCACATTTTAAACGTTATGAATAATTTAATTCCACAATTTCAACATTTTTAGTCCACGAATTTAAAGTGCCTGTTAGACACCACACCTCCAAGTTCAGCAACATTTCCTAGAATTCTGCGTACTGTATTAAAGCCGCCACTGTGCTTAATCGGCAAACTTAATAACCAGTTTGAAATATGAAAATTTAAAATATCACCTCAGATTTTTATGCTATGGCCGTGTTGTGACTGCCGATTTGGCCATTAGGCAGCGCTGAAGTAAATATTTGATTTTGCATATTTTTGTGGTTACCCCTGTTGCACTCTGATCTGGAGAACTGTTACAAGAACCGGCTGAGTTCTTGTAACAGTTCTCCGGATTTTGAACTCTCGTTCAGAGAGTAATTCTAAAATAGCTAATGCTGTAAATAAACTTTTAAGTAGTTTTACTTCGTGTGCTGATTTATTCACGTATTGAAGTGCTATTATTGAACCGTGTTTTGAATCTGTTAAGAATTGTGACTAACCTGTTTGGAAGTGCAAATGGTGCTTGCTTCATTTCTTTGGTTCTTCATTTCAGGATGTTCCGGAATATAAAAAGTTCGGAATATAAAATTTATCAGGTAAGCGTATGCTTATTTATACCTTGATATATTTCGATATATAGTATAAACGCAATGGATAGTCTTGATAAATTGAAGCGGAAACGCGCAATTTTGCGTACCGCTACTACAAAAATGTTAACGAAAATTGAAGCTATTTCAACTGAAATGTCGGAAATGACTTATGAACAAAAAATTGATCAGTTAAGTGTTCTTAAAGAGCAATTAATTGAAAAGTATGATGGTCTAAATCAACTGAATTGTGAAATCGAAAGTGGTTTGACCCTTGAAGATATTGAATCCGAAATTGAAGTTGTTGAAGATTATAATGAAAAAATTATTGAATGGAAAAATAGAATTACGCGGTATTTAGATAAAAATTTGAACCTCAAATTAATTCTAATGATTCTAGTGTTTTAAGTAGTGAAAATAGTGTTTCTAGTAACAATACTGAACCTAAATTTATGAAGCTTCCAGAGCTTACAATCGAAAAATATTATGGTGATTCTTGCTTATGGCTTGAGTTTTGGAGCCAATTTTCAAATGCTATCGATAGCAATGAGCATTTGACGCCAGTTGATAAATTTTGTTATTTGAAATCACTGTATCTGGGTTTTCGTTAACTAACGAGGCTCTATTGTAGATTGGCGAAAATTTTTGTTCAGTTTGGGCGATGAAACCCCATTTCTGGTTACTATGAGAGTTTTAACATGGTTTTAGCTTCTTGATTTATTTAATTAAAAATAAATCGATGTGCACATGGACAAAGTCAACGCAATGTGCAATGACTAAGTTTGTGTAATTCTCTGATGTTTTTTAAGTGAAAATAGGTCGATGTGTACATGGACACGGCGTTTGTGAATTTCTTTGACTTCTTGTTTTGGTTTTGTGTAGTGGCCATCTTGAAATTGTGTCTTATTGGCGCCGATCTTGGCGTCAAAACAGAATCGCCGAAAAACAAGGGGCACCCAATTGTAAACTTTTACCACTAACGAAAATTATAGTTCCGCTATCGCCCTTTTGAAAGAACGGTTTGGTAGAACTGATGTTGTTATTAACGCCCATATGAATAAGCTTTTGAATCTCAATCCAGTAAAACTTTCTTCTAACTTAAGAGCTTTGAGGGAACTCTATGACAATTGTGAAATTCAGATTCGTAATTTAAACTCTTTAGGGGTTGCATCTGGAAGTTATTGTCATTTATTATGCCCAATTTTACTTAAGTTGATTCCACCAGATATTGCTTTAGAATTTAATAGAAGGCGTGCCAAAAGTTCGGACTGGGATATCAATGAACTAATCACCTTTCTTAAAGAAGAAATAGAATCGCGTAAAGTTGCAATGCATTTGAATAGTTCCGTAAGGATATCAAACCAGAAAAATATAGATACCAAAATTTTAAACGTAATATTGCTACAGCATCTGCTTTGTCAACTAATGTTAAGAATAACTGTTTCTTTCGCAGCAATTCAGAACATAATACTAATTTCTGTGAATCGCTTTCGATTCCTGAGAAGCGTAAAAAACTAAAGAACGATCGATGGTAGGTGTTTTGTGTCATTTTGGAAATTCCGTATTGCTGCGAAGTGTAAATTTCTAAATGAGCATTGCAAAATATGCGGTAGCAAGTTTCATAATATTTCGATATGCATGAAATCAAATGAAAAGCCCCCTGAAGTCCCTAAAAATGAAAGTGATACCATAGTAACTTCCGTTTCTCAATGCGAAATTAAAAACTCATATTTATTTAATGAAGTTGTATTGCAAACATGTTGCATAAAAATATTATCCGATTTACAGTCAAAATTTGCTTTGTGTCTTTTTGACAGTGGCAGTCAACGGACATTTATTACCAAAGAATTAACATCATACATAAAACCCCCAGTAGTAAGAAAGGGAAAATTGCAAGTATACTCTTTCGGCGCGCTTAAAGCAAAACAAAAAATTTATGACGTGGTCAAGGTTACCTTACAGAATGTGAAAACTCCCGAACGAAACATATGCATTGAGGCGTTGGTGACAGACACGATTTCTACCGCGATGATTAATCCGCCTAGACCAACGGTACTCAACCTGTGGAGTGGCCCGGCAAGCTATTCCCCGTATTCAAAATTTCGCAATTAAAATCTCAAATGATTGGCTGATAAAAATGGGCGAGATACGGACAGGAATAACGACGAAACCAATGCCCTGAATTTAAGCAGCAAGTTCTGCACAGCGCATATCATTTATTGTGCAGTCCGTCTCGGTAATTGCGTGGCATGAGAAGGTATGCCTAGAATGAATTTAGTAGGGTTGCTGTGGTTGGAAGCATTTTAATACTAGACGTGATAGCCACGAAGACTACAGATTTCTTCCGATGTTTAGCAATGAGAACTAGTTCAAAGCGACACGTCAACAATTATATCGTTTGCGACCTGGTGAGCGAGCACGAGTGTCCCCACTCTTAGTACCGTTGCACGTCACTAGCCTCACAACAGGCTGTGCCACAAGTTGGGTACTTAATTAACGCGTGTTTTTTAAATCGACAGAAATGTAGCGAGCTTTTGTTTTTCGTCAAATGTTTTGACAGGAAACGTAATACAGAGAGTGCGTTTTTGCTAATTACTAAATGTTTTATGTTTATAAGAACTACGTTGCAGACACAGTTTACCTGTTTTTTCTTACGTCAGTCGCATGAATCTTCACACAGGACTACGCTCAAGGTTAGTAAATAATACAGTGCAGTAAGTGATCTGCCTAACCGTATTATTTACCATTGGCTAGCTTGCGACGTTACTGTGGATGCGGGCCTCACAAGCAGACGACACGGCATGGGCGTTGCGTCAAGTCTCACTTTTAAATTCTGCACGTCAATAAATCATAAAGCGAACGCAATGTTGATGCCACTGTTACCTGTTCGTAAACTGTTTAAGTTGCAAATCAAACATCTATGCAATTACAGCAAAAACAATAACACTACCGGTTTCGCTAAATTTTCCACTGTTGACCGTGTAATTCCAAGGGAAAGAACTCAAGTGTTCTAACAAATACTGCTTTTCTATTTATTACACACGCAACGCGAACTAGCTTCCACCGTTTACGTTGGCTCGGCCGCTCCGACCCCCTGACTAAGCTGCTGAACAAGGGTGTCAGTGGCCTGTGGCTACCTACGGGATTTGGGAAATCCGGGAAAAGGCTAGTTCCGCCACCAAGACCCCTGTTCGCTCGTCACCAGGTCGTAGACAAGTCAGTACGTTTGTTTTGCTTGGGTCGTGCGGGTGCTGTATTTCTATGTCTGTAGTAAGGGTGAAGACTGAGAAAATAGTTCTTCACCATGTCAGGAGTAGCTTCTAAAAATCGAAAAATATCCGATGAAAGAAGACTGTTTCAAGGTTCAGTGAGAAATTGACTATTTTGTAGTGCAAAATAAATGTGGGTTAGCAACTTGTTTAATTTGCCGTGAAAGTGTTATATTAATGAAATATAATATTGATCGCCATTTTACAACAAAAGACGGATCGTTTAGTGAAACTTTTCCTCGAGGATCCACGGTAAGACGGGAGAAACTGGCAGCTTTGAAAAGTTCTTTGGTGCAACAACAAAACGTTATGTCGGCGGTGGTGTCACAAGATGCAGCGGGTAACAAAGGCATCATATGAAATTTGTTATATATTTGAGAAGAATATGAAACCATTTATTGATGCAGAAATAGTAAAGGAGTGTTTTTTAACTGCTTCCAGTGTACTATTTGATAAATTCAACAACAAAAATCAAGTAATTGGAGAAATTAAAAAACTCCAGCTCTCAGATTGAACCTCCGTTAGACGTATTGAAAACATAGCACGCTATATTCGCGATTGCATAGTTCAAGATTTGAAAAACTGCAGGTTCTTGATTCCAGCACTGACACTTCAGCAACATCACAATGTTCAGTTTTTGTTAGATATTGTACTGAAGACAACTCAGTTCGAGAAGATTTTTTAAAATTTCTCCCAATGAAGGGCCAAACCAGAGGCAGAGACTATATTGATATTATTTGCGATTTCTTTGAACAGAGCAATATAGATATAAGAAAATTAGTTTCTGTGTGCACCGATGGCTGTCCTTCAATGACAGGCTCGGAAAATGGGTTTATTTCTCTGTTAAAAAAGAAATATGGTTTAACAAATCTAATAACATTTCATTGTATTGTTACGAATTTCACATTTATTTGGCTATTTATTTAGAATTGTAATTAGATTTGCTTCATGTTGCCTTAGCAACGCAGACGATTTTTGAAGAGAAAGCTACGCCAAAAAAAAAAAAATAGCAATAAAAATAAAAGAGCGCGTGCATTTAATGCTTAATAAATAAATATCTCGTAATTACTGTTGCCATCCAGAAAAATCTAGAAACATCGTGATTGTTCTACTGATAATTAAAAAGCTTATAAAAGCCGAGGTGAAACACCTCATCTCAGTTAGTTAGTGAGTTAGTTGTTGTTGTTGCTGTTATACTTGTAGCTGTAAAAAGCGAACTGCTGTTTGTTTACTTAATGCTGTATTGATTGTAGTGATTTCGCTGTAAGATAGAACTATTTTATCTGTTTTGAACTGAGTTTTTGCTAAACGTTTGAGATATTGTGATATTGTGCGAAGATTTGTGAAGAAATATTTCAGCATTTTAATTTATTTATTGTGAAAAAAATAAATTTTTGTTAACCTTTTACGACTTGTGCATTCAATATATTACGAACCCGTACGCACGTAACAAT
>KK116691.1:34779-59808 GCA_000611955.2 Stegodyphus mimosarum | reverse complement strand
GCATTTAATGCTTAATAAATAAATATCTCGTAATTACTGTTGCCATCCAGAAAAATCTAGAAACATCGTGATTGTTCTACTGATAATTAAAAAGCTTATAAAAGCCGAGGTGAAACACCTCATCTCAGTTAGTTAGTGAGTTAGTTGTTGTTGTTGCTGTTATACTTGTAGCTGTAAAAAGCGAACTGCTGTTTGTTTACTTAATGCTGTATTGATTGTAGTGATTTCGCTGTGAGATAGAACTATTTCATCTGTTTTGAACTGAGTTTTTGCTAAACGTTTGAGATATTGTGATATTGTGCGAAGATTTGTGAAGAAATATTTCAGCATTTTAATTTATTTCTTGTGGAACGAATAAATTTTTGTTAACCTTTTACGACTTGTGCATTCAATATATTACGAACCCGTACGCACGTAACAGTATTATTCACCAGAAAAACTTGTCTGCGCGCATTAAATGTCCTGAAATAGACTCTGTGATGAAAACTCGTAAGTACAGTGAATTACATCCGAGCAGGAGAACTCATCCACAGAAAATTCAAAAGCCTTTTGGAGGAAGTGTGCAGTTAACACAGCGATGTTCTTTTACATCTTCAGTTCGTTGGCTTAGCAGAGGCAAGGTGTTGGAAAAGTTTTTTTTCTTTGCGGCAAGAAATTATGCTGTATTTACAGCAAAACAATAAAATGTGCAGTAAATTGCAAGGTGATGGATCGTGGTGTATTTTACCATTTCTGTGTGACATTACAGATAAACTTAACTCGCTCAATTTGGATTTACAAGGTAACAATAAAATAATTTCACAGATGGCAAATAAAATATTTGCATTCGAAAAGAAGCTTAATGTGTATAAAGAAGAGATTCAGAACCAAATACTGCAAAATTTTCCAACAATGACTAAAGCTGAAAAGGAAGGTATTAATATTTCTTCAGATAACTATATGAAGATTTCAAATTACTTAATGGCATTATCGGAAGAATTTAAAAGTAGATTCAGTGATTTAAGGAAAGTTAAAAGCATGTTGTTACTTCTCGAAAATCCTTGGCACTTGGATCCAACAGTCATATCAGAACTTGCAGGCATATTGGGATGTAGTTACGTACAGCTGTTTGACGAATTTATAGAGTTCAAGAAAAACACACATTTTGAAACTTTATTTAAAGAATAGTGGGCGGAAATGGATTACGCCGATTTTCGGAAAACTGTCTGGACAATACAGAACTGTACAAAAATGTGCTCAAATTTTTCTCGCGTTTTTCGCATCAACTTATCTTTGTGAATCGTCATACTTTAAAATGAAGTATGCAAAAAATGTATGCAGAAACCGGCTCACTGATTATCATTTGGATGATGTCTTACGAGTAGCTTGCAGTAATAGTAAGCCTGATATAGAAAAGATTGTTAAAAAGTGTACACAATTTCAACGATCTCATTAGTCATTGTGTAATAAATACATTAATTATGTAATTTACGTTTCTTTTTTACTTTAATTGTATTAATTGTCGTAATTTAGTTTATCTTACGTCTTAAAGTTGTGACTGGTACTATTGGCTCAACCATAGTAGGAGAGTAGTTATTCAAATAGTAGGAGAGTAGTTATTCAAAGTTAAATCAAATATTAGCAAACAAACTCTCATACACTGTCATTTATTTACTTTTGAAACATGAGCAAGTGAGTGTTAAAAGCTGTATTAAGCTATCTAAGCAAGATTTTTACTAACTTTTAATCCTTGGGTGTACCATAATTACACAGTAGTTGTGAATATGTATGTGTTTTATATTATATTTGCTATATTATGATTTGGTGCCTGCTATTCATTTTGTTCTATTTTTCCATTAGTAATAGAATTTCTACTTAATGCAATATTAAACATGATACTCTGTGAAATGTGTGAAATATAATTTTCCTATACTAATTATACTGCATTACAATAACAGCTGACCGGTACTAGATGCAAGCCCCCGTTTATCAGCATTGGAAGAAATTAAAATTTATCATTCCCCTTGTAATTGCGCCAAGAACCATGGTGGCAGTTCGCAATAACCACTAGTCTGGTCTGCCTTGCAAGATATTTAACAAAAACATAATTGCTTGCAAATGACTGTCAAGAGGTTACAGCAGAGTTACAGATGGCAACAGAAATAAAGTGAACATTTTTTTTAACAAAAACTAAGAAAATTTTAATTAACAATACGTTCGGCCATATTTCAAAAGCTAAACTGTCAGAAACATACTCTTCTCTAACAATTATGTGTTAAAATACATTTTCATGATAAAGCAAATGGGTGTGGTTATTTGGCCTGTGATAATGTTGCGGCCCACTTGAAATTGCGCTTTCGAGAATGTGGCCCGCGGACGAAAAAGGCTGAGTATGGCTGACCTAGACTAAACACAGATGTCAAAAGCAAATTAAAGAAGTACGAGTTGTCTAATTGGAATACGTTATGCGGCTTTTGAGTGCAGTTATTGATAGGCGCCGATTATCTCTGGCAAATAAACATTCCTGGGACAGCAGAAAAAATAACAAAATCGCTATTTGTGTGTGAAAGCTTATTTGGATGGTCACTTTGTTGTTCCATATATAATGATGAAAAGGGAAAAAATAAAGATGCATCCGTTTTCAAGTTACCTGTTGAAAATGCCGAACAGGAAGATTTAAAAAATTATGGGACCTTGAAGCAATTGGTATTAGAGACGATGAATTTTCAAGAATAAAGAAATCATTAATAAATTTGAAAACTATTTAAAATTCGTTAATAACAGATATGAAACGAAATTATTGTGAAAGGACAGTAAAGAAGGGTTAGGGACTAATTTCAAAATAGCGAAGAATCGTTTCTTTGAATTAAATCGCAAGCTCGCGAAAAATGACGATCTTCTCCAACACTATAAAGACATTGTTACTGAACAAAAGGGAAATAACGTAGTTGAAGAATGTTCAGATAATGACGTTGAGAACTGTTATTTCATGCCGCATAGAACCGTTACGAGGGATGACAAATCCACCACTAAAGTGAGGATGGTCTTTGATGCTTCTTCAAAAGAAAACCAGTTTAAATTTTTAAATGATTGTTCAAAAGAAAACCAAAGGGCCCAATTTAAACCCAAATATTTTAGATATTATCATCAATTTCCGAAAACATGGAGTGGCATTCTGCGCGGATCTAGAGAAGACTTTTCTCCAAATTGGCTTAACGCCAGAAGACCGAAATTATTTAAAATTTTTGTGGTTTGATGATAAGGCAGTTGACTTATTTAAAATTCTAAGATTTACGTGTGTACCATTATACCATTTATAGAAAGCTAAAATGAAGGGCAGCCCCTTCATTTTAGCTGCTACTATCAAATGTCATATTCAGAAGTATAAGAAAGAGCATTATAAAGTTTATGAAATGTTAGATACATCCCTGTATGTTGATGATTTAATTTCTGGTTCAAATTCTGATGAAGAGGCGTACATTTATCTTCTACTGCCGCTAAAATTCTTGAAGACGCTGGGATGCATTTATGTAAATTTAACTCTAATTCTATGAAACTAAGGGAAATGTGGAAAGAAAATATGTTATGCAGTGAACAAGAAAATTCTGACCTCCTTTTAAGTTTTAGGAATATTATGGAATACCGATTCTGATACCTTTCAACTGGCTGCTCAGCCTCTTATAGATAACCTAGAGGGTACCAAATCTACAAAGCGTTGCGTTTTAAAAACCATGTTAAAGGTATATGATCTCATAGGGTTTATATCTCCATTCACCATACGAATTAAAAGCTTATTGCAAGAAATTTGGAAAAGAGGTTTGGCCTGGGATGATGATTTATTCCTAGATTTGGAAAATGAATGGAAAGGTTGGTGCTCTGAAACGGAACACCTTAAGAGATTTGAGATACCTAGAAAGTATTTCCAACAAGTAATGAAAATTTGGTAAATAATCAGGTACAAATCCACATTTTCTGTGATGCTAGTCCTAAGGCATTTGGTGCAGTAGCCTATTTTAGGTACTTCACCAAAGATAATGAAATTAATTTCATCTTGGCAAAAAATAGTCTCTCCTGTGAAACGAATAACGCTTCCCCGATTAGAATTAATGGGAGCCGTAATTGCCGCAAAGATGTCTAAAATTTTAA
Organism: Stegodyphus mimosarum; assembly: GCA_000611955.2. NCBI lineage: Eukaryota > Metazoa > Arthropoda > Arachnida > Araneae > Eresidae > Stegodyphus > Stegodyphus mimosarum. The sequence continues at coordinate 55,683 of KK116691.1, read as the reverse complement.
AGATGGCACTAGACTTTAAAAATACGAAGATAAGGTTTTGGAGAGACTCAACAATAACGCTTCATTGGATAAAAGGATCTGCTATGAATTGGAAGCCCTTTGTTTCCAACAGAGTCAGAGAAATTCAATCCCTTACGGATCCTGAAAACTGGAACTATTGTAGCGGAAAAGAAAATTCAGCTGATTTAGTGACGCGAGGTGAAAAGTTGATAACACTTATAGGAAATAACGCCTGGTGGCAAGGTCCAGTTTGGTTATCACTTCACGAACATTCATGGCCGTCAGAATCAGTGACTGAATTAAGCGAAGACGCGCTAATTGAAAGAAAGTTGAATCCTCAAATTACTCAATTAACCATAACACCGGGAACAATTTTAAATGTTGAGAAGTTTAGCAGTCTCAAAAGACTTTACCGTATCACGGCATGGATAATGCGCTTTATGCATAATTCAAATAAAAGAAACTGCAAGGTCTGCGGTCCATTGACAGCTTCAGAACTGGATAATGCAGAAATGTATTGGATTAAATGTACTCAAGAATCGGCATTTAACGTTGAAATAAACCAACTAAAATGTGAGAAATCTATCAATAAGAAATGAAATTTATATAACCTTAATCCCGAATTAGATGAAAGTGGATTGCTTGTGCTGAAAGGTAGACTACAATTCTCTGAATTCCAAGAACGAGAAAAACACCCATGGATACTTCCTGACAAATCTAAATTTGTCAAGCTGTTGACTATGGATATCCATGAGAGGTTATATCATTTTGGAGTAGCTACTACATTATCACATCTTCGAGAGAAATATTTTATCATCAAAGGAAGAAGATGTGGGAAATCGGTTGTGAAAACTTGCTTAATTTGTAAAAGATTTAATGCTACTCCAGGTAAGGAAGTAGTAGCACTAAAGATAGGATTATTGAAACTCCGCCAATTGAAACAGCTGGCTTAGATGTTGCTGGACCGATTTATATCAAAACTTCATCTGGTCCAGAAAAGGCTTATATTTTAGTATTTACTTGCGCGGTAATTAGGGCTGTACATCTAGAATTGGTAACAAATTTGAACAGTGACACTTTTATTCTAGCTCTTCGAATGTTCATTGCACGAAGAGAACTTTGTAAAATAATTTACAGTGATAACGCAAAAACATTTATCAAAGCTAATTCAGTACTAAAAGAAATTTGAAAGAACATTTCAAAGGAAGAAGTTCTAGATTATTTCTTAAGAAACCGAATAACATGGAAATTTATTGTGCCTAGAGCCTCTTGGTGGGGCGGGTTTTGGGAAAGGATGGTTCGCACCATGAAAACACCACTGAAAAAGATCCTTGGTAGCACTTGTCTTACATCTGAAAAAATGGAAACGACGTTGACTGAAATTGAGGCAGTTATCAACTCTCGACCATTGTGTTATATCTACAAACAGCTTTCCGAACCACAGCCTTTAACTCCAGCCCATGTTTTAGTAGGAAAACGACTAACATCATTGCCTGTAATCACTGGATCTGAATCCAACAGAAGGATGCTTACAAAAAAATTAAAATACCGACAGCAAGCCATTAACCATTTTTGGAAACGCTGGAGAAAAGAATATCTGTTAGAACTTCGCTCTGCGTATCGAGTCACTCCAACAGAGTCCTCATCATTTAAGGTTCATGACATAGTGCTGATCCATGACGAAAAGTTACCAAAGAATCTTTGGAAGTACGGATGTATTAAAGAGCTGTGTTTAGGACGTGATTCAAAAGTTAGATCCTGTGTGCTTCAAACACCAACAGGAATTATAAAGAGACCCATTCAGTTACTATATAAATTTGAACAGGACTTAATAGACTAATATTTGAATGGACAGTCATAAAATTATTTGCATTTTTTCATTTATTCATATAATTCATTTATTATTTTTATTATTATAGATTCCAACTTTAGATTGTATTTAGAATTTGAATATTGCTTGTCTACTGTATGTAAGTCTGTCTACTGTACCTAAGTATTAATTTAGTTTATTATATTTTGAATTAATTATTTTCTTTTAATGATGATGAACAACAGTGATTGTTCATCCGGGGGGCAGTGTGTTGTGACTGCCGATTTGGCCGTTAGGCAGTGCTGAAGTAAATATTTGGTTTTGCATATTTTTGTGGAAACCCTGTTGCACTCCGATCTGTAGAACTGTTACAAGAACCGACTGAGTCGGTAATAATGATTTTGAACTCTCGTTAAGAGAGTAATTCTAAAATAGCTAATGTTGTAAATAAACTTGTAAATAGTTTTACTTCATGTGCTGATTTATTCACGTATTGAAGTGCTATTATTGAACCGTGTTTTGAACCTGGTAAGAATTGTGACTAACCTGCTTGGAAGTGCAAATGGTGCTTCAGGCTGTTTTAAAAAGAAAGTATGAAATTCTACTCGCACAGCTATGTATCATTTGTTACGCTTGTTCTGTTTGGGCATACTCATGCAAGTCTTATAGAAAAAAATTGCAGCAGGTGCAAAATCTTGCACTTAGACAGATTACAAATTCACCTTGGTATGTCCGCAATCGGAAGATACACGAGGAGCTACGTATCGAAGAACTAAGACATTTCTATTGCCGGCTTGACCGGAGGTTTTATGATAATTTAAGTAACATTAACAACCCAGTTATCCGGGTTTACAATTATGACGCAAATAATGTAAACAACAGCAAGCGGCCGATGTCCATACTCTGTAATAATCTTGAATAATTATTAAGTATTTTCAGGCTACGTATGTGTACGTGTATTGTATGTATAAATGTTTAATTGTATGTTCTTAATCTTAATCTCTTACTAAGCACCGTGGGTTACACACTTGTTCCTTTTATCTTTGTCTAGCTACTAAGTGTCATTTCAGTTATTTGCTAATTTACCATTCGCAATTGCCTATCTGTTCGACAAGGGATAGGGTTCTTGTCAACCCAGGCACCCTGGTTTTACACCGTTTTCTCCGCTGGAGCTATGCATCATGTTTTCATTTTGTAGTCTGAATTGGATACCAAGCAGAAATCTGTTATCTCTTGCACTGAATAATAATAAATAATAATAATAATATTTCAATTAATCTGAATCTTCCTTCTAATTGTCTGAATTATTTGTAGCACTCTCATCCCGTTTTAATTACTGAAAGCAGAAAAATTGCTCTTGTGCAATCTATTTTTATTAAAAATATATGATTAAAGATTGATACTATTTTTATTAACAGTGTATGATTAGTATATGATTAATCAAGAAAATAAACTTACCTTCACATGTCAATAAATTAGATGCAATGTCTTTCTCCTTCTCACCGTTATCGTGTTCAAGGGGAATGGTAGGCGTCTGTAAAATAAAGTATGTATAGTTTTTGCAACTTTATTAAAATATATTATGTCCACATATTTAGCTGAGTTTTATTCTGATAAAAATTAATTAAAAATGTCATGTCAGTATAACAGTGAAATGTCACTGAACAATGCTTGCAAATATCAAACAAAATTTCGTGTGCTGACTGCGTACTGCTGAGTTTCCGCTTTCGTATTTCGTATTCCACTGCAAACTATATTCCAAATATTGTTACTACTGCCATAGTCTATTGCCTCTTAAGCCGACCAGACGGTATAACGGATATGGCAGCTTACTGTGATATCGAAGGGCATGAGTTGTAATCCCGGAGAAGGCATGGATGTTTGTAATTGTATAGCATCTTTGTCGCATGGGGGATTTCTAAATATATGGCGAGCCGAAAGTCCTCTCGTGCGGTTAGGTGGTAGGGGTGAAGGATGGAAGGCCCTTGGCTCACCCCCTGGGTGCTTTCCTTCAAAACTGGGGTGGAAGTAGAAATCCAATCTCCTTGAGGTTCTAGCAAGCATTCTTCCATGAAATACAAGGACAACATCACCCCTTAAAGTTATGACTATCAATTACACTGCATGCTCTATATCTGAGGTGGCCAACTTTTGTGTACAAAAGATCTACTTTGTTCTAAAAGGTTAGGTTAGGTTATTCAGTTATGGCAAAGCACACGAGGGCTATCTGCCTAAGGGGAGGGATGCCTTCGTGGAGGACTTTCTAAGGGAAACTGGCTCGTATACACGTCACACATGGGGAAAACCACGAAAACGCCCACGCAGCCAGCCCGTTCGCGGGATTCGAATCTCGGACCGAACTACCAGTGTTCAGCGTCTTTACCGCTCGGCCGCTGGTGGGCCCTTTGTTCTAAAAAATGCATCGCGATCGACCCGTTGTCACAGGCGTATTTTAAAGAGGGCGAGAGGCGTGTAAAGTACTTAATATATGTCCTGTATTTTACATTACAAAACAAAGTTTATGGACTAAAATTTAAATATCCGAATAAACTCAAGCAACAAAATTATTGATTGACAATGTTAGCAAAAAATTAAAGAGAAAGATAGAAAAAGAATATATTTCATTACTTAATGAGAAGATTGAATTTTCCTATCTTTATCCAAGGAATCATAATTAGGTGCATATCCTGACAAAACTAATATTAAAGAGTCTTCAGTACGTGCATCAGTCAGCACAGAATGTTATTAAGTCTTTGCAATTTTCTATTAGGAAAATGCCGATTGGCAGAGGCAAGTGGATCCGAAACAAGAAATAAATATATTTTCTACAGTTGGGTGATGCTTGGATGTATTTTTCGGTTAACATACTTCCAAAAATCATCTTCATATTTTCATTTTCAAAGACCTCGGCTGCCAGTTCTTCGCCAACTCAAGAGGCTAGAGCAGGGGTCGCCAAACTTTTTTGATCATCGCCCCCTATATAATTTTTCGAAATCTCCATAGACCCCCACAAAGGTAATTTTCAGGTAATTAAAATAAAACTATATATTAGTCTAAATATTTAATAAATCAGAAACAGTAAGTAAAGTAGCTACAGATTTTTTACTTCTTAATGAGATGAGTGTGCCTGGTGTTTCTTGGCAAGGTTCGCTATATTGGGTTCGAAATTAGTCAATTTTAACCGTAAATCCCCTCGAAGCTCCACATTTAATTTATTTCTGTTTTTAGTTAAAATTAAATTAACGTGACTGAAACCGGCTTCAACCATATACGAACTTGGAAACGCCAGCATAAATGGCTGAACCATTTCATAAAGTTTCGCATATTTTTGCTTTATATTTATATTAATCCAAAATTTATGTATTGTCAAATTTTTAATAAGCGCTTTTGCTTCAAGATCGGACAATAGCTCAGCAAGCTCATCTTGTATGTTGATGTCGACGTTATCAATTTGCGCCGAAAATGGCGTAATAATCCAATCAGGGATGTCGATGTTTTCCAAATCAACAAAGCGCAGTTTGAAATCGTCGCTTAATTTTTGAAGATGATTGTATTTATTTCCAAGTCTTCTTTTATTTTTAATTTTTGCAGATTTGAAAAATACTTATAATCCTTACGTAGCAATGAAGATCTAAATAAATTTAATTTTACTTGGAAGCATAACAGTATTGTCCGAGCTTCGATAATTGTTACATCTTTTCCTCGCAGTTTTGTTTGAACGTCATTAAATTTTCCAAATAATTCTGCTAAATAAAAAATATGGTTCTTATTGTTTTGGAGTTCATTGCTTAGAACAGGATTTATTTCGTTGTTGATTGTTTTCTGATTTAATATTTTATTTTCTATAAAGAATATAATATTAAGTCAATTATAAAAATATTTTAAATTTTTACGTACGCAGTTAGATATGTGTGATTTGCGTATTAAGAACTGTTTTTCCTTCGAGTCCCAATAGACCTCCATTCGACCCCTTGGGTCAGATAGACCCCTACTGTTGTTAAATAGACCCCTAGGGGTCTATATAGACCACTTTGGCGACCCCTGGGCTAGAGCATCACTTTTCTCTTCAATTAAGGATTTTTCTATGAGGTTATGTACGCATGGTTTCCCCACCAGGGGATTATTGAGGTGCCCGAAATAGTGTGATAAAATTCACGCTCATGCCACCCTATATTAAAGAACGAAGTATCTATGTCGCCAAAATTCTGTACCTAACGAAAGCATGGGTTCCTTTGTACAATAATTGTAGTTGCACTGCTTATTTATATCTCTACCCTAATGCCTCTCTAATTGTCATTGAAAACTTGGTTTCTGTTTCTGTGTAATCAGTTTCTGTTTTTAAAATTGCATGCGATCGCCCAAAATGGGCTTCAGAATTGACTTGTTGGCCACCCCTGCTGTATATGATCTATGCCAGAGTTTCCTCGACTGTTTCGCAAACAATCACCAAGTGTTTAAAGAAAAATTATGAAACAAATCGATTTGACGAGTGGTTTCGGCTTAAAACAAAATTTAAAGTACTCCTGTTAATTGAAGTTTGTCAGAAGAATATCCAAATTTATCAAAACGAACTCTCGGTATTTTACTTCCTTCTTTAACAAAGCCGAGTGGTAAAATCACTGAACATTGGTATTTCCAACCTGAGTTCGATTCCAGGCCTGTCTGCATTGGTGTTTTCATAGTTTTCCACACGTGTAATGTGTATACGAGCCACTTTTCCTTAGAAAGTCTTCCACGAAGGCATTCTTTCCCTTAGGCAGATAGTCCTAATGTGCTTTCCCAGAATCTATCAAACCAATTGATTCTTTAACAACTTATTTGAGCGAGGCAGGTCTTTCATATTAAGCTGCAACAAAATCTAAACACAGAAATCGACTTAATGTTGCATCTGGTATAAGAACATTGTACCTAACATTAAAAGAATTTGCAATTGTAAGGTTGTAAATGTAAAGATGCAGTCATTGAAAATTAAGTATTTTGATTTTTTTCTATTATTCGTTTCATTTAATTAGTTTTACGTGCTTTTAATAAAATTAAAAAATGTTTTGATTATACGTATGGAATAAATGTTTAATTTGCTTATATAATATACTCGTGTTGTCAGTTTTTATAACTTAAAATTCAAATTCAATCTAGTGTTCCATAAAATTTTAAAACATAAAAAGCGTTTTTCGATTAGAAAAAGTTTGGAAGACATTGATCTAGCCTGTATGATCAATGTCTGCCAAACTTAGTAACGGTATGATGTTACCGTCCAATATGTAAAGAATTCTGATACCAAAGCATTGTAAAGAAAGTTCTGTGAATACTGATTACTAGGCCTATATTTTCCCGCAACATAAATAAATGATTAGTAGAAAAAATCTGATGTGGACACCATGATTTCCTTGTACGGCCTATTAAATTATACTCATTTTTTGCTGCACATCTTTTAAATTTATCTCCTCTAATTTCAAGGATATATTTCTCATTCAATCAATTCATTTCTCACTTCGCGCCAAGGAAAAAATAAATAAAATATCAAAACATCTTCATTACAAATTGTAACGTACAGAATAATGAGAAAACAAATGTTTATGATCGAAATTGGTTTTATTGTTTTTTCAAAATATTCTCCATGAAGATCAATACACTTTTGCATATGTTTGAACCAAATTTTCAAATTTCTTTTTCCACTCCGATTCATGTAACTCCAAAACATGCGCTTTGAGTGCATCAATCACTTCTTCGAATGTCACAAATCGCTAACCACGTAATTCATTTTGATCTGCGGGAATGAAAAGTCATTGGGTGCCAAATCAGGGCTATACGACGGATAACCTATCAATCTAATGTTTGGGGCCGTTAAAAATTCCTTTGTTCGAGGCGAGGTGTAAGCTTGCGTTGTCATGATGAAAAATGATTCGCCTGATCGTCTGCTTTTTTCAAATTTCTCCGATGACTTCTGGCAAACAAATGGTCGTGTTCCATTTCGAATCGACTGTCCTGCGTTGCTTAAGAGACACGTAACCAGTAATGCCGAAGAAACCGGTAACCATTTGCTTCGATATGCTTCTTCCGCGCCGATTTTGGTGGACTTTCACAGAATTCGCCTTCAAGCGAACCTCGACCAGGACTGAATTCGTTATACCAGCTTTTATAGTGCTGTACGATGATGCCTTAACACTATACAAAGAATTAAGTTCATCCATGCACTCGTGTCTTAATAATCCATGTCGAAAGTTATTAAAAATAATCTCACGAAAATGTTCGAGTCAATTCCGTTTTTTTGCCCGAGATGAATTTTCAGTTTACTGTAAATAACAGAAATAACGCTAAAATTTGAAAACATTCTGAAGAAGTTTTGGTTAAAAATATCAAACATTCAATTGGAATCGTCTGTGGTCGCCTACCAACACTTACTATTGCCAAAGCCAGAAATATAAATAGCAGCTTTCGTAGACGCACACAAACAAACACATGTGCACATATACATACATTTCTAAATCCAGTCTTGATAACAAAAAGAGTACGAACTATTTTAAACTATATTTAATATAAAGTAATAATCTTATCTATCATGCATCACGATGGAATAAATGTTTAATTAATTTAATATCAGCGCTGTCTAACAGAACTATTAGATTTCCCACATTTGTACAGTCAAATTTTTTTAACTGTAAAAATGTGGAAAATCTCCAGTTAGTTCATCAAATGAGACAGTATTGTTTTTGACTTTATTATCATACATGGAATATAAAGTAGTAGTAGTGGATGCATAACTAAAATCAGCAAGTGGGATGATGCTTTCTAATTCTAATGCTATCGCATGCAGATTAACTATAAGCATAAAAATCTTAACCGGAACATAACTCAAGCATTTTTAAAGTAAAAAATGCTCAATTTATGAACATAAAAGAATAAAAATACTGAGCCCCCAAACCGGATAGCAGGGTGGATATATATCTATGAGTTTTGTGTGGTCGAATTCAACGAAAAAGGGAGTTGCGCAACTAGATGCTACAGTACTCCCACATACAAAATTTCAACGTTCTACGACTCCTCGGTTTTGAATTATGCGAGATACATACGTACAGACGTCACAAAAAATCCCTTAATCTATTTTAAATCCATTTTACAATCTGTTTTGGAAAAAAGAATCTTCTGTTCTGTCTGTACGTACAGATATCACGGGAGAAAAAAAAATCATTCAAATGGAGAACAGTCGGAAAGGGTATTTTCGTTGTAATATGTTATACGAAAATTTTCTCGATAACATTATTTCCTTTAACTTTGTACAAGGAAATAAAAACATAGCTCACTAAACCGAGTAAGAGTGTGGGTGTATATATATATATATATATATATATATAATATACACACTATATACTCACACCGAAGAGCCATTACATTATGACCACCCTGTTAAAACACGTAAGAGCACCTTTAGCCCTCAAAACTGTCAGCACCCAGCGTGGCATTGACTCCACAAAGTGCTGATACGTAGTTTGAGGTATCTGGTACCAAGTGCTCACCAACTGGTCCTCCAATTCCCGCACATTGCGAGGGGGTAGCGTGACAGCACGAATTTGGTTTTAAAGGTAGGACCACAAATGCTCTGTTGGATTAATGTCAGGTGAATTTGGAGGACAAGATATGACTGGAAAATTCACTGGAATGTTCTTCGAACCACTGCCTGGCGATTCGACCCTTATGACATAGTGGTAAACACAATCCCCCGCCGCAAATACTGTTGTCATGAATGGGTGAACCTGGTCTACAACGATGTTTACGTAGCGCACATATGTCAGGGATTGTTCTATGGCGATTATGGGTCATAATGTGCTCCATGAAAACATTAACCACACCACAGTACCCCCGCAACTGGCTTGTCTTCGTCTAATTGTGCAACCGGAAGCCAAGGTTTCCTTTGGAAATCGGCATATTAGTACACACCCGTCGATGTGATGGACGAATAAACGTGATTCGTCGGACCATGAATCTTCTTCTTCTAATGTCCAATTCCTATGTTTCTTGGCCCACTGCAGACGCAGCTGGCGATGACGTGCCGTCAGTGCAGGGAAATGCTTGGGCCTCCGGCTGTGTAGGCCCCGTAATATTTTATTTAACAAATAATTATACTTATTATCTTTGATATTGAAGCGGCAACGCCATATTTTGTATTACATAACCGTTGTTGAGCAACGCAAGAGAAAATGTTTAAAAAAGTTATTAAAAAATTTTACCATTTTGTAGAAGTGAAAAAATACGCTGGAGTGCGATGCTGTAACGGGTAGAAATTCGCTGCATAGAATTTGAAACCAAAATTTTCAATTCTGATTCAGTTCTTCATTCATTCATTCTTTCATTTAACTGATTTCCTCATTAAAGACAGCTACGTCGACAAGTAGCAACGCAGTAAACGGCAAATTCAGTGGGAGTTTAAAACACAGTAAGCTGTAATACTTTTTCTTAATGTTGCAATATGTTAATATTTTTGTTTTATTAATTAATTCAGAGTTTAGCTATGTAAGCTTTCACTTAATATTTTGAACAAATGAAAATTCCTAATTTCATATTTTATTTGAGCAGTGAAGCTCTCTTGAATTCATTCTATGTCACTACCTCAATGGCCTATAAACGAATTTCAAAAGAACTAATTCAGACACAATGCAGTATTTAATACCGACCTGTAAATAGTATGAAATGAGTACTTACAGTGCGGATTCTGTGAATGAGGCATAGCAGCAGAGCACCGACAATGGGAGGCACGCCAGCTGCCAGGAAAGCTACATTGTAATTTTTCATGTAGTCATACAAAAGACCTAAAAATAAAAAATCTGATTTATAAACAGTTAAGCAAAATATGTATAAGGTAACGCAGGTGCTGCATAAAAATCATATGTATGACTAGTCGAACTTCCTGTGCCACCATTAGAGGCTTAAGAGGGCTTAGTGGAGCTATTTAATTAAAGAAACATTGACATCTGAAACAAGGGCTAAATCAGGCACATTACGCAATAGAACTACCACAATACTACCTGAAATAACTTCAAATAGAATAAACAACTAAAGTCTAGGAGCTGGTAAGATTTACCAGCTACACCAACAAAATCACATTGTTACATACTTTGTAAGATATAACACATGTTACTTACATGCACAAAAATATGTTACTCACATATACAAATAAATAAAATAACAGAATATCATAAACACCCTAGTTTTTCTTGAAACGGACAGGGAAATATTAAACACAATTAATATATAAATTCGTTTCATTTACAGATACATATTTTATGAAATTTGACAGTTTCAATTTAATCACTGTATTAGATTACTTAGATCCTTTAGAGTAAGTAACTTAAGACTTAGTAACTTAGATCCTTTAGAGTATTAAATTTAGAAATATCTGGGATAAATCTTAGAACAATTTTTTTCATAGAAGAACATCTAAACAACAGGTGCTCAATATCGACATTACTAATGCCACATGGACAGGCATAATTTTTAATCGAAAACCTATTAAAGGGAAAGTGTCCATGAATAGTTAAAGCTTGGTTTAGATACTTATCACTTAGGCATCTTCTCTCACTTACAGTTGAGATTAAATTATATGTGAATCTTCCTTTAGAATCTGGGTCTTTTCATTTTGCTTGCCATAGAGTCAAACGTTTTCTTTTCAACAAGGGTTCTCTCACTTACAGTTGAGATTAAATTATATGTGAATCTTCCTTAGAATCTGGGTCTTTTCACTTTGCTTGCCATAGAGTCAAACTTTTTCTTTTCAACAAGGGTTCTCTCACTTACAGTTGAGATTAAATTATATGTGAATCTTCCTTTAGAATCTGGGTCGTTCCACTTTACTTGCCATAGAGTCAAACTTTTTCTTTTCAACAAGGCTTTCAAACTGTCAAAGGAAGTCTTTACTTCAAAATCAATAATTTGATTTTCAGTGGCAGCCTTTGCCAATCTATCTGCTAACTCGTTACCCAGTGGTACCAATATGACTCTTCGTCCAAAAGAGTTTAATGTCTCTGAAAGCGCTAAAAAAATGAGCATATATTTTATCTGTTTAATTAGATCGTTACTTGGACAAACATCCGTAATTGAAAAAATTGCTAGTCACTATAGATTTCCAAAGGATTTAACGCAGAAAAAGAAATAAGCCAATATAAGGCCTCTCGCAGAACCACTAACTCTGACTGATAGACAGAGGCATTGTCAGAAAGTCTATATTTCCTTTGTAAGCTTAGTTTCTCATGTGAGAACACACAAAAGTGCATAAAAATCATATATGTAATGTATGTCTTGAAAATTAATTCAGTGGTTACAGTTGTTGATTACAAGCAACTTGTGTTGCAGTTGAAGACTGCGACTTGAATCCAGTATCTTTCTCTGTGTGGAAGATAGTGTTAATACTTCGGTAATTAAGTTAATTGTTACTTTTCTTATGATTTAAACTTAGAGTTTGAAAGATTTTGCATTGAATTTGAACTTGACATAGTCTAACTTTTCGAAAAGCAAAAGAATTATCCGTTCCTAAATCCTGGTCGTACTTGAGTTTCTTTCTGCGTCTCATTGTTTTCAATATTATTGTTAAAAAATGTGCCTTAGATTGCGATTCGGGCTCTAAATTGACACTCAGAACATACAAGCATTATTTTAATGGTGGTCTATAAGTGTTTGTAAATGGTAACCTTGTTTGTTTTGGCTCCTAAAAAACTGTTTCGGAGAGAGGTTGTGGGTGGTGGCTAAAGATAAAATGCGTTCTGGGAGTCACTATAGAATGTTTCATATGCGAAGAGTGCCTTTTTTATGTAAAAGTTTTCTAAAAAATTACAATTATTTTTCAGATATTCGACCTCTGTATCGGTTACACTATGAATCATACAACACTAGTGAGTGCCCAAGTGTTAATTGCATTAAATCGCGGGAAGGGAAATTTGAAGAAACTAGTTTCACCATAAATATGAAACAATTAGGATGGGCACGCTCTTCGATAAGCAAAGAAAACATGCAAGCAGAGTCCGATTTCCTCAAGAGCAGACGGGGTATGTACCCCGATCCTTCCCTTTCAATGAAATGTTCAAACCCTTCTGTAGTGTTTCAAATATGTAAACTTTAACATATATTTTCAATTCTAGAATATCTAGTAGATTGAAAAAAAATATAGGGCAGAAAGCTTCTGTAAGAGGATCACTGGTTTTGTAAATTCAGCTTTAGGTGCAAAACGTTGCTCAGAGTTGCAAAAGGATGAAGGCTGACAAGAAAAACTGGATGCAGCAGGAAGGTGCCACATGATATACCATTAAAGAAATGTTTGCGATAAACAGATTTCTCATAAATGTTACGTTCCATATCCTCCGAGAAGTCAGCCAAACATCCGTGCGCCATTTTGTTTTTATATGCTTGAGTTGCAAGAGTGTCCAATACATAAAAGTGGACATTTCGTAATTGGACAGTAAACATACTTATTCTATTAAATAAATGCTTGGCAAGATACTTCAAATTTGATTTCCAAAAGTGCAAGCATTGTGCCCCAACGCGTACTCAATGAAATGAATTTCTTCATTATTTTTCCTTAAATATTGCTTATTTGACAAGGGGGTACATTTAGGCATGAAAATCCTCTTAGGCAGTATGAGATTTTTAGCAGTAATGTCTGTTTTCTTCAACATGTCTTTCAAAAAATGGGAAAGCAAAAGAGATCCGAATTACATCCAGATTCACAGGCTAACGGAAGGTGTTATACCCGGAATGTGGTTCATTTATTTAACTTAATCAAGTAGGAACTCCGCACCAGATGCGAAATGTATAAAAACAAATTCCTATCTGATGCAACAAAGCAGACTGATTACGATACACAGCAGCTGATTACCAATGGCTTGAAATTTTTTGGAGCTTGCAACTTACCAGCAACAGGAGGTCCCACTGTCAGAGGAACAGAACAGAAACCTAGTAAGAAACCAATTGCCTGTGATGCCCCTTTTTGGCCCACAACATCGAAAGCTATTGGCCCCAATAGTGATATGAAGCAACCGTCAAACAATCCTAGGAACAGGCAAACGATCACCAAGATGACGAAATGCCGAGCAACCACCAAGACCATGGTCAGAATTCCAATAGAGAGGAAAGCCACCTGCAACAGAAAAAGCATTATAATATTTTTTAACATACCCCGTAAGGTCTTTCACCCTCCTTATCGCATGTCCTCGGGCTATAACTGAAAGGCACACCCACTTAGCAATCAGGAGGTATGGAGTTCAAATCCCGGCAAGGCCACTAACGAGATTTATCACATTTTCTGTCTTAAAAATTCTAGATGAGTGTACAGTGGCCCGAAATACACTCATGTCCATAAATTAAGGATAATGCAAAATCAGGCAAAGGAAGAGTTAGAAGCAAAGCAAATTTGACTTATTTGTAAAGCTTATTTATTAAACAAAAGGTAAAGAGCAAAAAAAGATCCTATATGTTTGATATTATTAAAATAATTAGCGATTTTTTCTCCCTGGAGCAAATTACAAAAAAAAAAACCTTTTACAAAAAACCAATATTACATGGTTGGTATGATTGTTAATGCATTGTATGTCTCCCAGACGATGCAATACAGTCCGTACAATGCCTAGCCATGCTGAGTATCAAATGATCGATCTGATCTTGGGGGATATTACACCACTCAAAAAGCAATGCTCTCCGAAGTTCCGGTAGACATGTAGGAGGAGTTTGACGGGCTGCAACTCGTCGGCCGAGCATGTCCCACACGCGCTCCACTGGATTCAAGTCCGATGAGAATGCTGACTAGTCCATACGGGTCATATCCTCCGATTGAAGGCATTCGCTTACGATGTTTGCATGATGAGGACGGGCGTTGTCATCCATAAAAACAAATTCTGCGCCCATGGCGCCCCGAAACAAATGTACATGTTGTTCCAGAATGACGTCCCGATAGATTTGGCTTGTCATGGTTCCAATTTAAACGTGCAGGTCAGTTTTGGAACCCAGAATAATTCCACCCCAAACGAGCACTCCTGCACCACCGTGACGGTGTCGTTCAGTGATGTTTTCTTGGTGGTAACGGGCACCTGGAGCTCTCCATATGAAAGTCCGGCGAGAATCAGACTGCAAGCTAAACCTGGACTCGTCGGAAAGCATCAGACAAGCCCGCTGTTGCGGTGTCCACAATGCATGCTCTCTACCCCAGGCTAACCGCAGGCGACAGTGAGTTGCAGTAAGTGGAACGCATCTGACAGGTCTACGAGCATATAGTCCAATCTGCCCTAAGCGTCTGTACACGGTCTGCCTCGAAATTGTCGTACCATTGGCGGAAGAGAGCGGACGAGACAGGTCTGAGGCTGTGCTCCGCCTGTTTCTTTTGGCAGTAACTGCCAAATACCGGTCCTCGTTCCGCGTTGTAACTCTGGGGCGACCTGTGTTGTAACGTCTACTCACATTACCGTCATCTTGGAATCGTTGCCACAGCCTGGAGATGACACTCTGGGCAATTCCAAGTTCGTCTGATACTTCCAGTTGGGTACGCCCACATTCCAGACGGCCGATCATTCTACCATCTAAAAAATCATCCAAATGCGTCCTTTGTGTCATAACTATTCGGTTATTGCACTGAAATGTTTATAAAGCGCCCGCGAACAATTTTACTGCTTTGCCTGTTTTCCTTATATATCACTCTCTTACACTCTCGTCATTGTGACGTACCATCGCTGTCATCGGGTTACTTCCTGAAATTTGCATATGATTCTTGAAGATGTGTGTAGTGATTTTACAGGTGGTATATTTATTTTAGAGTTCGATTTCCGCGTGACTCCGAATTATCCTTAATTTATGGACATGAGTGTAAATGTGGTCGACGATAACTTGTCGCCGCGAGTATTTGGCAGTTATGTCTCCTTTACCCCAGTAATCTTAAGTGGAGAAGACTGTTAGGTTTTTGTCCCTCCCTACTGCGCTCTCTTCTCGTGTGACTGGAAAGTCCATAGGGCTAACAATAAGGAGGTCGTTAGTTCGAATCTCGGCAAGGGCACTGTGTCTACTTTATCAAGTTTTCTCTTAAAAATTCTAGATAACTGTGCTATCATGACACAAAGGAGGGGGACATAAAAGACTCAGGGTTATATTTTTTGTTTCTAGGATGTAGAAAAAGAATTTATTGTCAATGCATATTTGCTGTACCAAGTGACAAATTAAGGGTTACATTGTGTCAGGCATATTAATTTCGATTTACATAAGATTTTTAATAGTTGCATAAACACAGACTTGTTAAGGAAAGATGGCTTTTAGCTTTATTTTCTTAATTTTAATCATAAATAAGTTCTTCCAGTTAAGAGATTTTGAAAATAAGGTAAAGAATTTTATGAAAGTGATTTCAACATTTTGATTGCGAGTCTTTCACATAAATAAAATCTAATTTTTTTAGTATGATTTACGTAGAGCAAAAATTCCAGTTAGTGAAGCATTCATTGTACTTTATTTAATTAAAAACAGGAAGCTTCATAGTCTTAAGTGCAACAGTTGCACAAATAACCGAGAAAACTACAGATGTTATGTTATTGTATTGTATCATTAATATAAATCGCCAGAAGGCTTTGTTGTGTAGTTGTTAGTGATTTGGTTGAGTTTTTTTATCCCAGAAGGGCTATTAATTTCGTTTTGGGATTTTGCATTGATTCAATTTTCAAACTCTTGCCACCAAATGTTACAGCCCTGTATTATACTTAAAGAAATTAAATAATGAAGAATCTGCATAAATGCATGTATGTTTCTCACACTGTGATAAAACAACGGTACCTAGAGCCACCCAATTTTGAATAACGTAATCCTCCCGCGAATATGGGCATCTGGAAGCCCTAATTTGGAATTTGTTTCATTACCGATTTCATATTTTGTAAAACTTTAACGAATTTTTGGTTAACAAACTCGAGGATTTCAAAGCCAGCGATGGCAACTTTGTACAGAAAAAACATTATCTCCAGCGCGCGAGAATGCGTATCGGAAATTCTAAAGATATGCTCATTTTCAAATTATTTTGCGATATTGCTGTTGAACTGAATTTTATGTTTTAACTGAGAACATAATATTTAATAAATAAAGGCAGCACATAAAACGTTAAAAAACACCCCCTTTGGGCGTAATGTAAAATCTAAAAGCTTTCAGTTTTTTTTTTCATTAGTTTCACCGTTGATATTTTAATCTATCAAATGTATTTTCAGCACTATATTTTTAATTATTATGCATATTTTTTATTTTATTTATTTATTTAATTTCTTGTTAGGCACTAAAAAATGGTACAGCTTGTTAAATTCGGACCTCGAATGCTTCCGAGATTTTTGCGTATGGAAGGTCTTGGTGTAACTTTTTAAAGCACAATGAATAATTTGCTAACTGGAATTTCTGAATTATGGGGTAAATATAAGAGTTATATTTACGGAATCTTTCATCCACAGAGTCGAAATTATTTTCTTAAAAATTTGTAAATTTTGTATTTAGTAATACATGTTTATGATTAATATAAAATTATTTATTTTTGATTATTTTCGGGTGCACTTCTTGAATTCGTTATTCCTCATCTAAAGAGAACTGGATAAACAATATGCAATATATAACAAATAGCTAAAAATTCTGAAATAAGAATATATGAAGGGGGATAAGGTATAAGCGGTATCCTTGACAAAAGGTTTTCTTAATTATGAGTTCGATGTCATTTATTGTTCCGATTGCTGTTGAACTTGGCAGAGAAATGAAATGCAGACAGACTGTTTAAGAGTGAAAAATTACACGAGTCTCTCTCCTGGGACGAAAAAGGTGAAGCATGCAGCATAATTTTAATTTTCGTCATGTTTCTGATTGGTTTTTTAGATTGGTTTCTGATTGGTTAAAGTGGTGTGATCTATTCTTCAGCCAGTATAAGATGATGCAACGCGAGGTTGTATCACAAATCACATTTAATACTTAGAGATAAATAGAAGAAATTCTGAAAATTTTTAAAAGTGAGGAAAGCAAAAATGATGTGATGTTCTAGGTTATTATTATTTAGAAGGGACAGACAGTTAAGAATGCCTGTCTCCGATATTGAGGAATCCAAGAAGAAATGTTCAGAGTTCGCTGATTTTTAAGAAGAGACTGTTTTTTGAGTGTTTTCGTGGATTACATCTGGTGTCTGTCTCCTGCCTATGCCGTTTTATTCAGAGATTGCTTGACTGTCTTCCTTGATTCCGATTTTGGGGTTCTCAAGTGATTTCGATGGTCCGGATTCAATCTTTACCATCAAGCGTGCACCTTCGGATACTTCTGCTTCAGGAGACGATTTTCCAACAGCTTTTCAGGCTGATAAACTTAAGCGTCCTTTGAATTCGGAAACCCACTGGCTAATGCGATGTATTCATTTTCTACTCATTAGGCCTATTTTTGGAAAGGAGATGCGAATTTATAACCAAAATAAAATAGATTATCGCATTTTCGAAGCGGACAATAGTGATTTTGTTATATCTGAAGACGAACTTACGTTTAAGTCTAATTCCTTTTCTATATTTATTATGAATTATAAAAGTCAATTTCGTTTGTATGCTTCATTTAAACTTAATAACTTCCTAAGGAATTTAACATAGTATCAGGTATTGGCATGTGTTATATTTGCATTTAAAAAAAAACCTAAGGAAATATTTAAAATGAATATTTGTGATTTATATGTGTATCTTATTTATCTCTTTCCTACGGCTACCATTTCAATAATCAAAATTGTATGTATCCATGTATCCATTAGAACTTGGGCTATATCTGAATATCTGAATAATATAACCGAAGCTTTTAATTTGTGCACCTTAACTATTTTAGCTTCTAGAACAATAACAATGTAGCTTTACGACTTACGATTGAGAATACCCTAGGGAATGGAAGTTGTTGGCGCATTTTACTCCAACGAATCTCGCCAATAGATCGCCTCTTACGATTGAGGCAGATAGAGAAAAGAAGTCTAACCCGTCTGACGTGAGCTTCGTTTTACAGTAATTGCTCACGTCAGACGAGTTAGACTTCTTTTCTCTATCTGCCTCAATCGTAGGAGGTGATCTATTGGCGAGATTCGTTGGAGTAAAATGCGCCAACATCCCGCCCGGCCTTGCCATGTTCACATGCAAGAACTTGACATAAGTTTAATTATGAAATATTAATATTAAAGTTTCGGTTATTCATGTAAACAAATATAAAATATGTATAAAAAAATACAAAATAGCAAACAAAACATCGTTAATTTTACAATAATTGTTTGAAAGTTCTAAGAGGTCGTCCATAATAGAATGTTGAGAGCTGTGATTTAGCAGGGCAGTCTCTTTACAAGTCTCATCTTCAGATGGAATTTTCCTTTCCCACCGCAAAATTTCTTTTTCGACTTGCTCGATGGTTTCAACCTCGGGAACAAATGGTTGCAAGTTCTTGGAAATTTCAGGCTCCATCAAGAATTCTGGACCTGTCCACCATCTGGAATCGGTTACCAAGGAATCAGCACTCATTCCACACGAGAGAAGATCTGCCGGATTTTTTTTATCTGCAGTGATGCCAAGATTAGAACTGTTGGGTGCTCTAGTTGCAGCTCATCTTAGTTCTAAGGAGAATCGTGAATCTAAAAAGATCTTCCATTGACTATCATTGGACAAATTACAAGATTGTACTCTTTTGGATAAAGGGTGTAAAAGCCCGATGGAAGCAGTTTGTGGCAAACCGAGTGAGCGAAATCACCAGCCTGACAGATCCCAACTCTTGGCATCACTGTGAAGATAAAGAAAATCCGTCAGATCTTCTCTCTTGTGGAATGAGTGCTGATTCCTTGGTAACCGATTCCAGATGGTGGACAGGTCCAGAATTCTTGATGAAGCCTGAAATTTCCAAGAACTTGCCACCATTTGTTCCCGAGGTTGAAACCATCGAGCAAGTCGAAAAAGAAACTTTGCGGCGGAAAAGGAAAATTCCATCTGAAGGATCTTGTAAAGAGACTGCCCTGTTAAATCACAACTCTCAACATTCTATTATAGACAACCTTGTAGAACTTTCAAACAATTATTGTAAAACGAAGCTCACAGTTAAATTGTATTTTGCTTCACTGTAAATATTTGTATATGATGTTTTCTTAATAAAATAATTAAAAAACGAAGCAGTGAAGCTGGTCCGTCGATAAAAATAATCATTAAGAGAATATAACTTATTCAGAAGTCTAGCATTATAGATCAATTTTTTTTCAGCAACCTCTCAAAATAATTTTTAATCGAAAACGTCTCCATACAGCCACAAAGGGTCCATGACCCTGGATTAGAATAACGGCATAGCGGCAACCTCTGCTAATTGCCCTCTGAGGAGGTGACCTTCTACGTATTTTACTAATTCAGTGTTTTATATGGTTTCTTAAATTTTAAAAACTATTACTCACAAAATTGCAAAATAAATTCTCTTTGAAAGTGCTAATATTCAGATGAAGAGAGAAACGAAAAGTTTATAAACCTGCTGTAGCATGATTCTGTTCACAGCCGGAAAGTCTGCCAGCTTTCCGAAAATGATTCTTCCGACTCCAGACGTCAAGCCGATGCATGTGACTAACACTTCACCATTGGCACTGGGCAGAATGTCTTTTACATGCTGCACCTGCAAGAATTAAAGTGTTAATTCGCTATAGCTCGAAAATATGATTTTAATAAATTGCCATATATCTTTACTGATAATAATCAACAGTGAAATTATTTAGCATTTTTATTTTTATCGAAATTTCATTAAAAAATTTTATTATGCCGAACACATGACTAAAAAAATGATTTGGCCCGTGAAAGGAAATAATCAGAATCTCGCCAAAATGACGAATTTGCATTTTATTTTTAACTGGTTGAAATATCCAGGTTTGCTCAGGCATAACACAGAGTAAACAGACTTCATTTAGGAAGACGTAAGGTTTTTTTTTAAAATTTCAGGTGCACAGTGAGTGGTTCAAGGTGAATTGTGTAAAATTTTACCAATCTCGCCTAAAAATATAGAGCAGTGCAGAATTAGCAAGGCGACATATAATGATTTTAGTAAGAACTGGTTCCTAACGATTATGTCTCCCTCCCCCCCCCCCA
>KK116691.1:23108-34743 GCA_000611955.2 Stegodyphus mimosarum | reverse complement strand
CCCCCCCCCCCCCCCCCCAATCTCTGAAGAGCTTTCGGAAAATCCTCATCCACTTTGACCAATTTCTTCACTGTTTTCGAAATATTCGCGAATACCTGAGAGAGAGCACGCTTAAAATTTTCTTTAAAGGCTCTGTACTGTTATATAAAGGTCTACATTGTTTTAAAGCTTAAGCGAACGCAGCGCCGTCTAACGGTTTCAAGTCGGGAATGTAACAACTGCGAAGCGAACCTAAGATGAGTGACGTGATTTCAAAATTTCGACTGCGCAGAAATAGTAATAATTATTTTTTACAATAACAATTATCAATTCCTTGCTTAACATGTAAGACTGACTGCCTTGATAGCCAGAACGCTACAACAGCGAAGTGAATCTAAGATGGCCGACGTGAGCACAACTTTCGAATATAATCGTTCTGAGTGTGGGTTCCGTGGAATGATTTTTCGAAACTTTACGTAGACTGTGAATATTCTTTTGTTTTGAAGGTTGTAGAGACAATAGGTTATTTCTAAGCAGGAGACATGAAAAATGAGCAATGCCCTCGCCGGGACTCGAACCACCAACCTCTCGATTACGCGCCGAGCGTGCTGACCCCTACTCCGCGAAGACATGCTAAGAAGGTGGGAGAAATTCAATTCAACAGCGACATCACAAAATATTTAAAAACAGCATATCTTTAAAATTTCCGATACACAGCCTCGCCCGTTGGAGATAGAATTTTTCCCCCCGTACAGTGTTGTCATTGTTCGCTTTGAAATCGTTGAGTTTGTTAACGAAAAATTCGTTAAAGTTTTGCAAAATTTGAAAGAGATAATAAAACAAATTCGAAATTCAAAATGCGGGCTTCCAAATGCCCATGTTCGGTCAGAGGACTGAGTTATTCAAAATTGGATGACTCTAGATATCGTCGTTTTTGCACAATGCGAGAAACATTCATACATTCACACAGATTCTTCATTATTTAGTTTCTTTAAATATAATACATGACGCTAATATTTGGTGGCAACAGTTTGAAAAAAGAATCAACGCAAAAAGTGAAACGACGCAAAATGTCCTTTTGAGACTAATACCCTCTGGGTCTAACAAAAAGTAATTCATTTCATCTCTCAGATCTTATGAAAGTGTTTTAACTAGTTTGTGTTTTAACTTTCATTTGATTTCCAAGATAACATTTTAATCAGTATCAATAAAGTATGACTTCGGAAGATTCATCGGTTAAAAAATATAGCCTTGAGATTTATCACAAGTGTTAACAAAAGCACAAATGCTTCTCCGACCTGGAAATTAAAATTCTCAAAATAACATTGAAAGACGGCACTCACTATGTTTCAAGTACTGTCAGGCGGCTTCTAAGAACAGTAATCGAAAACGTCTTCCGAAATACAAAATCAGTCTTTAAGAAAGGCTGATTTGTCAACGATGATAATACAACAGCCTTGAAAAACAAGAGGGTACTACTGTATTTGTTGATAACGGAAGTGCTAAGCAGTATGTTCATTTTAGGCTACTAAACAGACACATTGCAGCAGTCGACTAATATTGTGTCAAGAAAATTGTAATGGTGCCATGGCGTTTTAAAAAGATTGATTTGAAAATTCAGAAGAGTGCTGAATCAGTTAATTCTCATACATATGCCTAACAAACATCCGAAAATTCAGAAATCTAGAATTACTTTGAAATCCATCATTGACTGAGAGTAAATAAATTAACACATCCATGGTGTAACTAAGAAGGTTAATAGACTGGAAACGTTTTAAGAGTTATAAGATTGTACTCGCTTCTTCGGCAGATGGTAGAATAAAGGTAAAACCCCCCTAAGCACGGAGAAGCTATTTAAAATCAAAACAAAGAAGATTCTGGAAAGATATATAGGATTCACAGCTTTTCCACATAAGATTCTATACAACTCCCAGACATCTACGACTATGAACTCCCATTGCGTGCAAAACTACTTTTGACAGAAATTAATTCACGTGTGAAATGAGAAATTAAAAAAAAAATAGTCTCATTCCTCTAAATTATTCAAAATCAGTAAGATTATTTACGAACATGACAGTAATATTGTTACGGATTTCGTATTTATTTAGCTAGTTATTTAGAATTGTAATTAAAATTGCTTTATTTTCTCATGAAACGCAGACGATTTTTTGAAGAGAAAGCTACGTCGGAGAAGTAAAAATAAAACAGCGCATGCATTTAATAAATAAATACCTCGTAATTGTTGTTACCATCGAGGAAAACCGAGATATTTATAGATTTTACCAGAATATTCTAGTGATTAATTAAAATGCATATAAAAGCCGAATTTAAACACCTCAGCTCAGTTGTAGCTGTTTTAAGCGAACGGTTTTGTTTACTTAATGCTGTGATTGATTGTAGCGAATTCGCTGTGAGATAGAATTAGTTTCTCTGTTTTTTAATTTTAACGTTTGAGATATTGTGATGTTGTACGAATATCGCTGAGGAAATATTTCAGTATTTTGTTTTATTTCGTGTGAAAAGAATAAATTTTATTAACTGTTTAACGAATTGTGCATTCAATCTATTACGAACCAGCACGCAACAATATGTTACCAGAGAAGCATGAAAAGCAGGCATTTTATAGAACGTCTAGCCAATTTTGTATAATGCGTGGCATTTTTAGGCAACGTATCGAATGGCTATTTTGTTTTGACTTGTTATATATCTTCCTCCCCCAAATGCGTATACAACATTTAGGCATTGTGTAGAATAATGAATATTATTTCGCAGAGTAAAGATTTTATTAAAAACCTGCATCTGAAAATGGAAGAAGTACGTACGAATCGTAAGATACGGAATTTTTCAGCAGAAAGAGAAAAAAACTCCTGCTGCTGAATTACTTTGTTCTGAAAGGTAGACCGTAATGTTATCTTAAATTGCTTTTATACAGGATGTTTCAACACAAAGTTTACAAATTTTCAGAAGAGATAGAGTACACATAGACGATGAAAAATTACATAACAGTGCATGGTCGGAAATGCTTTCCTGGCGTTGTTGAAGACACAGAACTCAAGAATTGCCGCAGCTACTGGACGACGCACACGTACCCGCTGCAATGCGTTCTTCTATATAGTTTCAGCATGATGCGACCCTCCTCACATTACAGCCTTGATGTGAGTCTCCACTTGAGTGTAGCGTATTCTCAACATTCGATCGGCAGGGGAGGTCAGGTGCATTAGCCAGCAAAATCGTCTCATTTGCACTGACTACTTCCTCTGAGGGAAGGGGCAAAGAATATGTATTGTTAAGAAGGAAAACTTCTTCCCAGCAGGAGTGGCTTCGTTACAAAGCAGCGCGAAATATCTGTCGCCAAAGCTCGAAGTCGGTGTCCAAGTTCGAAGGTCACGTTATCAAGAGTTCATGAAACGAATATCGTTTAAAATTTCTTTAAACTTCAAAGGAAATAAAAATATTTCTTCTCGCAAGTAAATTAATTAATGGATTAATTATTTTGAGAAAAAAAAATTACGAAAATCCCAGTTTAAATTATTGCGAAAAGTCAAAGAACGCTTTCTCTTAACACGTGTTCCTCAATTTCCTGTACAGCTCGCGGAGAGGGAAACTCTCGCCGCCAGGTTCGGTCGCCAAATCCCTTGGTAAATTTTCCCTCCGCTTTCTAGAGGCGTAAATAGCAAACTGGTTTACCTTTCCTTCTTTACATAGGCGTTCTTCGAAAGGGGTACGTCCAAACACTGGTGTACGAAACTCCAGTTAACAGTGCTCAGAAACTTGTTGCGGGTATCGTGGCAGCTGCAGGCGAAGTCCAGGACACTCCCGGTGTTTTCCAGACATATCCTCCACGTGCCGAAGATGACGCCTGCATCAGGTCCGGTGTCGTAGTTCCGAACACCTTCTTTGATGACAACCGTTGTCTGTTTTTACCCCTATTTTTCGGTTTCTGCTATACTAAGCATAATGAACATTCTCACTCTGTCGTGTCCTTTCTTGCTTGTGTTTTGTGTTGTCACTACCTCGTCAGGAAAGCGTTTCTGACCATACCATGTGATTTTCCATCGTCTAGGCAACGCCATTTATCGGCAAAAATAATCATCAAGAATTATGTTAATAGAATTTTAAAAGCGCTAAGAAGGACTGGATTAGACTTAAAATCGTTCACTAAACATGCTAAATCTTGGTGAATATGAAAAGCCTCAAGAAAATTCAATTCACCAACGGAAGAAGCTTTTTGGATAATTTTTGCAGATTATCCAAAAAATTAAATGTAATGTGGTAAAATTATGATTAAATTTCCAACTGTGATACGCTATTGAAGACTTGTTAATTTCGCCCTTTCGGACATAAGATTCGTGTTCCTCGATACGAAACTTTAACGCTCTTTTTGTTTGGCCAATATATCTCCAGCCACACTGACGCGATATACTATAAATTCCCCAAGAATTAAAGTCAGAAACGCAATCTTTTAGAGTCGAACCGTGCATTTTATTGATAGGGGAGAAACTGACCTGAAAATTGAATTTGTGGAGAATCCGTGCAACCTAATAACTAACAGAAGGATAAAATGGAAGCACGACAAGGTCATTAATATTATTTCTAACAGTGGAATGTCTTCTGTGATGGGAATCTGGAAACTTTTTTAACGGTTTTATCAATGATCATGGGAGAAAATCCTCGGTCAATAGCAACTGCTTTTAAATAATTAAGTTCATTGGTAAGCAAGGATTCTGTGGGACAAACTTTAAGCGCGCGAAATACGTAATAGTAAAAAGAAGCCATTTTTTCTTAACACGGTGCCATGACTTTGCATGCGGTGGTAAACAAACTGCAAAGGGTTTACGGTATACAGTAGTGCTAAAATCAGTTTCATTGCCGATTATAAGAATATCAAGGAAGGGGAGAGAATTGTTGGATTCAATTTCAAGAGTGAATTGGATGGCTGGATCAATTGAATTTATAATAGATAAAATCTCGGATAAATCGTCTTTATTACCATCAAAAAGTGCGAAAGTGTTAGCTACATAACGAATCCAGAAACGAAAAGATAGTTTATCAAATAATTTTACCTCAAAATAGTGCATATAAATGTCAGCAAGTACATGCATATATACATATCTATGTAAATAAAATACTAAAGTCTCTAATAAGCTTAAATTTTGTTGAATATATATGTATTTGGCAATATCCTTTAACACTAAATTTTTTAAGCACGAAAAAAT
This sequence comes from Stegodyphus mimosarum, assembly GCA_000611955.2. Lineage (NCBI taxonomy): Eukaryota > Metazoa > Arthropoda > Arachnida > Araneae > Eresidae > Stegodyphus > Stegodyphus mimosarum. Next base: position 29,548 of record KK116691.1, on the reverse strand, counting down.
ATTTCAGTCCCCTCAGTTTCGTGTTAAACAACTTCCACTGTATTTCACATTCAGTTGTTAATATCCCTATGTTTAAGAAGTTTGAGAAAAAATAACTTCACGTGTGTGAAACTTGTATTAATTGAATTTGGTTGTTAGAAACTACTATTCATGAAAGAATATACGAAGTGGAATAATCGGAAATAGTGTAATTTGTGCTGTAATGCAAATGAAGTTAAAGCATTTAGTTAGGAAAAAAAGCGTAAAATTTAAAGTTAGGCAAAAACAGCGACCTTAGATTTAATATCTATGCCAACATAAGGCTATTTTTAGTCCAAAGGGATTTAGTCCCGAAGGACTATTACTTTCGTTTTGCGATTTTGCGTCGGAAACACAAAAACGGCGTATCACTTTTCAAATTGTTGCCACTAAATGTTATCGCTCTGCATTAAATTTTAAAAATGAAAAATCTGCATAAATGTATGCATGTTTCTCGCATTGTGATAAAACCTAGAGCCATCGAATTTTGAATGACGTAATCCTACTGCGAATATGGGCATCTGGAAGCCCTAATTTTGAATAACTCAAAGATTTCAAAGCCAGCAATACCAACGTTGTACAGAAAAACATTTTTATCTCCAGCGCGTGAGAGCGTGTACCGAAATTTCTAAAGATATGTTCAATTTAAAATTATTTTGCGATATTGCTGTTGAACTGAATTTTATGGTTTAAGTGCGAAGAACATGGTATTTAACAAATAAAGGTAACACACAAAATGTTAAATAAACGTCCCTTTGGACGTAATTTAAAATCTGAAACATTTCAGATTTTTTTATTATTTTATTACCTTATTATTTTAGAAGCATCTTCCGACCATTGCATTCTGAGTAAAGAAACTTGGCAACTTCAGGAACTAGAAAATCCCTGTTATAACACAGCTACCTTATTTTCCATATTTCTCACACTCCAACCGCACTGTGCTATCTTACTTAAGACGTGCAGACAATTCAAGCTATTCAAAATGAGGCGATAACCAGTCTACGATGGTTATCAAGAAGTACTACATTCTCTCACTGCTTCCAGGAATTTCAAGAGCGTTGTAGTAAACATTTACATTGACGAAGTGAAGGTTTTGAAGGCGCCTAAATCACTTTTTACATTTTAAATAAAACTGCCCTACAATTTTTTTTTTCGACAAACTTTCGAACACAAGATTCACTGTGCTTGATAATCTCTGAAAGCAGTACCTCATTAGTTACGACTTTAAACGAATTAGAATCATTTTTGTACATTTAACTAATTATTAACATTTATCACCTTCTTGCTTTTAATTTTTTTTTTGATAATGTAGCTTCTTACGTATTCATATATTGCGAAAATAAGATGAGGACACACGAAGGTTGCTTTTCCTATTTCTGGCCTTGTCAACTGCAAGTGTTGCTAAGCGATCGATCACAGGCATTCCAATCGAAAGTTTGATATTTTTAGCTAACTTCTTCGGGACGTTTTGCCATTTTAGCGTGATTTGTGTTGGTTACAGTAAATTGAAACATTCATGGGCAAAAAATGGAATTGATTCGTGAACATTTTCGTGCGATTATTTTTAATAAATTTCGACTTGAATTATCAAGACACGTGCATGGATGAACTTAATTCTTTATACAGTGATAAAGCACCATCGTATAGCACTGTAAAAGACGGTATAACGAATTCAATCGTGTTCGACGTTCGCTCAAAGACGAATTGTGTGAAGTTCCAGCAAAATCGGCTGTTTCGCCAGAAAATATCGATGCTGTGCGGAACTGATAAATCAAGATCGTCATGGGACATACCGTGAGATTGGGGTATCTTTGGGCATTAGTATGACAAGCATCAATAAGATATTTCATGAATATTTGGCCGTGAAAAAGATTTGTTCGCGTTGGATCCCACATAATCTGACAAACGCTTGTGTCCATTGGTGCAAGAAAATGTTGGAAAAATACGTTCAAGTTGCATCAAAGGCTGTCTGTAACATCTACACAGGTGACAAACCATACATATGAGCTCGAAACAAAGCAGCAGTCGACTGTATGGATCTTCCAAGATGAGCCAAATCCAAGAAAAGTTGTTCGCGGAAGAAGCACATCGAAGCAAATGGTTGCCTGTTTCTTCGGCATTACCGGTTACGTGTCTTTTAACCAACGCAGGACGGTCGATTCGGAATGGAACACGACCACTTGCTTGCCAGAAGTCACCGGAGAAATTTGAAAAAAGCAGACGATCAGGCGAATCATTCTTCATCATGACAACGCAAGCTCTCACACAACGGCTCGAACAAAAGAATTTTTGACAGGATTGATAGGTTATCCGTCGTACAACCCTGATTTGGCACCCAATGACTTTTTTTTATTCCAGTACATCAAAAATAAATTACATGGTCAGCGATTTGCGACACCCGATGCAGCGGTTGATGCATTCGAAACGCATGTCTTAGAGTTTCCTCAATCAGAGTGAAAAAAGTGCTTCGAAAATTGGTTCAAACGCATGCAAAAGTGCATTGATCTTCATGGAGAATATTTTAAAAAACAACATAGCCAATTTCGGTCATCAGCTTTTTTTTTTTTTTTTCAATATTAGGCTAGAAATATAAACAGCAACCCTCGTACGTCTTCAATTCTAAAAACAGAAAACAGAAATTACAGACGGACACTTTTTGAATAAAATGACTGAAATTAACAGTTCAGGAAATAGTTCAAGTAACATGTTCATGCCCTCATTAACTGAAAAATATGAAATTTAAGTATTTACCAAATGAACGTAGGGTACAAAGTACCCAAAAAGTGCCGTTGGAATGGCAAACACCCACAAAAGATATTTCTTGTTCTTCCATATGGAGGTGTCTAAGCATCTTCCGCAGCAACCAGCCTATAAAAAAAACAAAGAAGTTTTAAAGATTCTGTTTAAGAAGAACTCTGCATTGTGCGAAATATATAAATGTTAACGTCTTCTAGAGGTACGGTAACGTCTGATTAAAATTATAATAATGATATGTATGCGATATGATACGTATAGATGAATTAAAGGGAAAGTATGTAAAAGTACCTACATAGTATATACGAAATGATTTTTATTAATTTTCATTATTTATGAATGATTACTGCATTTTATTTTTTATTAGTATTTTATTATACTAATTTTCGTAAAACCAATTATTGTGCATCCTTTGAGGGGTCAAGTAACTTTGAAAGTTAACAATAAATAACTAAATAAACTAGTTGTTACTAGTTGATTTTACTATTATTAGTTACTATTATTACTGATTTTACTATTATTAGTTACTATTATTACTGATTTTACTATTATTAGTTACTATTATTACTGATTTTACTATTATTAGTTGTTATTACTAGTTATTAGTTATTAGTGATTACTAATTACTAGTTGATTTTTAAATTTCTTTTTTACTACAGTTTTTAACTTAATTTTATGGATTATTTCTTTTAATCTTTTGATTTTTAAAATTTGTTCTTGAATCTACTTTTGTTTTTACTTTATTTGAAATAAAAAGAGAGTGTAGGGGATATGTCTTCTAAAGTAAGCGTCTCGTTCAGATTAATTGAGTTCTTAGTGAAACATTTTACTTTTAAAGATTATTTGCTTTTTAACAGGATTCTTTTGGTTTAGTGACTAATATCTTTATTTTGATTGAGTGTCAATTAGATTTATGATTTGAATCTAACAAATAATTTGATGATTACTGGGAAGTAAAGATGAAACACTCTCTCTTATTTTAGTTACTGTTAATGGATGGTAGATTGGTTTATTCCCTTGATAAGTCGATTCATCTGCTATCAATAACAATAACTGGTTTATCAATACTTAAAAAGTTTACTTTTGATTTTGGCATTTTTGAGATTTAATTTTTCCTTAACTGTGTTTAAAGCAAAAAGGACTAAAAATTTAAAAAATAATTTTAAATTCTGAAAAATACCTTTTCAATGATGTTTTTAAATTGAATTTCCGATGCTTGGAGATGTAATATGGAGTTTTCTTTTTATAATTTATAGTGAATTAATAACTAAATAAATGTATTTTAAAACTCAGTATCTTTAAAACTGACTGGTTTTGAACGTAAAACTTTTCTCTACTAAATTCAATATTCTTCATACTGTGGCTCTTTTGTGTTCTATTAAAATATTTTGTAAAATAAAAATAACGTTTCTTCTTCGTCATCGACATAAAATTGTTATATGTACCGCGAGCAGGATTATAAATAAAAAATTACTACTTTTAACTGAGTTTTTTTTCAAACAAAAATTTAATGCATAATAAACAGATACTTACGTATTAGCACAACGACCTTGGCGAAGTTCAGCGATTTTTTGCAGAAGGAAAGGCGATTCGGTGAATTTTCGGGTTGCAGCTTATAATGGATATGGTTGTCTAAAGAACTGTCATACGCATAGTTGCCAGAGTTTGGCGACTTCTAAAAATTTGCCGACCAGTACTAAGGCGGTTTCGATAATACGTAAGTAATAAATGACCTACTTTAAGAGTAATCGTATTATAATTTCTTGATAAATTACTCTTTTAAACCTCAGAATCGACTAATTTTTATTATAAAATGAAAGGTAATTTCTAAAATTTTTCAAGAGAAAAGCATAATAGTTGACCATTTTATGCTCCCATAGGATTCAAGTTTTCTTCAAGTTTTCCTGAAGGTCCGATCTATTCACAGAAATGATGCACATAAGAAGCAAAATTATATATTTGGAGAAGCTTAAAGACGTAATTACTTTAAAGTCTTGTAAAGCCACGTTATTTTCTTAATATTAATAAAGGAATATAAAAATATAGTTATAAATTCGTGTGCATAATTACGTATTGAAACAATATTGCAAACACATCCATCATAATTTTAACTGATAGAATGAAAAGCGACAAATAGAAATGACTTCAAATTTAATTTTAGTTCTTATACCAGAAAGACAGTAATTTCCACTTCAGACAAAAGAAATTATAATCATAAAATCATATCACTCTGAACTGAAATTTAGTTTGTAACACATTGCACTTTTCTCTGCTGCTCTTTTTTGCCAGCAAATCTACTGCTTCTGCTAGCTACAAAATTAAATTTTAAAATGCAACGGTATCGATTTAGTTCTTAACGTTATTTTATTATCTCGCAAATGCGTGGTAACGAGAAATAGAAAGCAATAGTAATTCTGCCACGAATAATACTTGTTGCATCTACATGACTTCAACTTCTCAGTACGAATCAACAACTATGCAGTCAACTTTCATATTGTGCATCTACATCTATCCTCATTATATCCAAATTATTACATATATATATACACTCATGTCTATAAATTAAGGATAATTCGGAGTCACGCGGAAATCGAACTCTAAAATAAATATATCACCTGTAAAATCACAACACACATCTTCTAGAATCATATGCAAATTTCAGGAAGGAACCATATGACACCGATGGTAAGTCACAATGACGAGAGTGTAAGAGAGTGACATATAAGGAATACAGGCAAAGAAGTAAAATTGTTCGCGGGCGCTTTATAAGAATTTCAGTGCAATAACCGAATAGTTATGACACAAAGTACGCATTTGGATGATTTTTTACGTGGTAGAATGATCGGCCGTCTGGAATGTGGGCGTACCCAACTGGAAGTATCAGACGAACTTGGAATTGCCCAGAGTGTCATCTCCAGGCTGTGGCAACGATTCCAAGATGACGGTAATGTGAGTAGACGTTACAACACAGGTCGCCCCAGAGTTACAACGCGGAACGAGGAGTCTTCATCGTTATAGCCGGAAGGCTGTGTTGCTGATTATTTCAGCGTGTTTGTCGTAGCTTTTCGATGACTGTAGCGCGTCTTGGGAACTGTCCTGTGTAATACTGACGAATAAATTGTGTTTTGATTCTTCATCAAGTGTTGTCTTCAATCACTCCGAATCCACGACACCGTAGAACGCAAAAGTTGAGGAAAAGAGGCAAAAATAATCAAAAGTTCATTAATTATATATAACTGTGTAGAGACATTAGGTATTTTTTGAAAGCAGGAGAGATGAAAAATGAGCAATGCTCTCGCCGGGACTCGAACGAGGGACCTCTCGAATACGCGTCGAGGGTACTGACCACTATCCCACGAAGGTATGTGAAGAAGGCGGGAGAAATGCCTTATATTATAAGGTATATCTCCCACATTCTTAGCGTGCCTTCGTGGTGTAATGGTCAGTACACTGAGCCGGTATTTCAGAGGTCCGTGGTTCGATCCCCGGCGAAGGCATTGCATATTTTTCATCTCTCTTGTTCCAAAAAAACCTAATGCCTCGACAGTGGCGCCCGAACTAAAAGGGTTGTGGATGATGATTCTCCACACCCAGGATTTGGCGACTAGGTCCCCTAAAACCCTAGTCGCCCTTTAAAAAGGGGAGTATCTAAGGGATACCCACATTCT
>KK116691.1:0-16635 GCA_000611955.2 Stegodyphus mimosarum | reverse complement strand
AATATCTCACGCCCACAAAATCAGTGCTATGTTTGCTTCATCTTATATATGTGAACAAGTGTTTTCAACAATGAACCTTAGAAAGAATTATTTAAGAAGTAGAGTGACAGATGAGCAGTTAGCCTCGTTCCTTAGAATCAGTACATCTCACTTCGAACCTCAATATAAGAAACTTTTAAAAATGAAAGCGCAATTTCATTCTTCTCATTAGCATATTTAAATTGTAATACTTGTATCTGTTTTTAAAATTTTAGAAAAATTTACCTTGGCCTGTCGAACTTTTTTTTTTCGATTTTTGGCCCGCGAACGAAAACGTTTGCCCATCCCTGGTGTAGCGTCATTGGGAAGGGCAGACGGATGACCGTTTACACTACTGCCTTGGATTTGCGCTTACGGAAGTTCGGTGGTCAATTACATTTATGACCACCAGATGTCTCTCTGTTTAACTTACGAGATTCGATACTTGAATTCGATTTTATTGGAAATTTTTATTTCTGCTGACGAACTGTGAAAGTAAAGCAGGTTAGCAATTTTTAGCACAGAAGCTGAAGTCATTTTAGGAAATTTCTTTGCGTTTCTAGAAGCCTAAAATATTAATGAAATAACATATAATTAAAACTAAAATGTACTTACTGCAAAGCAAATAAAAAAGTTAAACGCGTTTAAAAATAGCGCTTCTGTTACATAGAGATATTTTCAAAACACAATAAGGCTATCGGGTATGAGGGCAAAAAGGTGATCATATTTTGTGAATACCCATATTTCGTAAATCTCGTTTCATACCGAGCGACAAGAACATTTCCCATTGTGCTGAATGAAAAGCTCTGCAAATGTTGTGTTGAATGAAAAACTCTGCTCTCTTTGCATCAAAAGATAAAAATATTAAATTGTTAAGGATTCTGTGCGATTGAAATGGCTAGCATATGTATTCCTGATTATTTGAGCGATACGGATATAATTACTTTCGATATCTCTGGAGGATTTTGAGACTTTGAAGATAAGAAAACTAGAATTGTCAAAACTAGCTCATAGAGCGGAAATAAACAATTTCAGTGACCTTCCGATCTGCTGACTTTTGAACCTTTAGATGTATTGCGATAAAAGAAATGTGTCATTCTTTTAACAATTATTTTCATCCCTTCCCTTTCATCCCAGTGTTACACATTACATGTGTGTAACGGTATATATTTCCGTACTTTCCAGGACTGATTAAATTAAATTTCAAATTACATCGCACTATTTGACACAACTATCCCGCCTGATAGCTTTTAGTAACCTAGTTTGCTAGAGGTGAATAAGAGTTTTATATCTACGAAATGCTTCTCACAACTACGATGGTAAATCAGCAGTTACTGTTGATCGTTTGCAAGGATGCAGAAAAAGCCCATCAATACAAGCGCATCCATTTCAGAGACACTGAATTTTGTAACAATTCCTGTTTCGATAGCCAGCACCATTTTTCAAACCGTATTTGTTCGCTTTTGATCTGTGCCATATTTCTGGTAACTCAAATATTTTCATAATTATTACACTGAAATTAGACTAAATTAATTGCTGTACGATGGTGCTTTAAGTCTTCAAAAATCAATACACTCTTTGTTGACTCTTTAAAGGCTGACCAAATTTTGCCTATTCTTAATATCAAAGTTCTTTCTATTTTCGTAAATTTTTCTTTTCATCAAGGCATTACGTTATTTTTATTACCATCTAGTACATTCACTATCCATTTCCGTCCTATATCAAACTTATCACTAACATAACACTGAAATTCGGATTATTAGTAATTGCACCTCGAGGACAAAGAACATTTGGATATTAAGACAAAGTGTCTGTTTACTAACCTTCAATTAAATAACATCATAAGGCCCTCTGGCACGTGTGACACCTCGCGATTTTTGAGTTACGAGACCTTATAAATCCGCCTTTGGGTGCATTGCACAGAAAACATTCGAAGTCCATTAATGGCCAACAAGATCATCTTTCCAAAGGCTAATAATTAAACCTGAGTTTCAATCCCACCAGAAAAGCCGTTGAGTGTTCTGTGGCTTTCCACACATGTAACATAAATAATACATGCCACTTTATAAATTATTTCTCCCACTTTCTTGGCATGCCTCCGTGGGATAGTGGTCATCACGCTTGACGTGCATTTGAGAGGTCCGTGGTTCGCGCCTCTTGCTGTCAAAAAGTACCTAATGTCTCTACACGTTTTCCTCAGAAACACCGTCAGAAGTCATCCGTTCTCTTTAGCAAATGGCCCTCCTGTGTATTCAAAATGTAACACCACGAAGAACAAAAGTTATCAAAGCCGTATTTGCTTGACAGTTAATATACAGTACATGGGCGAATTGATTAAAATTATTGCCTCATTCGATTCGCAGAGAACGAAGAAATCAGTATTTTGTGTAACCGCCATGGCTGGCAATAACTACTGTGATACGCCTTGACACTGAAAAAAGGAGGCTGTGGACGTATGCTTGGGATTTGATAGTCCATACTGTTTTCACAGGTTACCGAATTTCTTCTAGACAGTCGCCGCAGGAGGTGCCCGCTGGGCCATTTCTTTGCCAATCATCTACCGGACGTGTTCGATGGAAACAATTCGGGAGAATGGGCTAGCCAAGGGTGGCAGAGCAATCTGGTGAGCAATGGAGAATTTTTTAATTTTGCGTGTCACGTAAAGTTGCGCATTGCCCTGTTGAAATGTGGTCGCAGGCAAGATTTGAAGGTAAGAAAAGACGTCAGATTCTAAAACTTGAGAGAAGTTGTAGTGATCGTTGAGTGTACTGGTAATGCGTATCAGGAAAATCTAAACTAAATTTTCAGGTGACAGATCGGTATGGCAATGCATAATAATGCAAGGGTAAATGATGTCAGTCAACGCGGTAAAACCAGTCTAGAATATGACCATCTTGATGTCGTAGACAAAATCAAGAGTCGTCTGAAAAGACAATTTCGTGCCATTCGTTGGTCCATGTCTGCCGTTTAATGCACAGTTGCAGCCCCATACCTGTCAACATTAGTAATCACAGCAATGGACTTCTCAAAAAATTTTTCTCTTCTCTGTCGAAACGGACGTGCTGACACAGTTGTTATGCAAATACAACCTAATTCCTTTGCTGTTATTCTTGATGTTGCTGGGCGATTCGTCATTGCCAGGCTCGCGATACGCTTGTTTTCTCCGTCGATGTACTGCCGTTTGTTTCTGACAAGGCATACTGTAGCTTCCCACACAAAGCAACAGCGAGAAAACACACAATTCCAATACTTAAAAGCAACCTAGTAGTATCCCTTTTTATATTGCTTCTAGCTGACATTAAAAGCGCATGTCTGCTGCAATGTTAATCATATACATTATACTGTACGTTTACTCGCGACCTCGATCACGAAGCTTTTAAAAATGAATAACATACGAAGCTGAATACTTTTTTAACATTTTTTACGTCATTTACATGAATAAAAAAATTAAACTATGTTTTGGACATTTCTGCGACTTTGATTAGTTATCAAACATACCTACCTATATGAGAATCCATAGCACATAAGTCACTTTCGCAAGTACTAATCTCGCCCGATGCTATTTGAATTCGATGATTAGACGAGAACTGGCACCTTCAGCATGATAGACCCGTTGACCAATAACGCGACTTACAGAAGTCCATAGTTTAATGCTGTACACGCTGTCATGGGTAATCTTGAATCTTAGCAACGGGCAGTCATCTCCAGCAGTGATGACCGACTAGTGCGTTTTTTTCTGAAAACATATAATGTACAAATACAAAGGCACGCGTAAATTTTGATAGCGTGTAACTGGCTTTGGTGACCATGTTACTTCTCAAAAGTGCCTGTGGTATTCTCATTATCTTTTATGCTTGACCCCCGCTTATCTATATATATAGTACATAAGCGAAATACCACTGACTTAGACGAGAATTCCGAAACTATACACCCGATTGACTTGAAATTTTGCAGTTACTCATTCCACGATGTACACGCGCTCTAAGAACGGATTTTTCGTAAATCCTGTCCAAAATGGGGTTTTGTTATACCATCACGGGCGGACAGTAAACAACGTAACTGACATTATTATTTATTAATGCTACATTATAACAGCATTATGCTTATCTCTCTCTATATATATACTTTTTACATTACATATAGTTTGCAGAATAATTTTAAATAGTTTTTTAATGGTTCTTACATACAGCAGCTTATCACTCAACTTTACCTTTTACTAGCGCCCTCTTTTATAAATAGAAGAAACACTACTTTACATCACTTAATTTGACATGCTGCTCCTTGTCCACACTCCAATAGAAATAATGGTAAATTAATTAGTTTAATTTAAAACTTACTTTTTACTTGTCTTTATTATATTATTTTAGTATTATTTAATTTAGTTTCTAGTTTAATTTTTGTATGTTTAATAGTATCTGTATCTTTTATGTTTATATGCATATTCGTGTCGGGGAAGTTTTTTGTGGGCAAGAGTTTCTAAATTAAATTGGTTTTCTAAAAAATTGCTTTTATAAAGGGTATTGTTATTGGCTTTGATTTGTTCTTTTCTAAAAGTTCCACTCGCTTGAATTGCTTTTGGTAGGTCACATCATTTGGTTTGACTTTTGGTTTTGAATTTTACACTTGCCTACATAAATGACGAAACACGAATTGAATGACTGAAGAGTTAGGTTTGAGGGCAACTTCCCCTCGATAAGTCTGTCTTCTGCCAGCTCAACAATTATTCACTTATGCATATTTATTATTTTTAGGATTTAAAAAAAATTATTACAATTTTATATTTGTTAATAGATTTTGATACTTGCACTTGATTTACTTATGTCCTCAGAATTTAAATGATATTGTAAATTTTAGTTCGCAGCAATATAAATTATTTATAATTTCTTTTAAACCTAATTCTATAATTAATTTTTTACTTTAAATTTCTTTTTACGAATAGAAATTTTGTAAAATTCAAATTTCATTCCTTACAGCAATGGCGCAAGAGAATTATTTAAATTTAATTTAACTTTACTATATTCTTTTGAAACTATATATATATATATAAATATATGTATATATATTATATATAAGCGAAATACCACTGACTCATCTTGAGGTCTCCGAAACTATACACCCGATTGACATGGAATTTTGCATAGCTACTCATTCCACGATATAGGCGCGCACTAAGAACAGATTTTACATACATCCTGTCCCAAATGGATTTTTGTTATACCATCACAGGCGGCACTAAGTCAAAACCCTTTTTCTGTGTGTGTTTTGACTTTTTGACGATTCATTGACTGGCATTATATTTCCTGACTTTACATCTAAAAAGTTTACATTCATTATCAATTCGAAATTAGATATTTCGTCCATATAAGAAGTCTAGGTTCACATTCAAATAGATAGTGTGCCCAGCAAAGCGGGCGGGTGTTAGCTAGTTTGTCTATAAACCTGCTCACAGATGTATTTTCGATATTTTGAAATAGCCATTATTATTATTATTATTATAGGAATTATTTCAAAACATTTTCCAAACAAAACACGTTGCGTGCATTTGGGCACTAGCAGCTATTTTAAACTGGCCATTGACATCTTTTGATCTTCAGTAGAAGCCATATCTTCATTAGGCAATCTGGCAATGCCCATCGAAATCCTCTTTTCTCTTTCAAATTCACAAATCTTGCGTTGATTTATTGTAAATATTATCGTCTGCCAATCTGAAACAGGGTCATTACACTGATCCTGCGTATTATTGAGACCTCGAAATGAAATCTTTAGGTGATGAAATCGATAATGCATTTATTTGTGGAATTTAGGTCTTGCAGTATGAGGTTTCGCTGTCTAAAACGCGTTCATAATGTTGGATACGTTTACTTCCGTATGTCCTTTTGGGGATAGCAAGTTTAGAACTTTTGATCAAAAGTTATCGTTGATTGATCGAGATGAGGAAGTGACCTCAAATTCTGAATTTTAGAAAACTCTTTTATCTATCGTAAACGTCTGATTTTTGTGAAATGTGGTTAATCCAAAAAGCCCGATGAAAGGATTAACGATTCGATAAAAGAAATGGCTTCAGAACTAGGACACCAAAGGATTCTTTGATTACAGACCTTAGCCTAAGACGAAGCAGCCGTCATCAGATTGAAACTGCTACAATCTGATCCCGAAATTCCCCAGGAACTCGTATAATATTTCATTTCGAAATGTCACTGCTTTTGAATGGATGGTGAAAACTTATGAACTTCAATTTCGTAAGCAGCAAATTTATACTTGCTTGAAATCAAATACAAAAGAAGAGATACAATCAAAGATTCGTGAGTGTTTACCATCACTTCATAAAACCTATACATACAACTGAAAAAAATATTGACGGTAGGCCCCCTCTTTTAGTTTAAAGAGTAGCTCGTGTTTCATGCGTAAGATTACTAACGAAAGAGTGGGGAAGATATAGAACAACCAAAACAAAAGATTTTATACTTACACATAATTTGTTTATTACATTTCTAAGGTTTTATTTTAAACCAACAAAGTTTTATGTTAACTTTCTCTTTCCTATGAGCTCTTATTTCAACTTCCCGTTAGAATGAGCGCGCGTTTCAGCTTTATGCTAATTTGAAGTGGAGCCAAGTTTTGTATTTAAAAGGTTAGCGAGGAACTTCTCGGTGTGAGAGAGCTTTTAGTCTCGGATCACTGCGGCTCTGTTCGACGTCCACCTGACCAGCTAGTATTTAAATTCTAAGCCTTAGCGCTGTCACGCTATTACTTATTGAAGAAATCTAAGTGCCTTAGTATTAGCTAAATCCTGCTACGCACCATTGATAGTTTAGCATAGAGGCCAACCTCGCGTTTATGGCTCTGTGAGCAACGACTACTTAATTTCTACTCACTTTATTTTAAATTATTTGATTGTTCAGTTTAGACCCAAGTGCGGTCATTATTTTCTGTTATCCCTTCCGAATCGGGAAGTGTCTGTAAATAGTCGTTTAATAAAAGGGTCATTTTAAACCCTCCTTGCGTGCAGTTATTCTACCACTTCCACTGAACATAGCTGCATTCAGCTCCCTGTTCAAGATCAGGACTTTATCAACTTCACGAATATGTTCGCCAAAAATATGCACACAGTACCCAGTCCTGACACATTTATTCATGCAAAATGACCCTACGGAATACTGGTCGACGATATGAGAAATAAGATACCTAATTTAAGATATCTGTAGTTATGTTCCTAATAAATGTTACACCTATAAATTATTCCACATAAAACTTAATTAGATCCTATAATGAACCTGGCGCATTCTCGCACAGGCGTGAATAAGTATTAGCACAGAAAGGTGAAAAGTAACCCTTTATTAATTCAAAGTTTAACAGAAAGGCACGATCTTCGTGCGTTACAAAACACCGTCAACTTGCGGTGAAAACTTAATGTAGAATATAATTCGAGTCGAATCTAAAATAGAATAGTGCTGGATTAGCACGTTAATTGCACCTAACAGGTTGACTCACAAAACACCTAACAGGCGTGACGATAATCCGAAATGGCCAAAAGGTTTACTAGCGTAACAGCGAGATAGCAACGAAGCGTGCGCTGGCTAGCGAAAACACGCTCTGAATAAACTCAGAGGTTTACCCGGTTAAATATTCACTTCACTTAACTTTAAATTTACATCCTGGCAAGAAAATACTAGGAGAAGTTGAAAGGTTCAGGAAAAGATATCAAACTTAAAAAAATAATATCATGGAAAATAAAAGAAACCTTACAATTGTACTTTAATAGTTACTTGGCACCATATCGAGATTAAAATGCCGTTTCATAAAATCAAATGTCTTTTCATTTCGTTGGACGCCTACATCGAAAATCTCCCATCATAGTAACAGGAACATCTGTATCTACAGATAGATACTTCTAGCTTCATCGATCAATAAAGTAGTTCAGAATATTTCATCAATGAAATAAAAAAGAACATCTTCAAATCTTCTGATTAACAGTTGGATGGATATATACGGATGCTAGAATAAATCTTGATTGTCCATTAAGAATTACATGAAACGTACAAATATCGCCTGCTTCGAAATTCTGTATTCTTTTATACTGCTTAATAACAGAGTCTATTGGTAGACAATCCGCTGTACTCGTCAGATTTCTGTAAATCGCAACACCATTAGCTTGGCGGCGAAATAAAATAAAATATAGCAAACAGCAGCCCCCCCCCCCCGAACACACTGACTGTCTCCCAGACGACCTTACACCACTTACACACGGTCTCGCGTGAAGCTTCACTAAAATTTCGATATTTTTGACGCGCTACTAAGCGTATACTTTTGTCCAATTGAAACATTTTTTTTTTCTTTGTGGGCTCGTTGATCTGTTCTTTCATCTATCTAATGATGTATTTAGATTGATTGTAACATGGTTTCGAAGATACAGAGGCTGTTCGCCCATTTTTTAGACAATTTTGGTAAGCGGTAATAAAAAATCGTTTGCTGCCAAAGAAGTCATTGCAATTGTACTATGTTTTTAAAATGATCGTTTATGTCAAAATTATCGTCTGTGGCTTGAAAGTTTTGTTTTTATTCAAAATGGCTAATTTAACAAACCAGTGGTTTGAAGGCTACATTGACGCTCTTTCCGAAGAGAAATAGGTATACTCCGTTATCCAGAAACGATGTAAGAGTCACGGTTTTGGGATATCTAAAGCGTCGATAGGTAATATCATCAACGAGAAAGGAAAAAAAAACATCTAATTGGAGCCTCGAGTGGGACAAAAATTCCAAACAAGTATCCGAGGAAAAAACGGACATCTTCGACTATTGCAAAGGTACGTTGTTTAGTACGTTGATTAATGTTAAAAGAAAATCCCCGTAGTCATAGGACAGTTGCAAAATCATTAAAATGCTCGGTGTCCACTGTAAACAAAATGATAAACGTCGATTTAAATCTTAAGAAAGCGAAAAAACGCAATGGGCGTCGTCTTCTTCCAGAGCATATCGCTCGACGCGGGACACGCTGCAGAATTCTATACGAGAAACACTTATCCAAAGAAAAATGGAAAACAATTGTCACGATAGATGAAGCGTGGGTGTATTTAAATGATTGTAACAAAAAAAGAGCCATTTATGATCATAAAAGGGGAGAAAAAAATGTAAGTACATGGTTCAAAGAATCGAAAGAAAGTTTTTCTAAGGGATTCATGTTTATTGCTGGTTTTTCTTATAATGGCACGTTAAAAATATAGAGAGTGCAAAAAAATGTCAAGATTAAATCTAAATACTATCAGGAACGTATTTTATCGCCCATTTTTCTGAATGAAATACCGTCGCTTTACTCACAGTGCCATCCATCTGCGAGACTCCATCGGGACAAAGCTAGCGGTCACACGTCAAAATCTTCTGTAAATTTCCTAAAAGAAATGGAACAGAAAACTCGTACCAAGGCCATACCCTTCACCGATATCCTTACTAAATCTCCCGATGTGTCACCTATGGATTTTTGTGCTTTCGGACTTTTAAAAACTGCATTATCCAAACGTTGTCCCGAAACCCTAACGGGACTCTGGAAAGCTGTTCGGGAGGAATGGGATAGAATACCTCTTCTGACACTTCAAAAGGCACTATTATCCTAGAAATTGCGGTCGAAAGATAGTTCCGAATAAAGGATGTCAAATAGAACATTTAAAACACAAGAATTTTATGTAATTTAGTTTTGTGAATATAATACACATGGTCTAACAAATGTGCGAACAGCCTCTGTATAAGTATTTGCGCACACCTCAAATAGCGTCTTAATTTTTGCTTCCTCATTAGACCGTAATGGAGGAATGTAAGCCTAATGCTAAAAAGGTTGCTACAAGATTCCCTTTTTTTCAATATTAATTCTAGACATAGCTTACCAGCTAGAAAATTTCTCAGAATAAGGTAGAAGAATTTAAGAAAGCAATTTTCAGCATTGTAAGTGAGAAAATTCTGTAAATATACTCTGCCATAGACGAAATGCTAGTACATGCGTGCTATCGTAATGTTTCATGTATAATAATTTCTCTATTAGAAACATTTAATTGTCTTTGGAAAGTCATGCAACATGTCTTCACCAATAATAAAATCGTGTTGCATAGGTTTCAGCTAAATTTGAGTCAATATGACATAGTGCAAGAGATACTTTCCGTTAGTTTTACTCTGGAAGAAAATAAAAACAGAAATCATGAAATAAACCTCTTCATTAAAATTACGCAAAATTCAAACTTAAGACTAACTCTGGCTTCGTAGAAAAATTCTATATTCAAGCGATTCAGACTTTTAATGTTTACGACGCAAAACGAAAACAATAATCCTTCAACGGCAAAGCCCCTTTGGACTAAAAAATATAATGAATCCTTAAAATTAACTATTTCGGTACATTTTTAAATAATCATTCTTTCCAGCTGCAAATTAAGAATTACGTGATGAGTAGTACATCATTTGACCTGAATCGTGGCCCATGAATATCGATATATCTACAAAATCATTACTAAAAATTGGGTTTGATTGCAGGAACAAGTGAAGTTACTTACACATGCATCATCAATTCAAGGTCAGCCAAGCCTCCTCGAGAAAATTTGTGAAAATTCATTAGGCGAGAAGCCGGCTTTTTATAACGCACGTTGAAGGAGTGGATCCATCATTTCCTACCAGGGAATTGGCATCTTCCATATAAATCCCAATCTCGATCTTGGTTTTCCAACGTCCTACGCTAATTGTGGGTAATTTATTTCAACTTTCAAATGTCAGGTTTTTTTGGTTTTCCTTTTCATTAATTTTTGTATGCTTACTTTTGTATGACGATACTGATTTTTATTTAAATTTTTTTATTTATGAATAGATATAATGAAGTTAAAGAATGATCATTAAAGAATTTATGCTCACATTTCGTGAAATGATTATGCAACAAAATTTTACAAGCTGGCAAGACGTCACCTGAAGAAAGTTTCTTTTAAACAATACAGGGTGTTTATAAAGTCCCGGACCCATTTTAATGTTTAATAACTCATAAAAATAATAAAGATAGATTAAAATTAATAACATAAATGGTTAGATAGACTCAAAAAGTTTCATGACCCTCGTCAATGAACTTCCACGTGTGCCCCCTTCGTCGCACGGAGAATATCAAGTCGATATTCAATTCCACGCCAGGTATCGGCAAGCATGTCGGCATCCGCAGAGGCTATTGCTATTGTCATTCTGGCTTTTGGGTCATGAATGTTCGACACTCTCCTCCTGTAAACGTTGTCTTTTACAAATCCCCAAAGGAAAAGGTCCAGCGGCGTTATATCGGGTGATCTGGGTGACCAAGGAATCGGACCTCCCAATCCATCTTCCTGTAAAATGGTCATTCAAAGAACTACGAACGATGGTACCCCAATGAGGTGGTGCACCATCTTGTCGCAAAAAGACATGTGGCTGAAGCTCTTCTAGTTGTGGAAATACGAAGTTTTCCAACATGTCTAAGTATACGACAGATGAGACCGTCTTTTCTGTAAAAAAGAAAAGCCCAATGACTCGGTCGTGCATTAGTCCACACCACACATTAACCTTTGGGGAATCCCTTTGTGCCTCACGGTATTCATGGGGGTTTTCAGATCCCCATATGCGGACATTATGGCGATTAACAATGCCAGAAAGATGAAAGGATGCTTCGTCGGAGAACATTACAGAAAAGTACAGATATTTAGACAGGAAAATGAAATTATCTGAAATTAACCACACGCGCAGACGATATTTACAAAAGTAAAGACATTCAAACCTGAAAATGAAAATATATAAGTTATTCCATCAATAAATGCCATAAGTTTGTTTATAGCTTCATCATTTTATGAGTTATTAAACATCGAAATGGGTCCGGGACTTTATAAACATCCTGTAGATTCATTAGATGTGTAATGCCTTCGCCGGGACTCGAACCTCGACCTCTGGAATAAGCGCCGAGTATGCTACCGTTACACCACGAAGGCATGCCGAAGGATGGGAGCGAATACCTTATATAGACATTTTTTATTATTTCCCTAAAATTTCCAAATATTATTTCAATAACTGAGATTTTAAAATATTAACGTGACGACCTTAGTTCTTATATAGACCTTAGTTCTTCTAGATATAGACCTTAGTTCTTCCAGATGAGCGGACCTTATATAGACCTTAGTTCTTCTAGATGAGCGGGTTGCGATCAAAACAAAATTTCATAAGTTCTATGTACACCTGAAATCATCATCAAAACGAAGACAGGAGAGAGCGGCAAAGCTGTAGCAGATCCAGGGTGCACCACTAGGAGGCCTGCTACCTACACGCTTTAAGTGGACCAGGTATCTTTAGCGAGCTTTTCAGTTTCTACTTACCAATGGGACATCTTACTACTGCCTTTGATGGTGAAATCGAAGCTGTTGCTGTGGCTATTCAACAACTGTCGATTCGTAGCCACTCTTTTGTAAAGGCAGTCATACTGTCAGATTGCAAAAGTGCGCTTCAAGCTCTTCTGAATAATCAAAATAGTTCCCAAAGAACCTTAGACTGTAGGCCTTTGCTTAAGGCAATGGCACACAGAATTTCTTTCTAATAGATTCCAGCCCACTCTGGAATTATGAGAAACGAAAAAGCTGATACTTTGGCTAAGAAAGGAACTTTCATAATGCAACGCATTAATCGACCGCTTTCATTTCATAAGACTAAATTGTTTGTTAACCTGATTCTTAAGAAATTCTTGAGCAGGATATGATTCAACGTGCTGTGAATAAGAGTTGGAGGATTCTGGGGGAATAGACAACTTCAATTCCCTGTTTTCCAAGAAAGACAGGCGTAGCTCTATTTAGACGTCTGAACGGACATGACTTTGCGTGACCACCTCTACAGAATTGGAGTGGTGTCCCCAAAATGTATTTTGTGTGACTCCAATCAGCCTGTGATTTTTGAACATTTAAATAACTGCATTGCACTTTCTCGGTATAATGACATTGTTAAAAAGTACTGGAGAACCCGTGAACTAATGGCTTAAGCGCTAATGTTTGGCATTTGTAAAATGAAAATTTAAAAATTTACACTTGGAAAAGAAAATGCATTAAAACATTTAAATGTGAAAGAAATCAATTTATTTTTTCGATGCAACAATCAACTCCTCAATAATTTTTCTGTTGCCAAACCGGGAAACAAAAACTTTTGACACTTGAGGTTAATACGTATACGTATGACGTCCTATTTAAATTGAATGTAATGTAACAACGTTTTCTCAAAATCGATAAAAGAAAAACGCGGCAATAATTTGTAGTATCAATTAACCTAACTCGAAACAAAAAGGTTGCCAACAGTAGCTATTTGTTTAAAATTCTGATATTAATGACAAATTTTCGACATACACGACGTCACATGCAATACCATGCTTTCTTCGACGTCAGAATGTCACCTTATATAATAATATATTTAATGTTTAGCAATGCTATCTTTATTTCATATTTTGTAAAACTTACAATTTTTTATTAATGAACTCTACAATTTCAAAGCGAGCACTAGCAACAGTTTTCGCAATAAAGCATTTTTATCTGCAGTGCACGATACTGTTGCCACCCGAAAAAATGAGAGCGAAAATAAGCGTTTTCAGAGTTTTTAATTAATATCTCGGCTGATTAAGTCCTACGAAGATGAGAACGGTCGAAATGACTTCCCACGATTTTCTGAAATCCGATGGACACCTCTCTCGAAAGTCAACTGCTGTTCGGGAGGAGATGATCAAATAAACAGACAAACAGACGCGCACAGATTTTAACAGTACAGATAAATAATCCAAATGATAACTAAGTGAAGTTAAAATTAGCGTCACAAATCTTTGATTCAATCGCTCTAACATCGAATTAGGTTTGAGTTAACATACTGGAGTGAAATTCTAATCCATACGAGTTATAAGATACTCAAAATTTCTCAGTTCTAAGTGTTTGATAATTATTCCTAATCATGTTTTCGAGTAGATAATCATTATGAGATCAGTATTACATTAAATAAAAAATTCCAGATAGATTAAACACAGCTGTACCAAAACAAAACACATAAATAACATTTTTTGGGAGCTGTAACTGTGCCACAGATATTCAAACACGTGACGTTTAATGTCCGTTCGTCTGCCCTGCTTGCTGAGTTCTTACAGCAGTTTATCGGCCTGCTGATTATCAGTGAGATAAATTAAGTTCAGAGAAAATTTTTGTTCCGAAATAAAGATTTCTTCAGTTTTATACACGCGAAGGTCGAAGATGCCATTTTCGTGAATTCGATTTCTAAAATAAGAAAGGAATTTTAACCTTTAACTGCGGCTATGACATGTTGCAGAGTCGCAGAAGCTTCCGTTACCAAAAGAATGTTCTTTTTCTACCTGCAGATGGATCATTCGCCATTTCGTTCGCAATATTGTAAACGCAATTATTTTGAGATTTCCGATTTCATTAGCAATGATATAAAAATAGTCCTTAGTAATATTCTTTTGTTATTAAAAAAAATGAAGGAAAAGAGAACATCGTATGCGCCAATTTTTAAAGATAGTAGCATTTAATGTTAAATAATTTCTTTCGTACTCAGAGATGACGCTTCTAAAAATTGAACATGGTAGTTATTCCGAAAAGTATTCGCACTTTGGTTATCACATTCGTTTTTATGTCTTGAAATACCATTTTCTTTGTTTTTAAGGGAAGACAGTTGTGTTTTCTGCAATCGACTTAGTATTATGTATGCATATGTATGTACTGTTACGAATTTCGTATTTAGTTACACATTTTTAGTAAAATTATAATTAAAATTGTTTTATTTCCCCGTTCAATGCAACGCGTGACAAGTTTTAAGAGAAAGCTCCACCGGAAAAGTAAAAATACAAGAGCACGTGCATTTAACATTGCATGAAAGTTTACTTCGGTAACTGATATTTGATTTGAATAAATGTAATTGACTAATATGTTAACTGTAACCGTAATTCTACTCGTTTTGCTTTCCAAAAACTGCTAGAGCTGTCTCGTGCGGCCAATTTGAAAAGCTGTTAAAGATGGAGAGAAAATCTCAGCTCAGTTGTTTTAGTGAGTTGTTGTTGTTGTTTACTTAGCTGCTAGATTTTTTTGATCATTAGCTTCCTCTGCGCTTTGAATTGCGTTCTATTTAACGTTTTAGTAGTTTAAAATATAGCTACTGATTATATTGCGTGATATTGTACGAATATCTTTGAGGAAAAATTCAGCGTTTTCTTACACTTTTCGTTATAAGAATAAATTTTATTAACTTTTATTATTAACTTTAACTTTTATTATTTATTATTAAATTTATTAACTATGTAAATTCAATCTATTAGGAACCCGTACGCACGCAACAGTATATTTGTAACTGCGTGTACATATGTTTGTATGTTAGCGTATATTCTACTAGCAAGTGTATATTTTAGTAGCGTTATAAAAGCGTATATTTTACTAGCATTATTAGACGAAAAGAATTGGATGTTTCTTTACACAGATGTAAAATTTAATTTTAATTATTTTTAACAAGTAACAGTAAAGTGTTTTTTTTTTTAGTCCAAAGGGGCTTTGTCCCTGAAAAGGACTATTGTTTTCGCTTGGCGATTTTGCGTCGGAAACGTTAAAAGTCTGAATCACTTTTCAAACTATTGCCACAAAATATTGCAGCTATGTATTATGTTTAAAGAAATTAAATAATGAAGAATCTGCATAAATGTATGTATATTTCTTCAAATGCGATAAAATAACGGTACCTAGAGCCATTCAATTTTGAATAACGTACGTTTCCACCCGAATATGTGCATCTGGAAGCCCGAATTTGGAATTTGTTTTATCATCTATTAAAACTTGACGAATTTTTGATGAACAAACTCAAACAATTTAAAAGCGAGCAATGGCAACATTCTACGGGGTTTAAAAAAAAATTATCTCCAGCGCGCGGAACCGTGTATCGTAAATTCTAAAGATAGACTCTCATTTAAAAATTATTTTGCGATATTGCTGTTGAACTGAATTTTATGGTTTAAATGCGAAGAACGTGAAATTTAATAAATAAAGGTAACACACAAAATGTTAAAAAAACGCCCCTTTGGACGTAATTTAAAATCTGAAACCTTTCAGATTGTAATTTTAATTTTTTTTTCTACTTCAGAAAGTGGCAATATTATTGAGAACGTATTTATTAATAAAGAATAATATTAATCGTGAATTCTGTAAGGAGACCATCTCTACAGAAAATTGAAGATCAAAATTATCTGGAAGCGTAGATAATAATTCTACACATAGTTACCGGATCTTCTTATTAGGTTCAATAGTAGCCGAAAGGATACGAGACTGAACACTGGTAATTATTCCACGGTCGATTTCCTGGCGAACGAAAGGGCTCATACCTGCATGCTATGTGTTTCTTGAATGCCAGCTAGTTTATAAGGTATATCTCCCACATTCTTAGCGTGCCTTCGTGGTGTAATGGTCAGCACACTGAGCCGGAATTTCAGAGATCCGTGGTTCGATTCCCGGCGAAGGCGATGCATATTTTTCATGTCTCCTGCTACTAAATAGACTAAATACTCTACACTGGCGCCCGAACTAAAAAGGGTTGTGGATGATGACTCTCCACACCCAGGATTTG
>KK116690.1:199968-225149 GCA_000611955.2 Stegodyphus mimosarum | reverse complement strand
TCGGACAGTTAGCTCTTCCACTGTGTGTCGGCTAACCGTCCGACGTCGGACAGGTAGACACAGGCGTATCGAGACTTCGTAATCGATTGCGATGTAAATCAGTTCTTCGCCATCGATGGTGAAAGGAATGTCTGGGCCATCTGAAAAAGCGGCGACCACCGAAATCTTATTATCTATGTTTGGCGTTCGTATAAGGCAAAACCTAGCACGATAACTCGCTATTGTAAGCATGACTGACAGGTAGAAGTTTCATCCAATCAGAGAATGCCCTGGAAGAGAGGTCTGTATGCTTTGTAGATCTGTTTGCAGCAATAGCACGTGCATCGTTTTGACTCTCGTGTGTCGGTTGTATTGCAAGTATTTAAAATATCAGTGATAAACATGGTGTAAGTTGCGAATCCAGATTGAAACTAATAGTGTAATTTCAAGAAAAGGTAATAATATAGTTAACGGCATATAATACTTCTGTGATTTTAAGTTACCTAGTAATAGTGCTTAACAGAATTTTATAAATGTGAGTAGAACTTAGTACTTTTTTTCCTCTGTTCGCTTTTTATTTCAGATATCGTATAAATTTAATCATGAAGCGACTATTTCTTCAACAGAATTCATGAACGTACATACAGTAATGGAAATTTAATTAAAAGTGGTAAAATTCTTAATATTACTTTCGAAATATTTTAGTTAGTCATCATTTTGCCTATGAAATATATATATATATATATAGTAGATATGCTCTCATCCGAAAAATATGAAATTTTGTTTTAGTCGAATTATGAAAATTAGTTCAGGCTATTTTACTGATTTCTTATGAAAAGAAATTTCCCTTAATACTAATATTCGGTAGAAATTTTGAATAAGCATAACCTTTATTTGTAGGCTCTCAAAAACATGTTTTAGTATTAGTATCATTGGACTGTTGTACAAAAATTAGATCTAGTTTCCAAAATTCAGTCTAACATTGGTGTAGATTTTTAATTAAATGTTTTATGTATTTTGAGAAAAAGGCTAAAAATCCATAAAACAGTCTTTCTAAAATTGGTATTAATGCCAATCTGTGGCTCAGTTTTGCTTAAAGTTTGAGTTTCTTACATTTTCTTCTTCTGAACTGATTTATTAAGAACTTGTATTAAGTGATTTTTTGGTATAAACTAATTTCATTTGAGTTTACTGTAATTACTTTGAAATATCTATTCAAATATTTTTTTATATTTTACCTATTTGATGTTACATTTCTTTACCAATTTAGATGTAACCAGCCTTTTAAAACATTTGTTTAATTCATGTATCTTCATCTGCAAAGAAGATTTTATTAGACATTTTTGACACATATGTCAGTACTAACAAATAAAGTTGTAAAGTTAATAAAATAATACTTTTTTTGTTCATTTCTGAATCATGTGAAGTGACCTTGGTGATATTTGAAATTTTCCCTTTAAAACCGCTGTGATTAAGTTTGTGAGGTGACCTCCTTAATTTAAAATGTCATTAAAAATACATAAACATTCAGTGCTAGTCATAAAAGTAAACAAAAAAAATGTTGAAATGTGTAAATATGTTTTTGTTGTTAATTGTGATATTTACAAAATGTTTTACACACAGTTGCCTTCTAGATGCAGTGTTTATTATATAGTTCCCTGATCTTTCCTTATATTATGATTCTGCAACAGCAGTAACTGTCCTGTTGCAGAATGTGGGTAGTTTGATTCGGGTTTGAATACTGTTAGACAGATAGCTCTTGTATGCTTTGCCTTAATCTAAATAATCCAAATCCATTATCTTCATCATCAGTATGCACATGTTAAACATGCTGATCTGAAAATCTGTTCTGTGAATGATGGTAAACAAAAACGTAAGAGTTGCTTAAAATCGCATGGAAAGCCTTGAGTTAAATTACAATAAGCATAGTACAAAATCTGAAAGCTGGATGTCTAATAATCAGAAGGATCTATTATCTGGACCTCTTGCAATTCTGTTATTGAAAAATTTTCCTTTCTTGCACAGTGTAGGAACAGTTGGTGTGATAATACGATATTCAAGTGAAAACAAGTGTGCTGTAAAGTGTAACAAATATGTGTGCCATTTTTGTTTATATTGGCTGACTTTTTTCCCCCCAAAAAGCATCATTAGTTATGAAATATTGAATCATTCTGTGTGTTTTTTTGACTTTAATCTGCTAGCTAGCAAATCTTGGCTCTGGAATGGTTGTTAAGAGTGCAGCATTTTCTATTTTATCTGGCCTTGTACATGATAGGTGAACCATAAAGACAAATATTTGTTTGGAATGGAATGTTAAAAATAATGATTTCCTTTTGCTGTCATTGCTGTGAAAAAAGAGAAATAATAAGGCTTCAATTAACTTATAGTAATGTAAAAATGTATTTCAGGGAGCTTCTTAGTGAAAATTGGCAATTTTTTTGTGCCCTCTCCAGTAAAATGGCATAATGCAATAAAACATAATTAAAACGAAAAATATAAAAGGTAATGAAACAAATCTAAAAGGTTTCAGATTTTAAATTACATCCAAAGGGGCATTTTTTTTAAACATTTTGTGTGTTACCTTTATTTATTAGATGTCATGTTTTTCGCACTTAAATGATAAAATTCAGTTAAAGAACAATATTGCAAAATAATTTTAAACTGAGCATATCTTTAAATTTCCTATATACAGTCTTCTTCTTCTTCTACCTCTTTGTGAAGCTTGGCTTCCCTTCGGCACCTTGTGCTTCTACGCATGTATATACAGTCTCACACACTGGAGATAAAAATGTTTTCCCGTACAACGTTGCCATTGCTCGCTTTGAAATCCTCGAGTTTGTTAATAAAAAATTCGTTAAAGTTTTACAAAATATGAAATCGATAATAAAACAAATTTCAAATTTGGTCTTCCAGATGCCCATATTCACAGCAGGATTATGTCATTCAAAATTCGATGGCTCTAGGCACCATTGTTTTATCACAATGTGAGAAACATACATACATTTATGCACATTCTTCATTATTTAATTTCTTTAAACATAATACACAGCTGTAATATTTGGTGGCAACAGTTTGAAAAGGGAACTGACATTTAATGTTTCCGATACATAATCGTAAAACGAAAACAATAGTCTTTCAGGGACAAAGCCTCTTTGGACTAATAATTCCTATAAACTGCATTTTAAATCAAACAATAAAATAACATAAAAAAAAGAAAACTGTCATCAAGTTATCTTACCTATGCATAAACTCAACTCAGCGGTGTAGCAGTCCTTAGAGAGTCGAGGCCGGTCTATGAAAGTCCCTTATAATCTATGAAAATGTCCCTTATATTTATTAATGTTTTAAAAAATGTCAATAAATAGTTTTTTTCAACAAATGTTTAACTGTCTGATACTATAGTGTTTTCAAATGTTGAGGTAGCCAACAATAGTAGTAAATTTAGATTCTCCTTGAAATTCCTAGCAGAATTACTGGGCTTTCTCTTGCAAAATGAGTTCTGAAATTAGTATTTCTTTTGCTCTTTGCTGCCTAAACTACAAATAAAAACCTTTCCTCACTTTCTCAAATTTGCCTTCATTTATATTTTTGCTTTCCTTTCAATTATCAGTGCATGTTGTTTCTACACACTATGTCTAGATTTCAGACTTTTTTGTATCTTGATAAGTTCATCCAGCATCTAAATAAGTAACAATTTTATTAATAATATTTCCTTTGCCTACTTTCTTTAAAGCATTCATTTCCTTTCTTTTTTCCTTCTCATTTGACTTGTTCACTTGCGTAGACAGCACAACACATGTAAAAAGAAAGAAAATCTGGAAGGTTTTAAATTACGTCCAAAGAGACTTTTTTTTTAACATTTTATGTGTCACCTTTATTTATTAAATATGTTCTGCGCACTTGCCATAAATTTCACTTCAAGAGCAATATCGCAAAATAATTTTAAATTAAGCATATCTTTAGAATTTCTGATACACAGTCTCATGCGCTGGAGATAAAAATGTCTTTTCTGTACAACATTGCTATTGCTCGCTTTGAAATCCTTGAGTTTGCTAATCAAAAATTCGTTAAAGTTTTACAAAATATGAAATTGATAATAAAACAAATTTCAAATTCGGGCTTCCAGATGCCCATATTCGCAACAGGATTACTTTATTCAAAATTTGATGGCTTTAGGTACCGTTGTTTTGTCACAATGTGAGAAATATATATGCATTTATGCAGGTTCTTCATTATTTAATTTCTTTAAATATAGTACAGGACAGTAATATTTGGTGCCAACAATTTGAAAAGTGAAATGGACATTCAGAGTGAAAAAAACGAAAACAATAGTCCTTCAGGGACAAAGCCCCTTTGGACTTCAAAAATAAAAAAAAAAAAAAAAAAGCAAAGTAGAGAAAATAAAATTTGTAAATAGAGGAACTGTACTCAAAATGAAAGCTTAGCTCGCACTAGGATGCAGCCATAAAGTTTTGGGCAAGCCTGCTAATAGCTGGAAATTGTGCATAGTGATTGACTGTTGCTACTTGGCTTTCTTCAACCACTTCAGTATTGAAAGAGCAAATGGGGTTGTTCTAATTTCCACAAAATGAACAAAAACCTATCCCCAAGTTCTTTAAAACAATTTCAAAAATGATGTTATAAAGGGAAAAAAGCACAAAAGTTCTAAAAATGGAACAATGTAACAAATCTTTGAACAGAACATGAAGACATGTGGATAATCATATGCAGAAACATGTACTATAGTTACAATAATACAATATATAATTGTTAGGTACTGTTTGCACTATTATAGGTAGTGTTAGAAATTATCTGTTTATCTTTTAACAGACCATCATATTATTTCACACATAATATTCTGCTTGATCAGCAGAAATCACTTGCAATTAAAAAAAGTGATTTTTGAGCTATATGTAGTGTTGAGTAATTGGGAGACACTGTTGTGGAACTCTACTGTACATAATTTAATAGTATACTACTTATTGCTTTGAAAGCCTATATCCGGACATAGCATCTTCATTAGTTTTTTGTGCCCAACCATTCAGTATGAAAACTTTGTGGCATAAAATGTTTGTGCACTTGGTGATCTTGAGAAGATGGGGGTTTTTACAACATATTTACTTAGGTCATGTACCATTTGCTTTGAATTAATGCCATTCTTCATCAGACTAAACAAATGGGAAGTGACATCACTTTTTTTTTTTGCATTCTAGGCTTGTTTAAATTATTTTAAACAATTTGTTTTTAAAAAGCTTCCATTTTTAGCATTTAGTATTTAAAATCGCTCTAAAGGCATTGTGTTATTAATTTGATATAAATAATTCCGTGAACTAACTATATAATTCAGTATTTTATATTCAGTTTTACATTTCTATTTTTTGTATGTTTTATTTTCATGACTTCATTTGGTATGTGTTATCTCTAGTGTTAAATAATGAACCTGTATGTATTTATCTGTGTTCTTAGCACTGTAGAAAAATGATAGCACTTAGAGCCATCGAATTTTGAATACACATAGTCCTTCATCTGAACATATGTATTTCAAAGTCCACATTTTGAATTTTTTTGTTTAAATCATATTTTGTATGAATTTGAGGAATTTCTGATTAATAAACTGCGTATTTTGAAGCAAGTAGCAGAACACTGTTTGAAATAAAATGTTTTGTCTTAATTAGGCCAAACTGTTGCCATTTAGCAAAATGAGATAGTTAATCTTTCAGTTTTAATCAACAAACTTGGCAATTTAAAAGCAATGTTTTGTCACTGCCAAATATAAGGCAGTGCTTCCATACGCCAGCATGTTGCCATTTGGCTAAGCCAAAGATATTTAACTTTCATTAATTTTACTGAGTAACAATTTTTTCTTTTTTTGCTGAGTAACAACAGTTTACTTTTAACAATGGTTTATTGGTAACAACAGTTTACTTCTAACAGTTTACTGAGTAACAATCTAAGTAATTTTAAGCAATAAATTCAATTGTTAGGAATATTTTTTCTATTTTTTAATCTGATTGATTTAAATAAAAATTTATTTAAATCATGAAATACCTAATTAGAAATATTAAATGGTTTTATGAAATTACACTAGCTGGACCCATTAAAATTAGCTGGACCATTTATATATTTTTGTTTTTATAATTACTAAATTAGGTGGCTAATATAAATATACAACAGTGATGAATGGCAGTGTACAAGTTAGTACAGTAAAGCATTTCGTAATGTGGACTTGCAGAACAATTTTGCATGTGCACATTATCTTAATTATCTCCATTTAATTTGTTCAGCCACAGAATTTCAGTTATATGTGGTGTGCTGCAGAGTGTCAGCTGCATTGCAATATTCCTCTTTAATGACTGATTTGAAAATTCTTTCATTAAAAAATTCAAATATTATTTATCTGGCAATCAAGAAAGTTCATACGGTTTTTGGCATTTGGTGCGCTAATGTGATCAAATTAATTTTGATGACATTATATGTTTACCTACCTTTCAAACCTTATTGATAGAAAGTTTTTCAGTACATCGTATGTTTTACTGTTGGTTTGATCTTTGAAAAAATGGGACATTGGGAAAAGGAAATTTTGAGGTCTTTTTTTGCTTTAAGAGTTCAAATTAGAAACAGTCTTACAGAGGCTGCTAAAAGAATATCCTTCGTGTTTCGAGAGACATCAGTGAGTGAACAAACTGCTCAAAAGTGGTTCAGTTGATTTTCTTTCGGAGATGAGAGCCTTGAATACAAGCCTTGTGTTTGTCATCTGTCCACCCTCAATAAAGTCTAGCTGGAGGATGAAATAAAGCAAAATCCTCATCAGCCTGCTAGGAGCATGCATACAGGTTTGGAGTATCTGACAAAACCATTTGATTTCTTCCTCGTTAACTTGCGATGACATGGAAGCTGAGCAAGTGGGTTCCTCATGTCCTGTTCGAGGAAAAAAGCTCCAACAGTTGAACATCAGCTTGTTATAGCTGTCACGCCATAATAAAGCCTCATTCCAGGACAAATCTTGATATATGATGAAAAATGGAGTGTGTATGATAACCGGAAGAAGGAACATCATTGATTGTCTTCTGATTCGGTTTCATTAGCTGCTAAATCATGCATTCAAAAAGAAGGTAATGCTGTGTCTTTGGTGGACCATTGCTGCTTTGTTCAGTATGAATATCTAGAGTTGGGAAAAACCATAATAACTGAGGTCTACTCATCATAATTCTGAAGAGTTTCAACTACACAGCACCCGAAGCAGCTAGCACTGTTTAATAGAAGATGAGTTTTCCTCCTTCATGATTATGCCAGATGTCATTCAGTAAAAGCGACCAAAGAGATGATCAAAACTTCCAGTGTATTCACATGGACAAGTCCACGGATACTCTGGATTCAGATCACGTGGACTATAAAGTTCCATCCACTGGGCAAATAAAGTTCAGCTTCAGCCGTCCTATTTCCAGACATTGCTGGATCGGACTGTTATCTGATTGGCTATGGATAACCACGAGGGAGAACAGCTCTAGCTGGACTTAGTTCCAAAAACCCGATGATGTCACAAAGGTTGTGTCACAATTTTTTGGACTCCAGGAGAAAGGATTTTTTCAAAAAGGGCATTTATAAACTTTTGTGTCGTCGGGAACATGTAATTAAAGTCAGTGGTGTTCATATCAAAGAATAAAATGGGTGTTTAAGATTTTTGTGGGTTATTTTTGAGGATTGAAAAAACTGCAGTGAACTTTCTTCTGTATCTGATAGAACAGCAAAACCTGAATTTTAAAGGTCTCTTAATTCTTTGTAATGCTTCGGGATATGGTACTGATGCCCTCAAAACATTGCATCCAAATGTAGAAGTTTTATTTCTTCCACTGAACAAAAACCATTTCCTTAACCCTAGAATGTCATTTCCTTAACCCATTTGTCTCCTGGAAGAAGCCCATAATAAATCACCTTGCCCTGCCTTCCCTAAAACAGGAATCGGGACGTGCGACTCAGTACCTTTATGATATTCACTGCTACAGGTATGAACAGTCCTTCCTGAAATATTTTTGCTTGTAGCATTTTTAGAACAATATTCGTCTCACGGATGAACGGTTAGCTCAGGGGTGGCCAAAGTGGTCTATATAGACCCCTAGGAGTCTATTTAACAACAATAGGGGTCTATCTGACTCAAGGGGTCGAATGGGGGTCTATTGGGACTCGAAGGAAAAACAGTTCTTAATACGCAAATTAAGCGACGATTTTAAACTGCGCTTTGTTGATTTGGAAAACATCGACATCCCTGATTGGATTATTGCGCCATTTTCGGCGCAAATTGATAACGTGAACATCAACATACAAGATGAGCTTGCTGAACTATTGTCCGATCTTGAAGCAAAAACGGTTATTAAAAATTTGACAATACATAAATTTTGGACTAATATAAATATAAAGCAAAAATATGTGAAACTTTACGAAATGGTTCAGCCATTTATGCTGGCGCTTCCAAGTTCGCATATGGTTGAAGTCGGTTTCAGTCACGTTAATTCAATTTTAACTAAAAACAGAAATAAATTAAATGTGGAGCTTCGAGAGGATTTACGGTTAAAATTGACTAATTTCGAACCCAATATAGCGAACCTTGCCAAGAAACACCAGGCACACTCATCTCATTAAGAAGTAAAAAATCTGTAGCTACTTTACTTACTGTTTCTGATTTATTAAATATTTAGACTAATATATAGTTTTATTTTAATTACCTGAAAATTACCTTTGTGGGGGTCTATGGAGATTTCGAAAAATTATATAGGGGGCGATGATCAGAAAAGTTTGGCGACCCCTGGGTTAGCTGGTAACGAATGGTTAACAGTAATTTCAGAATCCGACTTAGATTCATTGCATTAGGTTTTGTGTTCATTTCACTAGGTTCTGTTTTGCCTAGAAGATGTCAAAGAGTTTTCGTGGAGAAAATCTTTGGGGGTAGACCCGGGGGCTATCTGAGAGTGATGAAGAAAATTCTATTTTTTTAGATGAATTGGAGAAAAATGATTCTGCTGGGGTTGAAAATCACAAATTCACAGATACTGACGAAGATGAAAATGAGGAATTATCATTTGACAATAAAGATGAAGAAGAAACAATGCTTGAAAAACAAACCCAGGAAGATGAAAATATTAATTTGAAATATGGAGCAAAAAATGTCTAAAGTTGAAAAATTCTGAAATGTTTTGAGTCATGTAAAATCTATTATTTACCCTGGTAAAATTCAGCTCAGTGGTAAAAATAAGTGGTCATCTGTTCCTAAATTAATTCGATAAGTTATTCAATTAAATATATTCAAATAAATTACATAAGTTATTCAATTTATTAAAGAACCAAAGCACTGAACCATAAAAGGAACAACAGACACATTAGATCAGATGTGCAGCAATATGTCATGTAGTAGAAAACTCTCTGAAGATCTCTTTTTTGCATTTTGCAGCATGATAAATATCAGTTAAATGTGTGCATATGTTATATATGTGCGTAATGTAAAATCCAAAAAGTCATTATCGAGAAAAACATTCGCAATCTTGCTCCATGGATGAAGAAGCGCTACAGCATATCAACTTTGCCTCGGCCAACAAGAACAACTATAAGGGATTGGTTGAAATTAGATTTGAACATCCGTCCTCCTGAGCAATCTGATAGTCAAAAAAGAAAAACTTGTGCATTTTGTCTGTACAGTTTGAGCACAATGACATGCATTTTTTGTCAAAAATGTTCCAGTGAGTAATGTGCAGAGAACAACAAGCTAGTACGTGTAAAGACTGTTTTGAGAATAAATAACTGATACTTTCTTGGAAACTTGAAGTTCCAGAGTTCTGAAATCATCTGTGGGTGGTATACCTTTATTTTAATTAACTTTTAAAATAGGTTTTAACACACTTATGCACAATTTGTCTTGGAGACGAATGGTTACCATTCCTGTAAGTTTTTCAAAGGGGAGCATTCTAGTGTTAATCCAACCAATGGATCAAGGAATTGTAAAAACATTTAAAGCCTATTTATGCCAGGCATATTTACATCTCTGCAAATAAAGCACTAGATTAAGGAAAGCACAGCATAATAATGACATTTTGTATGTAATTCAATGCAAGATACAGCACAGAAATAATTAAACTTGCATGGGTGCGAGTGAATTCATGAATAATGAATGTTTGGTAGTGCAAGCCAGAAGCTGCCAACAATTTTAAAGGATTTTATTGACTAAAAAGGAAGCCAAGGAAATTGTACGGATTGCAAAATCAATAAATGGTAAAGATTTTCAGGTATGGAAAAAGAAAAGAAATTAAAGAATTAATTGAGAATGATGGTCATGAAATAACAAATTAAGAGTTAGATAATCTCATTAATATAGTGGTTATGGTGAGAGCAGAATATTGAAGATGAAAAGCTTTTATTGTACAAGAAGTTAAACGAATTATTAAGTAAATCACAAGAATTGCCTGATTTTGTAATGGAGATTGACCCGGATGGGGAAACAAGAGGTCACTTTATAAGAGATACTGAAAAACTGTGCACTCTTACCGCAAAACATTTAGAAATGCGTCAGTTATTGTCCCAAGCAAAAATTGTCAGCTGCTTAAAAAAAGTAATTTTATTATGTACCTGCTTATTTAAGCAGTAAAGGAAATCTTTTTGTTTAGCGTGTGTTTCATTTTCCCCTTCTAATTACAATAATATTTAGATTTGTATAAAGTATGCATACTTTCTTAATCCTGAATTACATCTAACCCATTTTTTCCATGGAAAATTAGCTTTGTGAAATGTGATTTTGTTGTAAGCACTGTGTGGTAATGATACAACTCTCATATTCGGCAAGGGTTTGCTGTACAATGTATTTTTTTAAAATTTAGGCTATTTTGCTAACCCAAGAAAGTGCAAGATAGAGGATCTTATTTTTAAATAAAGACATTAGAAACAAAAATATGATAATTAAAATTTTATTCTTGCTTCTTTTTTATATTTTAGATTTTTAAAATTCAGAAAAATTCCTCAAGTTTTACATTGTTTTGAAATTTTAAATGCTGTAAAAGCATTTGAAACCTTTCTTGAAAATAGAAGCCTGGGATGGAAGCCCATTTTGCCCTTGCGGAAATCAAGTCAAAGTATCATATAATATATATGTGAAAGTTTTAAGAAAAGCATTTTTAAATTTTATGTCATGCATGAATTATTAAAATTAAGTTTCATGGATTTCATCTATATAAAATGCCGATTTTTAAATTGAAATTTGAATTTTATACACGCAAATAACAAATCCTAGCATGAAAGAAAAGTGTAAACTTATATTCATGAAAACTTCTATTTTTGATTTTATTAAATATTGCATCTGAAAAAAGTAAGAACAAGTTTCAACAAACAGTGTGCTCGGATACCAGATTTAACAATAAGGGCACTCAGAACTAGTCCCATACATTATCATGTTGAAATTTAATAGATGTTTTTTACTTGAGATTACCAGCTGTTAAAGAAAATAAGTAGATGAGATGGTTATTAGTAATTCATAGTTTTTCCATTTACTAGTCTCAGTAATGGTTGCTTGCTGTAAGGGAAGCAATCTTACGGTGAAATGAGAAGTTTTGAGTCTATTAGTGGTTGGGCACATTAATTTATCACATATTTTAGCCTATTTATCATTATATAGGTCTTTATATCATACACATTCTAAATATAATTTATTATGATATTATTTTATAATTTATTGAGATTATTATTGTGAGAACTAATAATTTTGAACTGATAAAACTATATTTTTATCATGATGTGTTATGACATTAAACCTAAATTTAATTTTTGATCCTTTTAAATTATTATGATTTTTAACATTTTGTATTTTTTGTTGGTTTTAGATTGTCATTCAAACTCATGAGCACTACAGGAAACCGGTGGGACAAAAAATATGAACGAGACATCCATAATTATCTTTGCTCTAGAGAAAAAGAAAGGTACCTTTTCAGAGGACAATCTCATCTGTTGCATTTGCGTAGATCTCTTGTGGAATGGATGACTTCAATCTGTGAAAAAATGGAGTTTTGTTCTCCTGTCCAACATTTAGCTGTGTATTTTCTGGACATTTTCATGGATAACCATAATATACATTCTGAACATATACAGTTTGTGGCCTTAGGATGTTTAATAGTTGCTGGTATGTTTTACCCTGATTTGTTGAATGAAAACTTTTAGCTTATATAATTTGAACTATTATATATTTTTTATTATAATTTATGTGACATTACCTAATGAGGCACAGTTTATTCAAAAGTTTTATTTTACATGGCTCATATGTTTTGTTTTTAAATATAACTGTAATTTATATAATTATTTGAAAATTTATGTTTTAGTAAATTAATATGAAGAGTTTTCTGGTATCTGTTGTGTTATTTTATATGAATACTGTTGTAGATAAAATAGTCTTGAAATTGCCAATTCAAGAATGTGACAGGAAAGAAACAGCTGCAATTTCTGCATTTTCAATGACAAAAATGAAAGATTATACATTCTAACTTTTCAGAAAATTTAGTTTTTCTATTGCCCCAGTGGCCCATATGGTGCCAAAGTTACTGTTATCCATACTTACACTGACAGAAACAGCTCACTGAAGAAAGATTAATAACAGAATGAGACTCTTGATTATATTGTTACAAATTTTGTCTGTATGTAAATAATATGAATGGAATTATAGTATCTTTTGTATAATATAACACTAAATGCTTGAAAAAGGTGAAGCTCTGCCAGAAAAATTAGATTACAGGGATGGAAGTCTATTTAACATTCAGGTATCTCATTAAATTAGAGAGATATCGCTGAATTGGTGATGGTTTTGGCAACTAATTTTTGTTGCCAAATTGGGTGGTATTTTGGTCCAGTCCCTGCATATGTACAATTGATAATGTAGTTGAATAACTGATCCGTATATGTAACTGTTATTGTAAATGTATCCAGCCCTTATATGTAACTTTAACCACATATGCCTTGCAACAGTTTCAAGAAATAGAACGTACCAGAGATTTTTCCAGAGTGAGCATCAGTTCTCAGTTTTTAGTATGTAACTGACTTCAGAATATTGAGAGATCGTGCAATCTTTGCTTTTTGATATGCTTTGCATTGTGTTGTGCTTAATGGCCTGTTGAAGTTCTGTTCAGTTTGAAGTGGTAACTATTGAAGTGATATAAGTACTGTTGTTCAATTAATTAGGTTATTCAATTATGGCAAAGCACACGAGGGCTATCTGCCTAAAGGGAGGGATGCCTTCGTAGAGGACTTTCTAAGGGAAACTGGCTCGTATACACGGATATAAGTACTGATTGATACTGAGAAGAGCTGTAAGTGTATTTTTGTGGAAAAGTTCTAGAACTAGAGATTTTTGCAGAAAGCAGTTTTTGGTATAATAAATTTTATCAATCTAACCTTCCAGCCATAAAGCCCTCAGTGATTTACATGGGATCTTGATATCAAAAAGTGCTATGTTAAGAAATGATGTTTAGGCTGATGCAGATGGAACTTGTTAGGTGAAGGTGTATTTGTTTCTGTGGAGAAGAACTTTTAAGTTTTTGTAAAATTTTTTTATTATCAAGATATGATTTACTTCTGCCATGATATTACTGCTTGTTATTAGAATTCCATGTAATATAAATGGGTGGTGCTTTTTATTGACAACTTAGAAGCTGCAAAGTTATGTTGCTTCTGAGCAAAAAAGTTTTGTTTCTTGTTCCATGACCACTCAGTTCATATCTAAGAGGAGTACATTATTGCCAAGATCTTTCTAATTGTTTCAAAATGTGATGAAACAGTTAGACTTAAATTATGACTTGGAGGAATATTGGGGACTTAAGAATGATTGTCATTTTTGATGATTCTTAAGCTGAAGCCTTTTAGAAATAGATCAGAAGTGTGTTTGCTACACAGTTATCTAATTAGTAAAATTATTTTTTCAGTTTCAGTTTATTGTCCCATTTCAAAAGAAAGTCAATAAAAATACTAATTGCCATTCATGAGTTCTTGTTGTGTAAGTTAGAAGTAAATCTCTGACTCATTTCAAACAATGAGGCTTTTTGCTTTTGTCAATAACTAATGCTATCTTCTTTATTGTTGGATCCATATTGCACATTAATAACACGGTATTTTAGTCCTCCTTATTTGGGGAAATTGTGAATCATGTAAATAATGTGAGTTAT
This sequence comes from Stegodyphus mimosarum, assembly GCA_000611955.2. NCBI lineage: Eukaryota > Metazoa > Arthropoda > Arachnida > Araneae > Eresidae > Stegodyphus > Stegodyphus mimosarum. The sequence continues at coordinate 210,990 of KK116690.1, read as the reverse complement.
CTGGAGGATATTATTAACTGTAAGCTGACACAGATTTTCATGTTGAGCACATCATACGAAAAGCCTGTGGCCAAATAACTTTCTATACTCTTTGTAAATTACTTTGGACTATACTTAATAAGGATTTCTTCAAGACTGGAATTAGCTGTGTTGTTGCAAATTTTTCTGAAGTCCTTAACATGTTCTCTGGCAAAGATGATATAATGCATCCGTTTACATTCATCAAGATCCTGTTTGCATTTTATGCTTTTAAATTATTTTCTGTTGTTTTACTCTTTAAATATAAATGTAGCAGATTACTTTTAGCAATAAATAAATTCACACGAGCATACTCATAATTGGCATGTGAAATAATATTTTTGCATCCTAAGCCAGATGCAAGATAGCTTGAAACTAGATAAATAATATGCACCCATTTTATTCATTCATGCAAAACTCTGCATGTGTGGTATGTTATTTCCCAGTAATCTTACAAGAAAGAGTGAATAAGAATTTGAGCAGTTCATTTAGAGTAATACCCAAGTGAATAAACCAAAAGGCAAATGTTTTGCATTATAAACATTTAGTTATTGGATCTACATTTTCAGAAATAAATGATCCATTTCAGTATGCTAAGTGCATTATTTAGTCCCTTCCTGTATGCCAAACACCTAAACATTGCAGGCATTTGCTACAGCAGTACTCAGTGCTTTAGATAAGGTTATAGGATCTTACTCTCTTTGACCACATAAACTCTACTAGATCTTACTAAGGAACCTGGCGACTTCTCACAAAGGCGTGAAATAAAAGCAGCACAGGAAAAAAGGATGAAAATAACCTTTTATTATTCTCAACTATGAACAGATATGCATGTACTTCGTGCTTTACAATAACACCAACAACTTGTAGTGGAAATAAAGAATCATTACACAATAAATTCAATTCTAAAAAAAGTGAACTGTGAAAAATGTTTTAGAAATAGAATTACTCTTTAATTTTATAGCTTGAACCCGTTCTAGAAAAGCAGTTTCAACATTTCTCAGTTTTCTTTTTTGCACTTCCTTGAGACATTTACATTCTCTGTTAGTTCTCCATTAATTATATTTCTTGTTTAATTAAAGTGTACAGTACTATTTGGGAAATTCTTAGTTTTAAATGTTGTTTTTCTTAGGCTACAGTAACCAAGAACTTCAACATCTTTTAACAATTTATCCTTTTCTGCCAGGCTTAATTTTTTTTTGGCATGGCATTTTCACATGTTTAAGTTAAGCACATAACAAATTAAAAAGATGCTTCTTCCAGTTAGTCATTCAAATTTCAAAACTTAATTTTTAGCAGGGTTAATATATAGTAATGCTAAAAAGCATTTCATGAACCTTTCTTTTATAATTGTTTGTGAACATAATGTTCACAAGTTGAGAGTCTGGATCCCAAAGTTAAGAGTCTGGATGTGGAAACTTTGTAAAGTATTTCTCCCGCCTTTCTTGACATGCCTTCGTGGTGTAGTGGTCTGCATGCTCGGCTCATATTCGAGAGGTCGTGGTTTGAGTCCAACTAATTGCATTGCTCATTTTTCACATCTTCTGCTTCGAAATACCTAATGACTCTACAAGTGGCGCCCAAACTAAGAAAAGGTGGTGGATGATGATTCTCCATCACCAGGATTTGGCTATTGGGTCCCCTAATCCCAGGTCACCCTTTGAAAGGGGGAGTATATAAAGTATTTCTCCCACCTTCTTCACATGCCTTCATGGTGTAGTGGTCAGCACGCTCGGCACATAGTCGAGAGGTCCATGGTTCAAGTCCCGGTGAGGGCATTGCTCATTTTTCATCTCTCCTGCTTCGAAATAACCTAATGTCTCTACAATCTTAAAAATTGGGATATAGAAGTTGCACATTTACCTCTAAGTGGGTGGTATTTGATAAAGAACCCCAATTCATTTACAATGCTTCTAGAGGATTGTTATTGTCAACATTAGGATAAGGAAATTCTTTATTCCCCTTTGAAGTTCTGTGTGTAACAAAGAACTCCAAAATTAGTATTTTATGTACAGGGACCAGGACAGAGCTGGATTAACCATTAAATAAAACAAGCGCATGCTTAGGACAAAAAAAAGGGGGGCATTATGAGAAGGTGCTTAGGAATTCAGGAAAAGGAGCACCACGAAAACTTCCTGTAGTTATCTTACCAGGAAATGTATGATGTAGATAAATGAACGCCAGGAAGGAAGCAATGGGTAAAAATGTCATAAGTGTATGAGGGGCACCAAAATTCTGTAAATGCTTTAGGGCTTTTTAAAGTATTCATCTGGCCCTGGATTGGGGGATAGGAAAATTTCAGACAAAGCCATTTTAGTGGACCATTGTGTATCTGAATGATAAAGCCACGATCCACAGTATGTTAAATAGAAGAACTACGTAAAGCTTTGGTAAGTACAATTAGGATATTGTGGCATTAAAGAATTAGTCTTTTGCTAGTCGGAGTTTCTTAAGCAGTGGAGATGTGTTTAATAAACAGCAGTTTTTCCACTGATTAGTATCTATTCGTTTTGGTTTCTGGAAATTTGAATGTAATAAGTGGCTGAGTTTTATTACTCAGTGAGTTTAATAAGCAACAGTCATTGTATATAGTATAAGAAAAGCTTTTGACAGTATTAAATTTCTGTTGAACTATAAATGCATTGATTATAACTAGGAAAACTTGTTTGATATAGAATATTCAGTCAGAGAGAGAGAGAGAAATTGTACATGTAAAAACATGCATTAAAAAAATGGTCACATGTTTGCAAAAGCAAAAATAGAAACCATTACATGAAAAAGGATATAAATATTTTTTCTTTAATTTTTTTTAAAGGTTTATATTATACAGATTTTATTTATGAGAATCTTCTGTGTTAATTTTCCAAAAATTAAACTTGGAAAATGCAGAAATGTTCTATGGTTGCTTACGAAGATGTAATTAAATGAACTAAGATATCAATACAGGCACTAGTGGTAAAACAGTCTAAAAAGGAAGCCATATTCCAAGGCTAAAAAAAAGAAGAAAAAAAAAGGACCACTGAATTTTAGAACACTTTTTTATCTTGAATTTTTTTTTTGGTGGGGGGGGGAGGGATGGAGCCATATGCAAGAAATTAAATAATTTCCTACCAAATTTACCAAATTAAATTTCCTAATATGAGCCAATAATATGTATTTAGTTTTCAGTTTTCCTTTTCAAATTACTTTTCATTCTGTTTTTATTATATTTTTAAAGCAATATTTTTATTTAATTATTTTTTATTTTGCAGTTAAACTTGAAGAAAATGAAGCCATTAGACCCAAGAACAGCGATTTTAATGCAATTATAGGAAACAAATACAGTTTGTCAGAATTTATACTTATGGAAATTAACATTCTTACATTTTTTGAATGGGACATTTCATATCCAACAGCTGCTCATTTTGCTGAATATTATGCTATCTATGCACTTAGTCCTTCAGATTTGCGCAATGATGGGCTGTTACCAAGTTTTGAATATGTGCAGCAGTATGTGAAAAAGTATATTGATTATTTCCTGGATGTAATTATTTTAGGTTAGTAAAAATTTTCAGTAGTTGAAATATTCACCCTTTTCATTTATGCAGGATTTTTTTCCTTTTTAAATTGGCAATGATAATATCTAATGTTTTGGTATGCATTTCCTGTGGGATAAATATTACAACATGTAAAATAATGCTTGGATTTTCATTTTATGTGTATGTATGCAAACTGTTTGAAAAGCATGTCTGTAGTTTTATTTCTTAACTGCTGAATCTATATTTCCAGTTAGAATTTCTTAAATAAATGAGAGAATTTAATAGTCTTATTTTACTGTAGGTGAAAACACTCTTTAAAAATAAATTTTTATACAATTCCTTTGTAATAAAAATTCCAGTTGTTGAAATATTTATTATATTTTAATTAAAAATAATTATATTGAAAAACGGTATTCATGGTAATATGATAAATAATAAATTTCATAAGAATTAAAGGAGCAAAATGCTAATGAAGCATAATATTCCACTCGAGGTATAATCTTGATTACCAGAATTGTAAGTTTTTTATTTAATGTGCTATTGTGGAAACAGAATCTTACCAGCTCTTCTACTTTTCTCATGAACTCTCAGAGATGCGCCGAGTTTAATTAATGAATAAGAATTTTAATTTAGAGAGAGAGAGAGTGTATTAGCAACTCAACCAATGATGCCTAAGTCTCAATATTTTCACCTATTGATTGGATAGCTCTGTTGTTATTTTGGTGAGTTCTAGCTTAGTGTGGAATTATATTTTACAAACTGAGCTTGTTTTGAAGGTTATTGGACTTCTATGTGACTGTTTGTTTTGTAGATATTTAAATTTATTGATCTATTCTTAGCTCACACGATGGAGAATTATTGTTCTTTTAACATTTTAGTTTACAATTTCCAATCAAAGGAAAAAAAAAAAAAATCTGAAATGTTTCAGATTTTAAATTACATCCAAAGGGACGTTTATTTAACATTTTGTGTGTTACCTTTATTTGTTAAATACCATGTTCTTCACACTTAAACCATAAAATTCAGTTCAACAGCAATATCGCAAAATAATTTTAAATTGAGCATATCTTTAGAAATTTCGGTACACGCTCTCACGCGCTGGAGATAAAAATGTTTTTCTGTACAACGTTGGTATTGCTGGCTTTGAAATCTTTGAGTTTGTTAATGAAAAATTCGTTAAAGTTTTAGAGAATATTGTTACGAATTTCACATTTATTTGGCTATTTATTTAGAACTGTAATTAAAATTCCTTTTTATTTTCCCGTGCAACGCACGCAGACGATTTTTGAAGAGAAAGCTACGTCAAAAAAAAAAAAATAATAACATGCATACATTTATGCAGATTTTTCATTTTTTAAAATTTAATGCAGAGCGATAGCATTTAGTGGCAACAATTTGAAAAGTGATACGCCGTTTTTGTGTTTCCGATGCAAAATCGCAAAACGAAAGTAATAGTCCTTCGGGACTAAATCCCTTTGGACTAAAAAAAAAAACTTTAGTTGCTTTTATTATTGTTTCATTAAATTTACACTCTTTGATTGTTAGGTAAGACTGGGCAGTAATTCTTCTGGAGTCTAGGAAAGTTAAAGGAGAGTCTAGTATAATGAAATTAGGTTTAGCCTGAAACAGCTAGCATAATCTATTTTACAACTGTGTTTTGGATTTGTTCTGATATTTAAATGAAAGTTAATAATTAGCATTGCTGGGGCAGTTAAAATCAGTATATTTATTTTCTAATATAACAACAAATTTTACTTATGGAAATAGAGCTTTATTTTTAACTAGCATGAAAGTTTATGGATATTTTGCTATTTAAAGTGTTCTAACTTTTAGGGAGCGATCTAAAAAGGTTATATTTTCCATAGAACTTTCCTTTACCCATCTTGTTACAATTATTTTCTGAAAATTCTGTCATTATTCCCAAATTCAGAACTCTTCCCAAAATGCTGAAGCTATTTTAATAAAATTCTATAGCAAATTTGGAGGTTAAATCTATTTTAATAAAATTCTATAACAAATTTGGAGGTAAAAGTACTTAAGGAAAAACAGTCAAAGAAATGAAGTCTGTAGCCTTCTTTTACAAACATTTTTGTGTATAGTGTTTTACATTTTTGAGTTTGAATAAAAATATTTGGTTTTGAAGCAGAAACTTCATTTTTTATTCTCTGTGAAAATTCACTTTTTACAAAATTATTGTGAAGGAATTTAGGAAGAAATAATAATTATTTTGTATCAGTAAACTTAAACAATTCAGAACATGGTTTAGCTCAATATTTGGTATGTGTGTATGTATATTAAAGAATTTTTTAAAAGTTGTTTTAAAAGAAATGCAGAGATATTAGACAGCACAACTCTTTTATTCCAAAAAGTTCCTTAAGCCTTAGTTAAGAAATATATATATGTATATGTGTGTTTAATTGAAATCTAGTATATTGAAAACGTTTTTTTCATCATTTGCCTTTGTTTTTCAGATTATGCTTTTCATAAATTTAATCCGTCCCTTGTTGCTGCATCATGCATTGCTTGTACAAGAAAATGCTTACTGTTGACACCTGTGTGGCCTTTGCTTTTACAGACTGTAACTAATTATAAGTATACAGAGCTGAAGACTTGCATGGATCTCTTGTTGAGGTTTGTTCTAATAGTGGAACACTTCCTAAAATTTTTACTTTGTTTTTGAAATAACTATTTTTTATTATTATTTTTATTAGCTATTTTGATAATTTTATTTTATGTAGGTTATCTCAAAATCTGCATATTAGAAGACCATTTTATGTTATAATTTATAGCTAATTTTTCTTAAAGGCATCTGTTTATTATACGAGGGATGTTTTTTAAGTAAGGGCCATTTGAAAATAATAACCAAAGGAAAGAAAATTTTTAAAAACCAAATTTATTTTCAGATTCTACACACGTTTCTCCATTTTTCAACATATTTGTTAAGTTTGTTTAAACATTTATCATACCTTAGAACTAGATTTTGTACACCCTCGTAATAGAAACTTGCCGCCTACACTGATAACAGAGGTTATGGCTGTTTTCACCTCTTCGTCATCGTTATTGTGGTTGCCGCCAAGATGATGTTTGAGATAGTTTAAGAGATGAAGATCACTTTCAATATAAGGTCTGGGATGTAGGGGGAGTCGGTCCAAAACTTCCCAGCCGAAAGGGTCCAATAAAACTTGGGTCTGAACTGCAGTGTGAGGCCTTGCATTGTCATGGAGTCGCAAAATTCCCTTTGTCAGCATGCCGTGCTTTTTGTTTTGAATTACTCTGCGTAGCTCTGTTTGGCAGTAGGCTACTGCATTTATGGTGCTTCCGCGTAGCATTAAATCGACCAACAAAACACCATGTCTGTCCCAAAACACGAACGTCATAATCTTTCGCTGGGACAGAGTCTGTTTGGCCTTGACCTTACAGGAGAGAGTGTGTGTCTCCACTCCATGCTCTGTCGTTTCCATTCGGGCGTGACATGTGAAACCCACATTTCGTCTCCCGTTGTGATCTGACTCGATATGGCATCACCTTCATTATAACCAGTAAAAAAATTGAGTGAACACTCAAATCTTTTGTTTTTGTTGTCCTCTGTTAGGAGTTTAGGGACCCAATGGGAGTGCAGTTTCTTAAATCTTAACTTTTCAGAAAAAATCTTGTATAGCACTGACTTAAACAGTTCAGGAAATTCATTTGAAAAGAGTGCTTATGGTGAAGTATCTATTTTCAAGAATTTTCATATCACTTGAAGCCATCATGTTATCTGTGATTACAGATGGGTGACCGGAGTGAGATTCATCATGGACGTTGTTGCGGCCAGCTTTAACCTTCACTCATAGCAGTAGCTCCGTAAACTTCACAAATCTGCCGGTGCATTTCTGCAGCAGACAGGTTTCTTGCCGGCAAAAAACGTATCACTAACCATACCTCGCATGTGGCAGGCGATTCGATAATCTTGAATATTTTAAAGACTGCACTGGTTACCTATGCAGCTGTAACTGAACACAGGTGTTTCCAGGGGATGCCGGGATACGACAGAAGTTTTTGTTGTGGCGTGCACGTCACCTAGTAGTGTATACAATAAAACTGTCCTTACTTAAAAAACACTATGTAATTAGGGACCAGAGGTTGTATCCTAAAATCTTCTGTATTTCGTGAAAAAAAATTCGTAATTGAAATTTTTTTTTTTGTCTCTTGAATCTTTTGAATCACAACTTAAGTGTTAAATGTTTCAACTGAAAACTCTGAAAAGGTGATTTTTATTGGTTTCTAATAGAGGGTTTCATGTGTATGTATAAAAAGTAAGTGGTAGCCAGATTATCAGTATTATATCATGGAGGTCCTGAGTACAACTCATTTCAGCATGTAATTTAATAAAATTTGATAACATTTTCAAGCTTTCAGTGCAGCATGTTTTTTTGAAAATTCTCAAAAACTAATTCTGGAATGTCTCAGTTGTTCTGGACATTAACCTACTGCTGATAGGCTCTGGATGTTTCTAGCAACTCATGCCATATGATTGCTCTATCATGTAGATGGATGGCTCAATTTAGCCACCAGTTGAACTAGTTAGTCATGACTGTGTGATGTTGATTAGTTAATTGCTGTTATTCCAAGTGTCTGAACACCTGTAACTTAATGCATTCATTGGAAAGGGCCAACATCCGCTGGTCATTTAGCTATCTCATCACTGAAAATATTGCCCAGAGTGCACCACAAGACAATTAAATTATGCCCATAAGAAAGGGAAGCTCCATCCCAATTTTGATTGAAAACTTCCTAGGGAACACATCTGTGAGTCTTTCACTGCCACCAAACCTCTGGAGAGGACTTGGTGGTACTTTGAGTGCCCTCCATGCCACACATGTACTATATGCATAAATATCTAAGGCCTTCTCTCTGGAATTTGAAAGTAGACCCAATGATATGGCAGCCAGTAACATTAACCACTATACTGATCAGAGGAAAATTTGTTAATATAATAAGTAGTAACTGCTGTTGAATATATTTTCAAATTATATTGAGAAAATGAACCACTAAATTCAATAATTTTAATTAACTTCCATTTACTAAATTTCAATGCATTATAGGTATGTTTTCTCAATTTTTTTCATTAAAATCTTTTTTTCAAATTTTGCTTTAATTAAAAACTTTTAATGTTAAGCTTTCCCTCTTATTATTATTACTTGAAAGATCCAAGAGATTTTAAAATTTAGAATTAAAAAAAAAAAAAGAAAGGTTAGGATTCACTTTATCTTTAATTCTAATTTTTGAGTATGGTTAAAAGCTTAAAGAAACTTATATATAGAAATTAAAGAAAAAGATAGATATTAAAGAAACTTATATATAACAATTTTGATTTTCATTGTGTTTATTTTGAATTTTCACAATCTGGTATTGCAGTTCAAGTAAAATTGTTCTCTTGTTAATTTACTTCACTGATTTTCCTTTGTGTATCACACATAAAGTGTTTAATATTTATAATTTAAATTTTTTGTTTAATTTATATAGATTCTATTCATTTGCTAATGATTATTCTGTTGTTTGTATTCTTTAAAAAATGAAAAATATTTAATCTTTAACAGATGACATTCTGCTCAATTTCTTAAGGAAAAATATTAGCAAAAACATCAAAAAACTGTACTTTTTAGTTTCAAATATATACGTTAAATTTTTGCATATCGAAATAAAATTCTTTGCATTGATTGGATAAGATATTATAGCTATATATTGACTTCATGGTGTAGCTGAGACACATGGATGATCTTGTCTGTATTACTTTGAAAACACCTTTAGAATTTTTTCCAAAATCTAGAAGTTATGCTGCATCATTTATTGAAATCTAGGACATTTGTTTTTTGATTATGGCCAGCCTCTGAAATTTCAGTGGTTTTTACTATTCATGTTGTGTTGTATTTATTGTTTAAAGGTAAATTTTTTGGAAACGGGGGAGTGGAATAGCATTTTTAGATATACGTTATTGATAATATATATCAAATTGTCTGAACTGATTGAACATGCTGTTACTTGTTTTCTTTGCTGTTAACTGTATGAGAATTTCTGTTAATTATTTTGAGAGTCAGGACTTTGCAATACCTAATTTTTGCATTATATTAATGTAAATTATGCCAATTTTAATGAATTTTATGGCACATGTTTATTTGAATACTTGACTTTTATGTGAAAATACACAGTTTAAATTATGGCTTGATATAAAATGCTATAAACAAAAGTTATTCCCCTGAATAGAACTGCATATTCTTGGTATTATTATAGCATTTTAAACGAACTTATGATATGAAATGTTGCTTTTAACAGATTGCCAGAAAATTTGGACTGTTTTGGCTGGAATGAATCCTTTAAATTATTTATATATTCCTCATTTTTTGGGAGTATTTAAAATGTTTTGTCTAATAATATAATGTAGGGCAGATACTGAAGAAATCTAAGAAAAATTCAAGCTTGTGCTGCAAAAATTTTCATAGTATACATTATCTTAGAAGCTTATCGTTGTCTATTCATTAGGCTGCTCTTTGACTAATAGCAGAAATGCTGAAGACAGGTGTGGGATTAAAAAAAAAAACTTAGAAATGAAGTGGTCAGTTTTCAATGAGAGTATTAAAAAATTATATGCCAGGAAGAGATACTGAGAAACCAGTAAAGTATTGCCATTGTGAATATGAATTTTGTGAACAGAGAATTGGTAATTATTTTCAAAATTAACATTCAGAAAGGGAATTGAAGCATTTGACAAACATTAAATTATATTTTTCTGAATTTTAGGGTAAACATGTTCAAAATTGAATATTATGCCAACTAAGGTGTTAGGTTTCTTTCAGATGAAGGCTTTTTGATCATAGTGCTGTGTGATCTCTACATATAATAAAACAAAGAGTCTGTGTGTGTGTGTCTTTCGTTCGTGTTGCGAGTAAGCTAATAGACCCAGGGCCATGAAATTTGGTACATAGGTGTATCTTCACAAGAGCCAGTGCACCTCGAAGCGATTTTTTCGATTTTTTTTTTTTTTATAATAAATCGATTTAGGAAGGTGAGCTTAACACCTTTTCGGCGGAATTTTTTTTTAAAAACTTATTTTAAAAAATTTGCTGTTTCTTTTCGTTTGATTTTTGGAAACGTTGAACTTTAATCCTTTCGACTCCTTTTAAGAAAAGAATTTTGGAAGAATAATAATATTTCGAATTTTTTTTTTAAATTTTTAAATGAAGCTTCCGAATACACTTCTCATATCTCAGATATTTTAAAATGTAGTTTTGGCAACAATTTTCCTTTCTTATTGTTGTTGATAGATTTTTGATGAAATTGCATCATTTTAAATAGTTTCATTCTTTTAAAAATTTCGATTTGGCAACAATTTTTTATCGTATTTCTTATGTTATTGTTTTTAAGAGACTGAAAAGCTTAAGAAATTAAAAAATTGTTTCTTTTTGCAACGGTAAATTGTTTAATTACTTTGTTAGGATAATTAACATTT
>KK116690.1:182049-199896 GCA_000611955.2 Stegodyphus mimosarum | reverse complement strand
TTTGAGTTCTTAAGATTTTGCAAAGGGAAGTTGGTTAATTTATTTATTAGGATAAGTAATATTTGTATTAAGGGATACTGCATATTTCATTGTTATTTTTTATATATATAATACAGTTTTATTGATTTCATTTTTGATAAAGTTGCAGAGTAAAATTCTGCGCGAAATGTTTTGTTTGTTGAGTTTCTTTCATGTTATTTTTTGTTTATTTAACTGTTTGTAAGATATTGAAAAGTTTTGAATGATTTTTTTGCATGAGCCAGTGCACTTCGAAGTGAGTTTTTCGAAATTCGAATTAGATTTTTTTTTTTTTAAATTTTATGTTTTTTGACGAAATCACGTCATTTTAAGACATAATGGGCTATAGCAAAGCGAGATTTCTTTCTATTGAACAGTTTAAGAAATTGAAAGATTGTTTCTTTTTGCAAAGGTAAATTGTTTATTTAATTTATAGATCTATATTTAAAAGGACGAGTCTTTCTGTGTGTGTAAGTATCTTTCGTTCGTACTGCGCGTAAGCTAATAGACCCAGGCCTATGAAATCTGGTACACAGGATGCATGTAGACAAGAGCCAGTGCACATCGATGTTTCAAAATTCGAATGAGTTTTTTTTTAATGAAATAGTATCAAATTGATGATTTTCTCTCATTATATGAACAACAATGGCATGCAGCCATTGTTGCTGATATCAGCACTATTGCCTCCTGGAAAAATGAGGGCGATAATTCTGTGCAGTTTTTAAATTTAAATTTAACTGAATTTTTTTTTCTGTTGTTGTTTGTTTCTTTTTCGATAAAATTGTTCTGCAGAGTAAAATTCTGTGCAGTTTTCAAATTTAATGTTTGGTGTTCTCTTCAGGCATTTTTCCAGTACACTTAAAATCCAGACGAAGGCTGGCCGCGCAGCGGCTAGTTTAAGGCATAAAAGTCATTAAGCCCATTCAAATCTGTTAAAGGGTTTAAGAAGGTAAAGATGCATTCATAAATTTGTAGCTGACTCAGTGAAACTGTTGACCAAATACCAATTTGTGTTTTCTTTGGTGTGATTGGTTGGTTGTTATACCATATTGGTATAAGTTGAAAACTTAGAATTTTTAGGTAAAATCTTTAAACCTTTTTTTGTGTTGCAGCAAGGTCAGGCTGCATAGCAACAAAGCTCAGCTTATACCTCTTATGACTTAAAAATTCATTGTGTGAATGGCCTTAAAGTTTCAAAAGCTTGAAAGACTTGATTTTTTTAAAAATAACGTTCACAGTGTTTTGATATTCGGCATAAGATATGTAATTAACTTCAGTGAACTTTTCATGGCAGCCATTTAAGAGGACTGCATCTGATAATGAATGTAAAAAACACTGGTCTTGAATGTTACCTTTTTAAGGCAGTCATTTCTGCACACTAGTATTTTCTAGTTCTGTATTTGATTATCTTAAGAGAAGGTATTTTTGTGGAAAAAGTTTTGAATAATATTCTCTTCATGTGGATGTAAGTAGTTATGAATGGGAATAAAATTTTCCTAATGTATTTTGAAGAATGTAGATGACTTAAAATTTTCTTTTACTTTGAATTTAAGTATTTTTTTCCAGTGTGAATTTCATTACCAAGGATTACATCTAGACTCTTATTAACAATGTTATACACACATATCTGAAACTTAAATATGAGCAACATTTCTGCCTGTGTAGAGAAACTATACACAAGTAGAGATGCATATGGCAATCTGTTCATTTCTTCTATATTGAAAATAATAACCTACAGCCTTTTGAAATAGTTTATCAAAAGAATCACAACAAGTGCTTTGCAGAAAAGGTATACATTAAAATAGGGTATACATAAAAGATGGATGGTATGTGCTTAATCAATTCTTGCGCAATTTGCCTTCTTATTAGGGAATATGTATATCTCAAACTGTGATCGAGTGCTGTATCATGCTCATTACCAAGTTTTAGCACTTCAGAACAAATGATTTCTTTCCTTTGCAGCATGGTTATACTTGCTTGTTTCCAGCAAAGGATTGCAAATTGCATGTCATTCCTCATAATATACATCTAGCGGCATGCATGGTAGCTGATATGACAGATAGCTGCACTTTGTAGGAAATTCTTCGCTGCTGTCATTCAATGATGCATGGGATTATCATTCACGAGAAGAAATGCTTTCTCGGTGACACCATGGAACAGGTAAAAAGGAGGTTCATTGAGCCAACTGTGGTCCCCATTATGATGCTATTGTTTAACACTTGTCACTCGGCATGCTAATCATAATGACTTCTCACTTCGTCATCCCATTATTATGATAATATCATTTATATATACTTTATTGCTAGTTTGCCGTATTCCTTTCCTGCCAGATGAATTGATATTTGGAATTCAGTTGTAAACTGAATCACCTTCCTAGAAAAACGTAATATTGGGCTTTTGCTTCTTCATCAAATTTTGGTGGATCTGGCATCTTTGCAGATGTCTTCTGTGGTTCTTTCTGGAAGTGCTTACAGAAAGTCTAATGATAAGTAGCCAAAATGAGTATTAGCGTTTTTACAATCCTTTATAATTCAAATGTCAAGTATCAGTTTGGCTATATATCGTAATTTGTCTTCTGCAGTAGTGGCAGTTTCTGAGTTGACTAGCCATGTGGCATGGATTGCATTTAGCTGTTATTACAGGTAGCTAGAAGTGGGCAGAATACTACAATTTCACCATTGGTTATACAGTTTAGTCCCTCTGCATTAACTATGCAGATGCACCCAATTTTGAAGAAGGACATCCTAGAGGCAGTGCAAGGGTCGGTTACCATCCACTTCTTGGACTTTTGGCTTGTTGTGTATTTTGAGTGCTTCCTTGCAGCACAGACACTAAGAAATATCCCATGTCTTTTCCGGAAATCAAACCCAGGCAGGTCGGTACAACAGTTATCTTCACTAACCACTATATTGGCTGGGTGGCTAGCTATTGTCACAAAATATCAGTCTTTGTGTATAATTAGCGAGGGAGCATGACCTCCCATGGTGCATTTAGAATATGTTCTAGTTATTTGAAATGCTGTCCAAAGCCTGAAGACAATACTTTGCACAATTCCAAAATCCTTTGCGACTTTGATGGTTGTAAAAAAAAAAAAAACTTTTCTCTACTCTTTCTACTTATGAAATCATTGAGATGTCACTAAGATTTAAGGAAATTTTATACTTACAGATTTGTTCTTCTGTGTTGAAAATTTCTGTCATGAAGTTCATCAGTAAGGTTAATTTTTTTTACCCTCTTTTAAGTTATCCTAACTCTTATATGCAAGAATCAAGTTTGCATACTTACAGGATTTCTGATATATATGCAAATAAGTAACAAGTTGATTTATTATACTCTGCATCAATAATCTTGCATAATTATGTTCATAATTAAGATTTGGCTGCATGGGAATGATACATACTCCATCTTTAGTATTTCCCAGCATTAAGGTGAAATAATATCTATCTGAAGTTATATTCTGTTATGTATTTGCATTATTTATTTAATTCATTAAGAATTTGTATAACATGCATAGAACTGGAGCCTTATGTTAAACTAATAGAAAGTTGGACTTGATTTGAATGTATTCAATAAAATTGGAAGAGGACAAAGTCATCAATTTTTTGTGAAGTGTCAGAAATTATGAGTTTTATGTGAAGCATCAATTTTTTTTGCCCAAATGTACATAATTTGAAGCATTGTCTTAAAATTAGCTAAATTATTAAAAAATGTTGCCTAAATTAGGGCTAACAGCTGGAATATTTATAAATTTGTTGAAAGTGCTGTTTCCTCCTTTTTTGACTTTTCATTGCATCATTGAATGAGAAATGAATAATTAATTTAATAATCAATGTATTGTAATGTTTTGAAAGCAATGTCATCAGCAAGGTTTAACTAGAAGTTGTAGAAGATTTAAGTCTGACATTTTGTATATAAACGTTTTCATAAAACAAGCCATTAGGTACCATTGAATGCTTAATGATTTTTATGTTATGCAGGAAAAATGTATGAAATGATTTTTCTATGAATATTTATGTTTTATTTTCTTCTTTATAGGGCTCTTGATGCTGATGTATATTCAAATAAACAGAAAGAAAGTAATTGAGCAAATCATCAGTGAATCATTTCTTATAAGAGTAATTTAATGTTTAAGTAATCTTATATTTTTAATTAGTTGAATATTTTCAGCTATTTAGAAATATAAGATTACTTTTGAAAGTGCCTAAGAAAATGATCTCGAGAAGTTGTAAGATAATAATAATTCTGTGATATTATATGTTAAAATTTGTGATGTGTAAAGAACTTAGCTAATCATAACTTGCTTCCTCTCCAGGCTACAAGAATTTCATCTTCACCATTGTGCCAAATCTGTGCATTTTATTGTCATGTACTTGTCATATTCTTTATTTCCAAATATTACATACCTCAGTTGTAAAAGTTCCTATATTTATGATCAAATATTTATGTCTGATACTCTTCTTATGCACAAGTCAGTGATATATAATAAAGAATAAATATTTTTAAATTTCTGTCCAGTACTTTGTACATAAAACTGTGAACATGTATGAAAAACTATTATTTTATAAAATACAGTTGGCTAACATTTTGCCTAACTAACATGAATTTTTTGGTATGTGAACAGAAAATTTTCTGCCTAGTCTATTTTGTAAACTATGCTCAAGATATATTTTCTTGTAAAAAAAGATATGTTTTGTAAAGCGGACTTAAAATAGGCTTTTTTTGATTAAGATGGCTTGAATTTGTGGTTACCATTGAATCTCAACAATTGTAACTTCATCTCAAGGTTCTACTTTTGAAGTATCATATTAAAGCATTTATTTTATTATAATTTTTTTACCTTTGTGTAAGTATAAAGTATATAAGGACCAAGATTTATTTGTTTATTATTTTTATTTATTTACTTTTTTATTATTATTCCAGTTTTCTGAAGTTAAGCACATTCCCTAAGTTAAATTTAGGTGACATTTTTTATAGACAAGTTTTTTAAACATTTCATTTATAATTAAATTTTTTAATGTTATTTATTTTTATTCTTTCCAATTATTATTTAAATCAAGGGTAACAAATCTTTCTGTATTATAGTAATTAGTTCTGATTTAAACTCAGTGTCTTTAATTTTTAAAAGCATGCAATAAAAGGCTGTTTTCAAGCCTTTTTAAAAAATTTTCTTTAAATTTAGCATAACTTGAAATAATGATCAGCTCAAAACTTATTTGCATTACTTTCCTCTAATCGTGTATGTGTATTAGCTTTTGATTATAAAATTGTTTAAGATATTTTTAAAACTTTCTTCATTTATTCAGTTTCCTATATGGGAATCTGTATGGCATTATGATTGATTTGGTATGATATTTTTAAAAAATGAATATTAAAAAAAAACTGAGAAAATAGTTTTTTCAAATGTTCAGAATTATAAATGCTACAGCATTTACTGTGATTATATGACTTTTCTGTGGTAATTAGAATTTTCAGCTGTTGAAATATTTTAACAAACAGCAATTTAGGAATTGCGCTTTTCATGTTCGTCATTAATGATTTAAATATGTGCTGAATTTATAAATTAAATAGTCATTGTTACTGATAGTACAAATTCATTTTAATGTCAGGTGATGTGGATCATTTTCTTCAATGTTTGTTCTCAAGCTGAGCATTTTTTGAATTATCCATTTTGAAATTTAATTAAAAATATCAGTCGTGTTTTCATTTTATGAATAGAAATTATTTTTGTTACTTCTGCCAAAATGAGAAGAATTGAAATTGAAAGAAGATGCATTTATGCTGTTATCTGCACTAAAGCAAACATTCCATTTAGTTGCACTACTGTGATTGCTGTATAGTTAATGTTAAGTAGATATGGTTATATCAACAGAATCATCAATCTTTCATTGCTGTAGTATATTTATATGTGATTAATTTTATTTACATATTATGTATAAGAAAAGAGTATGTGATAGTGGGATTAATCTTTTCCATGCATGCAATGAAATTTGTTGAATAAAATTTATATTCAAAATGTGTGTCTTTTTCCTTTATTTGCTAGAATCAACAGCAGTAAAGTAGATTTAATTTCACCTTTGTCATGAATAATATATTTATAGAAAGCAAAAATCATATTGAAAGATGCAGGTTTTTGAGTATCGAAAGATATTTTTACATGTTTATAATTTGTCAAATTTCAACTATTAGTGAAACATTCAGCATATTTTTGTGAGTGCACTTTTAAACATACTTTTGTTGAGTACACTTTGCTGTAAGTGATATGTATTAGTAGCACGTATGAAAATCTTTTCAGTAAACACAGTAAAATAATTTCAAATACAAATTCTATGTTTATTGACCATTTTATCTTGAGAACCATAAAAATCATGAAGAACTTGTCTTTGATCTTGAAAGGACACATGTTGTGAATACTCAGACACAAATCTCCTCCGTGACTTAAAAGCTTTAATAATCATAACATCACAAGATTAATAAATAGTGCCAAAAAATTTCACTAATTTCTCGCAAAAAAATTTCATCTGCAGATAAATAATTGAAGTTGTGAAAATCTTAATTTTAATTTGGTTTCAGGATTCTGCTGCTAGTGTGTACA
Organism: Stegodyphus mimosarum; assembly: GCA_000611955.2. Classification (NCBI taxonomy): domain Eukaryota; kingdom Metazoa; phylum Arthropoda; class Arachnida; order Araneae; family Eresidae; genus Stegodyphus; species Stegodyphus mimosarum. The sequence goes on along the minus strand of KK116690.1, from coordinate 193,286 downwards.
CTGGTATCTAAGTGGATAAGATTACTGATTAATTGGTACACAAGTTTGACTTCTCATAGACAGGTTAGCTGCATGTATGAGCTAGTTTCCCTTGCAAAGTTTGCGCAAAAGCATCTTTCCTAAGTCAGATTTTAAGCCTCTTGTGTTGCACCATAATATTTATTATTAATTAATGAAAAATCTGTGCAACAGTTATATTAATTGTTGATAACATTTTATATTAATCATTGATAAAATTTGGACAATGATACAGTTAATAGTGGCAAAATCAGTTACCCAATGTTATCAATTTCACTGATTGTGTTAGAAATACTGTTGGTATTTACACATGGTATAAATTTATATGTACAAATTTATTGTTGTATATATTGTTTGAGTATGTTTCGTGTTTTGACCATTATATGCACATCCTCTGTACGTTTGATCATTTTTAAGTAATTTTTATTTTTTAGAGAAGATCAAAATGTCAGTAGAATTAAGCTTTTAAAAGTCTGTCTTTTTCACTTTCAGTCAGTTTCGTTTCATCATCAGAAATTTATATTTTGAGTGTTGTTTGAAATGTCAAAGCTGAAGTTGTCACATATTAACTAAAAAAAAATGCTTTATTTAGTAATTCAGGTTCATTATGACAGCGGTTTCAAATTGAAATTGCATGCAGTCAAATGCGTAATCATAAGGGGAAAAAATTCGAATTTATACCTTCTGCCGGAAATCGAGTTGCATGGCAAGTTGATATGCGCAAGAAATTTCTGTTGGTCACAGTTTGCAATTCAAACTTATTATCAGCAAACTATTGAGATTTTCAGATTGACGTGCATTCAAATAATTGTAATATTTTAAGTTACTACTAAGTAATGCGGTTTTAACTCAGATAATAATACAAAAACTTCCCAAGAGGAACAAACTTGAGAATAAGCAATGAAGTATATTCTCTTTCTTTTATGTATTACATTTTTCTATGATGCATACAGAAGAAATAATGTTTGTAGTTAAATAATTAGAAATTTCTTTCTTCTTTTACCTAACAGATAGGTATGTGCTGGTGTCCATTGCAAAGTGCATGGGAAAGACAAGTGCCATGCAATAGATACTTGTATATCTATTGCATAGTGCAGAAAACTTGGGCTTCAAAAATGCACCCGTTTGCATTAGTGCAGAGATCATGCGGTTGGAAGTATCATGGGCTGCAGCTGAGTCTGTAGAATTACTAATGGATAAATCCACTTAACAAAGTGAGTAAAGCCATCATCGTTTTCCTTACTGATGAATTTCTGTTAAATCTTACAATCTGGAGGGAGAAAACACGCAACAAGCCTGAAAATATTAGTAAAAGATATCGGTATATAGGTGGTGGAATCATGATATGGACGAGCATTTTTTTGAGTGGTAGCACTTCCCTACGCTTTTTACCAGTGCAACTATTAATGCTGGAGGGGATAAAAAAATCAAGAACTTTATGTCAAGCTGTTTAGAGGTGCAATCGGTAAATAACTTTTTCTTAAGGACGATAATGCTCGCTCTGATCCCGTTACACAAGTGATCGATTAACCTGAGGAAGAAAAAGTAGATGGACTCATATTCTCTGGATATCAATTCTGTGAAACACACGTGGCATGCAATAGGGGGGCGCATTATGTTACTGCAGTTCTCACTTAGCTCTCTCCAATTCTGGAGAGTGTTCATCGTAAATACATTTTGCTGCCCCAGGAATTCTTGGACAACCAAATACACAGTGTCAAATTGAACATCTATTTAATATTATCTTTGTTGTAACTTAGTAAATGTCGATTGGTCATGGTTGAGGTTTTTTACATTTAAGTTTTGAGCTTGTTCTTTTTATTAGGAAAATGAGAAAAATGGCTTTGATTTTATTTTCATGTGTATTTGAGAATTAATGAATATTATCTTACGTCATTTATACACTCATGGACAAAAAAATTAGCGCACCAAGAAGGAGTCGTCAAAATGAAACGAAATTTTACATACGTAATGACTGCTTTGATATAAGTAAATGATAAGGAAATCAAAGAAAAAGGTTAATTTATTTCAGAGAAAAAGGCAAAAGAACAGAGGAGTTAATACTCCGTTGGACCCCCTCTAGCGCGAATTCACGATGCGATACAATCGGGAATTGAGTCATACAAGTTCTGTATGATGTCTTGAGACATTTCGTTCCATATTTGCTGTAACCTTGCCTCTAGTTCGTTCAAACTCGTGGGGTGCCCAACTCGTCGTCCCAAATGATCCCAGATATGCTTGATTGGAGACAAATCTGGGGATTGGGCTGGCCAAGGAAGGGTAGTAACAGTGCAGAGACAGTCTTGTGACACCCTTGCCGTATGAGGCCGAGCATTGTCTTGTTGAAAAATGGCTCCTGGGAGCCGTTGCATGAGTGGCAACACATGTGGTTGTAGGATTTGATGAACATGTCGCTGGGCTGTCATGGTGCCACGGAACAATACTAGGGGTGACCGTGTATTGCAAGCAATGGCACCCCATACCATCACACCAGCTGAGGGAGCAATGTGTCGCTGTACAGCAAAGCAGGATTCAGACGTTCACCACGGGCTTTCTACACATGAACACGATTATCATCACTGCCGAGACTGAAGCTGGATTTGTCGCTAAAGACGACCTGGTTCCATTCCGCTGCAGTCCAGTTTCCTCGGGTCCACTGGTCCCAACACCTCCTCACAACACAATCAGAATGGCCTAATTGACGAGCTACTCGCCTAGCTGACCACCCAGCTTCCATCATCCCGACGATTCTCCCCCTCTCAAACTGTGACAACTGCTCATGTTGTCTTCAAACACGGCGTAATGGCATGTCTACCTCAGCTCTTCCTTTGTAAATGATTCAGCACTCTCAAACAAAGCTTTGGTTACCTATTTTATACTCCACAGAGTACGACGTTCATCGCCCTCTACCGGCTATACGTAATGCGCAATCAGGCTGCATTTCTAATCATTTGCGTATCTCCCCGACATGTACCTTCATTGCAAGTTTCGTTACGATCCCGCAATTATTTCTTGGTGCGCTAATTTTTTTGTCCATGAGTGTGTTTTGAGTGTAGTTTGAGATGTCAAAGCTGAAGTTGTTAAGTTTAAAACAACTAATGGACAATTGCTAAGACCAATTCAAAGATTGTACCCATTTGAAGTACCCAACGATGATCCCATTATTGAGAAATTTTCAACCGAGAAGGTGGGAGACGAAACCTGTGAAAATTTTGGCTCTGATGACGGTACCTGAACCTCAGATTCAAAAGACTAGAGCAGTTTGTACAATCAAAGTACCTAAGAGGCTGTACTTATGAGCAATTTATATTTTCTTTTGAAACTTGCGAACTGTTCAGAATTTATTTTTGTAAGTTATATTTTTAAGATAAAAAGTTAACTTAAGTGGGAGGCTGTCAAGTTGAACATCTATCTAATATTATATTTGTTTGATGTAATTTAGTAAATTACGAAGGGCAATAATTGAGGTTTTTTACATTTGAAAAGTATTTGAGAATTAATGAGTATTCACTTAAGCCATTTGTATTTTGAGTGTTGTTTGAGATGTCAAAGCTGAAGTTATCACGCATTAGATTTTTCAAAATAAAATGTGTTGTCACCATGTTTCATTGAATAATTTATAACACTCATTTCCATCACTAATTCTGATATTTGAAGGCAAAGCGGAATATCTGGCGTCCGAAGACAGGACACGGCTGCTTTTTACAAGTGAGTGAAAAATATTTTGAGACATTTTGTTTTTCTTCATTCATTATGGAAACTGTATTGAAAGATAGAAAGCAACTTTGAAGACTGTTTACTCCGGCATGTAGTTCTTTTGATGAGAAAGAAATTAAACTGAATTGTGCTGAGAAAATTAATAAATTAAAGCTAATTGAAGATAAAGCTTTATTAATGATAGCATGTGAAGAGAGATATGAACAACTGTATTCTGAAAATACTTCCGATACCGAAATAGAGAAAGTGGTAGATGAGTCAGAAACTTATATTGATCACTGGAGATGTTTAAAACAGAAGCTAATTGTTTCTAACAAAGTAAACAACTACCTTCTAAGAATGATAGTTTGAATATTACTTCGCAGCCGAACACTTCATTGCATTATCCAAAAATAAAATTACCTAATTTTGACGGTAATCTAAGAAATTGGCTCTACTTTTGGAGGCAGTTTAAAAAAAAATTGATTAAGTTATTAACATTGATTTTCACGATAAATTTTCGTATTTATCTCAAGCAATGGAACGAGGCAGTCCTGTCGAAGTTACGGAAAAGCTATAAAACAGCTAAAAATGCGTTTTGGTAGAGAAGAATTACTGATTCAAGTATATTTCAGAGATTTATTAGCATTAGTTCTTCAAACACAGAACTGTCCTAAGAATTCCTTAAGGAAATTGTTTGATCTACTTTAGAGTAAACTCCGTTCACTTGAACTATTAGGGGTTACTAGGGAAAAATATGCTGCCATGTTATTTCCTCTAGTTGAATCATCATTACCTGAAGAAACTTGTTGCTTGGGAGCGCTATAGGTCTGCTTGTCATAGAGTTCGAGAAGTGAATTCAGATGATTTAAACCAAAGTAAAGCTATAACTGAAAAAAGTGATTTAGAATGTATTTTGGAATTTTTACGAGATGAAGTTGAAGCTTTAGAACGCATTTTTCTACCTTTTTGAAGTTTCAACACTTTAAAAGCCGAAGTAAAATATAACAATTTTTTCCAATGAGAAAAAAGTGATAGATAACAAATTTAAGAGCGAAAAGGTTTAAATGTACCTTGTGCAATAAACCCTCTAACTTCATCTCAAGTGTCAAAACAGTGTATATTCTGTTCTAATTCACGTTATTCTGGAAATTGTCAAAAAGCAAGAAAAATAGCTTTAATGCAGAGGAAGTCACTTGTTCAACAATCTCACAAGTGCTTTTTATGTTTAAAATCTGGACATTCAGTCAAGGACTGTAACCTGAGAGCTGGTTGCTTGTGTTGTGGTAAAAAACACTATATTCTTTTATGCAGAAAAATGCACCAAAGAACTGTGCCGAAAAACGAAGATTCACCCGAAGTTGAAAAGAAAACCGTGATTAGTGCTGAAGTAGATCAAGCTCTTTCCAACTTATCTTCTATTCCAGACGTAAAGCGGCAAACACTCAAAGTTATGATTAGAGGTAATGGGAAAAAACGTGTCGCAAGAGCTATTATCGATGCAGATTCACAGCGTTCGTATTTATTGCGAAAGAAATGAACTATAAACCACAGAATTGTGAATATCTGCAACATTCTTCATTTGGAGGGAAAATTCAGGGGTATGCAAACACGATCTATACACTTTGTATTTATCAAGTGTGCACGGGAATTGTAATTGTAACTTTAAAGTTCTTAGTCAACAAATTATTTGTCAGTGCTGCCTATTGTAAATAAATGTTGTCTGAAGGAGTTAGCTACTTGTAATATAAATATTGTGGGTGATTTTGAAGACCCTATTGAAATCCTTACTGGGGCTGATATAGCTGGATAACTCATGACAGGTGGTCGTCGGGAGATACCTTGTGGTCTCGTAGCCATCGAAACAAAACTAGGATAGCCAGTTATGAGACGAATGCCCAAAACTTCGAGAAGAGAATGTTCATCATAATTACTAGTTACGTCCCTGTTGTCTACAGCGGAGACAATAACAGATTTATGGACCTTTGACACACTTGACATTACTGACCCATCAGTCAAGAAAAGCCAGATTGAACTGCAAGAAGCTGCTCGATTACATTTCCTAAATATAGTCCGTGTAGTAGATGATCGTTTTGAGGTTGATTTGCCCTGATTGGAAGATCATCCGCCTCTACCAGATTATTTTGATTTAGACAAGAGGAGACTGAACAAAATTGTGAAACGTCTTAAAACCGACTCCAGTTATGAAGCTTCTGAAAATGTTTTTAAGGAATGGCTAGAAGAGGAAGTAATTGAAGAAGTTTCTAAAAATGATCAAGGTCAAGTTCTTTACTTCATCATCGAGAAGTTATCAAAGAGAACAGTAGTACAGAACTCTGCTGATATACGAAGAGCCTTTTTACAAATAAGTGTTTCACCCATTAATAGAGATTGTTTGAGGTTCTTATGGCTTGATAGTGATGGTCAGCTCAAAGAATACAGGCACTGTCGCGTAGTTTTTGTAGCAAGCAGCCTGTTTATCCACCTGCGTCATTTACAGGGCATTCCATTTTGAGTTGGTTGAATCGATGTCTGCCGACAGTTTTTTACTAGCTGTTAGATTTATACTCTTAGATTAGAATCATATACTGTGACAACGGAATCAATTTTGTTGGCGCTTCAAATGTACTTCAAGATCTAATTTGGAAGCAAATCACAGAGGACATGTGTATACTACCAATTCAGTCGAAGTTCAACCCACCAACTATCTCCTGATGGGGAGGTTGGTGGGAGAAATGGATAGCAATTCTTAAGAAATTGCTAGTACTAGGAAGAGCTTCCTCAACTTCTGCAGAAATGACCGCGATTCTCTGCGACTGTGAAGCAGTGATTAACTACTGTCCATTGACATACGTAACCGAAAATGATGCCATGTTAACGCCTTTAAGACCATCTCTATTTCTGCAAGACAGTTAAATAGACCTGTGAAGATCTTGATCACTTTAGGCACAAAAGTCTTAATAAGCGGTTTAAATATAGGGAAAACATGGGATGAGATTTAAGAAACAGGTTTAGGTCGGAATAACTAGGGGCATTCATTCAAAAATCAGAAAACAGAAAATCTGTGAAAGTGAATATTGGTGATGTTGTATAGATAGGAAGTGATAACACTAAGGGAATCAATTGGCCATTAGGCAAAATAATTCAGATCCATCCAGGGAAAGACGGAATTACGAGACTTGTTAAGCTTAAAACAACTATTGGACAATTGCTAAGATCAATTCAAAGATTGCATCCATTTGAAGTATCCAACAATGATCCCATTATTGAGAAATTTTCACCCGAGAAGGTGGGAGACGAAACCTGTGAAAATTTTGGATCTGATGACGTGTGTGTATCTGATCCTCAGTTTCAAAAGACTAGAGCAGGTCGTGCAATCAAAGTACCTAAGAGGCTGTACTTATAAACTATTTATATTTTTCTTATGAAGCTTGCGAACTGTTCAGAATTTTCTTTTGTAAGTTAAATTTTTAAGATAAAAGTTAACTTAGGTGGGAGGATGTCAAGTTCAACATCTATCTAATATTATATTTGTTTGATGTAATTTAGTAAATTACGAAGGGCAATAATTGAGGTTTTTTACATTTAAGTTTTGAGCTTGTTCTTTTTATTAGGAAAATGAGAAAAATGACTTTGATTTGCTTTTCATGCGTATCTGAGAATTAATGAGTATTCCCTTAAGCCATTTATATTTTGAGTGTTGTTTGAGATGACAAAGTTAAATGCGTCACTTATTAGATTTGTCAAAATAAAATGTTTGTGTGTCATGTTTCACTGAATAATTTATTATGCTCATTTCCATCACTAATTTTCTGATATTCGAAGGCAAAACAGAATAGCAGGGAAAAATCATTGAACTTGCATTTCGATTAGGAGCGACCAACCATTTTATTAATTTTTCATATGTGCCTGTAAACATTGTGACATAAACTATTGCCTGCTCCATATTATATCACATTTCTTATGTTCTCATTAAATTTATTTTTTGCAGACATACGTAGTTCTATGTCAAGCATGATGAAATGAAAACCTTGTGGAATTCCATGTTTTTACCTGCAAGTTACACGAAATTTTGTAGTTGTTCTTTTAAATTTTCCCATTAGTGTATATGAAATGTTCTCAAAATTTGTTCAGGAGTTTGGTTACAGGGGTTGATGCGACGCGGACATATTCTCTACTGATCCATAATTTATATTGTTGTCTTCAACCCTGATTTGCAATAAGAATTTGTCTATTCATTTTATTTATTATAACTGTCTTCTTAACAGCTACTTAAGATTCAGGTAAACATAATGAAAAATTAATTCATAACTATTAAATATTTTAAAACATTGATGGCATCACATGAGAAATAAAACACGTGAAACTTCAAGTTCTAGGTTAAATATAAATATCACATTTAATGCTAACATTCTGTGAATCGTATGAGATAATCTTTTCCGTTTTAGTGAAAGATCTTTTCTAATTAAAACAAAATGTATAGAAAAAAGAAAGCGCTGTCAATAGTTCCTGCAAAGAAGGGCATCGCCACTGTTAGACTTTCAGAGTGCAAAAGTCGTAAGTGCAGTTTTTCAGTTTTATTGGTTATGTGAGCTAATTTTATTTAACAAAATCACATATTTATTTTTTAATGCATGAGCAGCATTTTATTATTTTGGCTTTTACGTGTTTAAAAAACTGAGAAAATTTTCAGGGTATTTTAATACTTTTCTTCTTTGCAAAACTATGCTAATTATAATGCGCATATTTGATGAGATTATAGCAAAGTATTAGTAGAGGAAACAAATGCAAATAAAATGAAATGCAAATAAAATACTTTTAGTAGGCAATATTTATTTCCATTTATAGATGCTTAGGAAATGCAAAAGATATTAGTGGGCGTATGTTTCTCGTATTTCTCATTTTATCACTAATAAAAGGTCATTTGATGTTTTCTAGACATTTAATTTAACGTACATCATCAAAATTTGTTTGTGGTTTCATTTTTGTGTTATTGCATGTGTGATATAAAATATGTATGTACACTGCGAAAAAAGGGGGGGGAATTCTCTATAGCGCTCGTTCTACTGACCCGATTGACGAAATCCAAATTGCTCTTTTTATGTCTCGATTTCATGTCTATGTAGCATTGTTTTAATACAGGTATTCTGACACAAAATCAGACCTTTTCTGGAAAGATATGCCAATTTTTTTCCATATTCCAATTCTACGACTCAAATTATGCCTAACTATTAAATTTTGTAAAATTTGGCGCGAAATTTACGCAGAAATTTAAAAATTTATATTGGCGAATTTTTTTCAGTTTGCGCCAAGAATTATTCACTTGGCGAACTTCTTAATACTTTTTTATTTTCCTTTTTTTATTGTATACGAGCGGAAAGAAAGTTCACTTTCATTACTTTCAAATAGTTTTAACAAAGTGCGTAAACTTCTGATTTTAGAAATAAAGCCCTGCTAGGTGCCGTCTTCTTTTTTACATTGAGAGAAACATGCATGCATTCATACAGATTCTTCATTACATAATTTCTTTAATTATAATAATAATAGGATGCAACAATTTAAACAGAGATATTCCGTTTACAGTAAACCGACGCAAAATGCCGCTTCCAGACTAATATCCCTTCTGGGCTAATGCTCCTTTAGACTAAGAAAAAAGGTTTTTCAATGTAGAACTTCCCAGAATTGTGCAATTTTACATAGAAAGTTACTAACTGTTATGCAAAGTACAATTTTTTAACTGTTAGGGCATTTGTTTATAGAAATCCACATAGAGTAGCAATGGATTTTTTTTAAAGCTTAGAAAATAATATATAGCCATTTATGCGCTAGACAGTATCTTACGGCATTTCAATATTATTTGATATTTGCTCTAATCTTTCAGGAACAGCTGATAGACGAAAGAAAACGAAAGCGAGAAGAAAAAAAGCATCTCAAAGAGCGAAAAAAACTACCACATCAGGCTCCAAGAGAAAAAGATCCAGAAGGAACATTGGGGGCAAAAAGAAAACTGCCAAGCGGAGGAAACGCAAACGCGACAAGAATGACATTGAAGACGAGGAAGAAGAGGAAAAAGAAGAAGAAGAAGATGGAGAAGAAACGGAAGAATCTTATAGTACCGATAGCGATATATCAATAGCCTTACCTGGAGAGGTTTGCCGAGATTGCTCTAGAGGAAAGGTTGAACAGTTAGATGAGCAAGCGAAAAGAAATGTGCCGGATTTACCTACTTTATTCCCTCCTCCTGGAAATCCTCCAGGAAGGCCTCAGAAATAGTATTCAGCATGCTTCTAATTATTTTACATAACTGATTTTGCTCTCAATAAATCATAATTTGCATCACAGTTTGCTATTAATCAATTTTATACATGATTTCCTGCCATATGATTTAAGCTTAGTTAAATTTTTTTATTTAATTTACTCATTTCAATTAAAAAGTGTGTTACATACTAACAGAAAAAATAATTCCATATATACGTATATAATAAAAAATGAGAAGAAATCGTAAAAGTAGCGCATGAATAAGTCACCCGTTTAATTTTGCAATACTTTATGTTTTCTGCTTTTGCCTTCAAATTATTAAAATAAAAATATATTTATGTTTAGAAATGATATGCACCCTGTTCAAACTGATATGGAGGGGGATGGTGAAAAGCAAAATTCTCTTCTCTAGGCATCTTGCTTCTTGGTAGACTAAAAAGGTAATTAGAAACTTCTGAAAATCTAGCCGATTTCCAAGGATTTTCCTTTCTTTTCCATGGTTTTTTCCCTAGCACATACTTTAACACATACATTCTCTGCCCCTTGATAAAACTTACTCATCCAGAGTTTGTTCTGAAGTCCTTTAAGACTCTTCGGCTCATGATCTTCATTTGATTTTAACATCTTAATAACGGACCACGCCAGTTGTTAGTTGCATACGAGGAAAACTAGTTGGTATTTTTATGTTAATAGGGGAATTGAAAAAAAAAGACAAAATATATAGCCTTTTTTATAACTATTCCAATTACTTAAATAAGTGAGATATTGATTTAAGGTTGGAAAATGTGCAGGTTTTTACGAAACCCAAAATATTTTTAGTGTTACACATCACAGTGTCATTATAAAATGGCAGTTGATTTTTCACCGTAAAAACCGTACTTCATTTAGGGTCCTAACTGTCGTGATCTTTTGTTAAGTACTAACATGCCAAGCGAGGAAAGAAACAACATCAATACAGGTCTTCTGTGACAATGCATTTCAAAGTGAATGGATAGCGATATGCGCTTAAATAAAATAAAATTAAGAATCAAAAAGATACAGAAAAAAAAATCTGAAAGGTTTCAGATTTTAGATTACGTCCAAAGGGGCGTTTATTTAACATTTTGTGTGTTACCTTTATTTGTTAAATACCATGTTCTTCGCACTTAAACCATAAAATTCAGTTCAACAGCAATATCGCAAAATAATTTTAAATTCTGCATATCTTTAGAAATTTCGGTACACGCTCTGACGCGCTGGAGATAAAAATGTTTTTCTGTACAACG
>KK116690.1:171166-181708 GCA_000611955.2 Stegodyphus mimosarum | reverse complement strand
CGTACAGTGTTGCCATTGCTCGCTTTGAAATCATTTAGTTTGTTAATCAGAAATTCGTTGAAATGTTACAAAACATAAAATCGATAATAAAGCAAATTTCAAATTCAAAATTAGGGCTTCCAGATGCCCATATTCGCAGTAGGATTACGTCATTCAAAATTCGATGGCTCTAGGTTTTATCACAATGCGAGAAACATGCATACATTTATGCAGATTTTTCATTTTTTAAACTTTAATGCAGAGCGATAACATTTAGTGGCAACAATTTGAAAAGTGAATCGGGCATTCAGAGTGAATCAACGCAAAATCGCAAAACGAAAGTAATAGTCCTTCGGGACTAAATCCCTTTGGACTAATAAAATAAATTTATGGAGAGATTTAAAAATTTATCTTGGCGAATTTTTTTCAATTTGTGCCAAGAATAATTCACTTGGATAACTTCTTAATTTATAGCAACCTATTTTCCTTTCCCTTTTTTCATTGTCCACGAGGGGAAAAATCATTGCCACGTAAAATCATTGTTCATAGTTTCAAATAATTTTAACAGAATGCGTAAACCACATTTTCGTTATTATCGCTTATAATAAATACGCCAAATTTCAAAACGCGCCAAAATGTAAATTCATGTATATCTTAGGAAATTTTGAATAAAAAAACTCTAACGTTTTGCAGGCATGGTTAGAAATACATTTACTTTAAGATGGTGTTAAACATGTTATAGGTTATAACGGAAATTTTTTTTCAAAAAATTCATAAAAATTGTTTAAAAATACAAATTTAAAAAATAAGTCATAAAAATGGACGAATTTTATTTGGAATGAACCTAAATTTCGAAATATGAAAGGAAGAATCAAATAACTTTAATAAAAAAGATATATTAATAAATATATACCAAATTCGATTAACAATGAATAGCTAAAATTTTGAAAGCTAATTTTTTAAGAGCTGCTCGTGCGATTTTTACAAAACTCGGCAGTTTAGTATAAATTGAGTCTTAGAATCGAAATCTGGAAAAAAAAATAGGCATGTCATTTCAGAAAAGGTCGGATTTTGTGTCAAAATAGTTACATTAAAACAAGGCTATATATAAATCTAATACATATCCTAAGTCGCGCTTTCCAGACATGGAAAACGCAATTTGAATTTCGTCAATCGGTTCAGTAGAACAGGAGATATAGAACTTTTTTTTTCTCCTGTAGTGTACGTAAACATACCTTTATGAAAAGAATGTTTTCCTAATTTTTCGGGAAATATAAACTAATGATAATATACATTAGAAACTGTTATATCAGTTTGGTTTGAAACGCTAAGAAAGAATGATTTTCTGCGAGTACTTCATATGGCTTGAAAAATTAGAAATCATTTGGGCTTCCTTTCGAATGCGAAAGACGTTTTGTCAAATGAAGGTAATGAAGGTATTTATTAATCTTACAGGAGGATATTTTCATATTTTTAATGATACAATATGTATTTCTTTAAATTAAAATTAGAAAGATTGCTGATTCCTTTTGCTAATGACGTATTAAGTTAAGAAAAGACACTTTGTATATAATATATAATGTATGGCAAAGACACTTAATATATAATGACTTATATATTAAGTGTATACTTAATATATAAAGACACTTAATATATAATGTATGGCAAAGCTGATTTGAAATGTAAGGAATTTTTTCGTTCCTTACCTCATGCTTTCGTGGTGCAAACGTCCGAACCTCGAATCCTGAGGAGGCCACTGCTGATTTTTCCTGCTTTTTGGCTAAAAACAGGTAAAAAAGATTCTAAAAGTGTCGCTAGGATTAAAATGTGGTGGATGATAATTTGGCTTCTTGGTCCACAGCTGTTTACATAAAGCAAAATAATCATATTACATACATCACTAAGGGTAGAAGAAGAAAGGCCATATAATTTGTTTTCCAAAATTTAAATATTCTGCTTTTTTCATATTATACACTCACGTTTGTGAAAATTGCAACACCATGAAGGACTTACGCGAGTGAGCTGAAATTTTCAGGAAATGCAAAGTAGCGCATGATATGCAAATGATTAGAATTGCAAATCCGTAGCGCATGCGTATGCTGAGCAGCGCCCTCTGAACGGCTGATGGATCCGAATAAATAGACGGCTGTAGCGAGGCGTGTATGGTTATCGGTGGTTATCTGCTAGTGGTAAACGTTAACTCAATCTGTACTTATGCCTCGTCGACGAAAGAGAGCGAGATTTGAACAACTTACAGAGTTTGAACGAGGGAGAATCATCAGCCTTCGTGAAGCTGGATTGTCGTATCGTGCAGTAGCCTCTCGTGTGCAGCGTAACAGCAGCACAGTGATGCGCGTTTGGAAGCAGTGGACGGACGAGTGTCGGACAACTCGGAAATCCGGGAGTGGACCCCGAAATGTGACGTCAGCTCGCGATGATAGACACCTGGTCCGCATGGCGCGGACGGACCGTACAGCTTCCTCTAGACAATTGGCAGCACTGTGGTCAATAGCTACAGGTGTTTCATTGTGTGCTTCATCAATTCGTAGACGTCTGCTGCAGTGTGGACTGCGCGCACGGACTCCTTTATACAGGATCCCCCTAACGCACGACCATCGCCGCCTGCGGCTACAATGGGCCAATCAGCATAGAGACTGGCGTGCTGATTGGCAGCATGTCGTGTTTTCTGACGAATCCCGCTTTAATTTGTGGTACCATGATGGCCGCATTCGTGTCAGACGCTATGCCGGTGAACGCCACCTTCCGGAGTGCATTATCGAACGCCACAGTGGACGAACACCCGGAGTTATGGTCTGGGGCGCCATAGCATATCATAGACGATCTCAATTGCTACGAATTGTGGGCAATCTGAACAGCAACCGGTATATCCGTGAAGTTCTACAGCCCGAAGCTGTTCCCTTCCTTCAAAGCTTGCCAGGCGCTGTATTTCAACAGGACAATGCCCGCCCTCATACTGCTCGGATTGTTAAATCCTTCTTTGCAGCGCAGCAGGTACAGCTTCTTCCTTGGCCTGCGTGTTCCCCGGATATGTCGCCAATTGAACATGTGTGGGATGTCATTGGTCGGCGTCTTGCTCGTGATCCTCGTCCTGTTGCGTCTGCAGACGAACTTTGGGTACGCGTACAAACGATATGGAATGCTCTTCCTCAGTCAGACATTCAAACTTTGTTTGACTCCATGCCACGTCGTGTAGCAGCACTTATTGCGGCGCGTGGTGGCCACACAAAATACTGATTCTGATCTCTTGTTCTTGTTTGTTTGCTTTGAACATTTAATCATTTATTTGTACCACTACCACTCAACTGTGTATTAAATTGCATTCAATTATGACGATTCCTTCTTGGTGTTGCAATTTTCACAAACGTGAGTGTATATTATTATCAAGTTAATTATCAGATTGTTACTTTTTTATATGTTGTCACGGATGCTCAATATTCAAAACAGGTAAAATATAGAAAACTCAGGTACAGTTGAAATCAATAATAACAACACATTATAATAAACAAACAAAAAAAAAAAAAAAAGAAGCAGAGCCCTTTTCTATGATTAAAAAAAATTCTGTGATTGTACATTTCTTTCATTTCATATGAAACATTAACAAGAGCACTAATTCTTTTCATTTAACGCTGCAGAGATCGAGAAACGTACAGTATACATACTCGTGATGCAAATAAGCATCAGAAGCCAAAAGAAAAGGTACGATTGTAGAAAGTGGGGAATTAAAACATATGAGGTAGAGGTTGCATCTTCGAATGCAAATAAGCAACCGAAATTAACATAAAATTCAATCCTGCACTCACACTCTAACGATTTAGAAAGAGACATGCCTGAACTATGCATCAGCTAGCAAGCAGCGGTTGTTTAGTGCAATCTGAAATAGTCAAGGCGAATAACATCAGCCGAAAATGCCATTTGCACAATGAAATGCCTTTTGCAAGCTGGTGCAAGACAATCCTCTGTTGAGAGAGAACTAAATGTGCATCGTAGTGTCATCAATAAGCTGTGCAATAGTTATAAAAGAAATCAAAAGCCCTGTAGAAGATGTGGGTCTAGACGTCGGAGGATTACCAAAACGGCAGACCAGCGCGTCTTGTTTACTATGTGCAAGACGCCGTAGATCACAGCACGTGGTTTGTGTTCCTTTGTCGCTCATCGCAAGTCAGAGCGTGGTTGAATTCGGCCGTTGAACATTGCAGATGGACACCAGAGTAATGGAGCTGCGTACCCTTTACAGATGAATCTCGATTTATTACAGGTTCTTCATTCGAAGTGCAAAACATGAACAACTGGATAGGCTAAGCAATTGATTGTCTTTGACAGTGATGTGATTTAGCATTTGTTCTTTTTGAAGATCAGTCTGAGGTTTCCCATTTCAAACATCGTATTCGAGATGAATGCACAGTTCTTCAAGCAGAACTTCTCTGTATTTATCTTGTCGTCAAGTGGATCAAGGATAATGGGTCTGCATTCTCAAGGTATCTTATACGTTCAGATTCTCTTTCTTCTCTCCACCTTTTGAAAAGTACTACCAGCAACGACAAACTTGTAATCGAAACTCTTTTAACTGTTAGTTCGCTAAGAGACAAGAAAATTGATATTCGTTTTGCTTATGTGCGCGGTCATCATGGAGTCTACGAGAATGAAAGAGCCGATTTCTTAGCTAAAGATACTTTAAATTTGCCTGTCGACTTAAATATTGGCATTCCGAAGAGTTATTGGAAGTCCTTTTATTTTAAAAAGCTTGTATCTAAATGGAATGAAGAATATATCTCATCTTGTAATGCTAGGTGTACTAAAAAGTTCTTTCCTTCTGTTAATTACAGGCTGCAATCTGAGCTTCTTTTTTTTTCCTTCTGTTAATTACAGGCTGCAATCTGAGTCCTTCTTTTTTACTAATTTTAAAGTATCTCAGTTTTTATCTGGTCACGGTAAGTTTGCAAATTATTTGTTTTGTTTTAATCTTAAATCAAATAATTTGTGTAAATGTTCTAAAAGAGTACCTGGAGATGTGGAACATTTAATTTTTTCGTGTCCTACCTTTGATGGTCCTAGATTATGCATGCAGAATGACTTGAAAAAGCTTAGTGTGATTTGGCCAGTGAACTTTTCAGTTTTTTAAAATCTAGACTGCTGTTCCTTGTTTTTGTTCGTTTTATTTATGAGTGTAATATTTAATGTTCTATTTATCTTACATCTGTAAGCCCCGTGTTGTACTTTTGTGATGCACGGGGAGATTGTATGTGTTTAATAAAAAAAAAAAAAAGAGAATAACATATTGCCACATGTTTTCCTGGTTTCAAACGGACGTATTCCACTTCCATGTCAAAATAAATTTCAAAATGGTATATTGGACGTCTGGATGTAATCGAAAGACTATCCTAAAATCTCCAGATTTAATATTGAGCAAACTATAGTAACTTCTTGAGTGCTGTTAAAGAGCTTGTTTTGCTCCACATCTATCCCTTGAAGATGAAAAAAAAATATTTTCCGGTAGAAAATTTTTCCATTTCGTATCCAGAGAAAGGAACTTACATAAATCAAGATATTTTTAAATAAATAAAAACTAATCGAAATTTAGAGACGTGCATGACTGTTTGTTTTAATGATTTGGATCAATATACAAACTGCAGCATCATTTCAATTAGTGTTTTAATTCACTTTTTATCTTTCAGCCTCAAATAACTGAACAAGTTTAATCTACCACCAAAGCGAAATAAAAGAAATAAATTTCTATTCTGCACTTACAAATATCGTCTCACATATTTCGGATCCCTAGATTTATTGGAAAAGCTTTCCGTGCAACAGACTATATTAATTACGCATAAAATCAATAAAGGCTGCTCGTAATGAGGGTGCAAACAAATCTGGGAGATCATATATGTTCTGAATCAACTCAGCTCTTTCATCTTTAATTTAGGATGTTCGAATACGTAATAAAAGCTTTATTTCTCTTTATATTATCTTTAAAATACTGTACAGGAACAGACGCTTTATAATTTTCTCTCAGCATTTTATTTCACAACATTATTCATTACAGTAAACTTACAAGACGAAGATAATTGAAGATCTGGAAAATCGGAAAGAATATTTTGCTCTTGATGCAGCACCGATAGCACATTAATAATATTCAGTAGAAACTAAAGAAAATTTTCTCATACAATTTCTAACACCTAATTTCGTAATTTGCGGCCTTATTTCTTATTGGCACAATATCTTGGTGACTGAAATTCTCAGGGTCGGCTAAATAATTGTATATATTTTTGAACTCCAGATCTTTTCCGAGTTCGACTATTACTTTTTCACGAGAATCTATTACTTTGGATGTCAGCATGGTTATTCTAACCGTATTTCCATTTTCATCTAAATTAATTCTACTTAAAGCATCTGCCACAACATTTTCCTTTACCGGAGTGTGTTTAATTACTAGATTATATTCTTGTAATTTAAGTGCCCACCTTATTAATCTGGGTGATAATTTTTTTCCAGAGTAGAGTGTGGTGACCGCAGGTTGGTCGGTATACAGAGTTACTGGAGAACTTTCAAAGTAAACACGGAATTTGTGCACTGCTGATAAAACTGCGAGAGTTTCCCTTTCCGTTGCGGAATAGTTTCTCTGGGTTTCATTTAATGTTCGGCTGAAAAAAGCCACGGGCTGACCATTTTGGAAAAGCACTGCACCAATCGCGAAATATGAAGCGTCCGCTGAAATTTCTAATCCCTTATCCCCTTCTGGAAATTTTAAGACGGGAGCTTGAGTCAATGCGTCTTTCAATTTTTGAAACGCCAAGTTGGCTTCTGCTGACCACGAAAACCTAGCTTTTTTTCTTTTCAACTTTAGCAGTGGCTCAGCTATTTTTGCAAAGTCTTTAATGAAAGCCCGGTAATATGAACACATCCCGAGAAACGACGATAATTTCTTCGCTGTTTTAGGAACAGGATAATTTCTAATGGCTACTATTTTTGACTGATCCGTTTCGATTCCCTTTTGGGAAATTTTAAATCCTAAATAACGTAACTCTTTTGCGGCAAATTTACATTTAGACGCATTTATCTTTAAACCAGCTTCGTTTAACAATGAAAATACTTTTCTTAAATCTTGTAAGTGTTGTTCTAGAGTACTACTCGTAATTATAATATCGTCTAAATATATGAAAGTGCTTTTACCAAGGACTGGTCTTAAGACGATGTCCATACATCTTTGGAACGTTGCCGGCGCGCCGGATAATCCGAACGGCATTCTAAGAAATGCGTATGTGCCAGATTTCGTTATGAATGCGGTTTTGTGTACGTCCTCGGGTTTTACCCCAATCTGAAAATAGCCACTCGTAAGATCTAATGTGGACATATCGTGGAGGTAATATTTCGGATTATCTCTTCGATTATCGGCAAAGGATATACAGGATATTTTGTGACGGCATTTAGCCTTCGGTAATCTATAGCAAAACGCCACCGCTTCGGGTGCGTAATCGCATAATCATTATTTTTCTTGCATAAAACTACTGGGCTAGCATAACTGCTAGAAATCGGGGTAATTATTTTATTTTTCAACATTTCCTTAATATGATATTCAATAATTTCTTCTTTCACCTTATCGTACCGATATGGCTTTTGCCTTACTGGTTGGGCGTCCCCTGTTTGAATCTCGTGGCTCGTGACCTGCGTGAAACCCGGTACATCGCTAAATAAATTTGAAAATTCACTTACCAGTTCCTGCAGCTTTTCTTTCTCTTCTGCCGGTAAGTGTTGTAGTTCCAGCTGCGGGGGCTTATTATTCCGTTTGCCAACTGGCTGCATTGATATCGTTAAATTGCCTCCCTGAAAATCTATCTTCGCTTCTGCCAATCTAAAAAAATCCAAACCCAGAATAATATACGTTTGCAGGTTTCGCAGAATATAAAATAAAATTTTTACCTGCTCGTCGTTGATACGCACAAAAAGTGAAACTTTTCCTGGGCATCTACACTTCTCTCCTTGGGTCGCTATGACATTCGTGTCTCTTGCACTAAAAATTCTATAACGGCGAAAAAGTTTCTTGAAAAATTTTTCAGAGATAAAGCTGCTTTGAGCTCCTGTATCCAAAAAAGCCGTCGCCGGTATGTTGTGAACTAAGACTTCAATCTTCGGTAAACTTAAATTTTTCACGACCACGGTGTTTAAACTAATTGTGGAAGGACTTTGCGAGACTTCGGATTTCTTCACCTTCCTTAAAGAAATCCATCTTAGTTTAAATCTTTTTCATGTTCTGTCCACCTTCTGCATCTTTACCCATTTTCGATTAAAATCTCGTCGTTCGCCGCTCGACTTAGGAGATCCATCTTTCTTTGGCCATTGCTTCGCCTTGTTCCCGTAATTCTGTTGTTGCTTTTGCTGCGGTCTTGGCGTGTCCCATTGACTTCTTCGCTCCAATTGGCGACGTCGTTCATTGTCTGCGGTTCTTCGACTTTCAAATTGTACGGTGAGCTCGAATAATTTATCCAAAGTCGTTGGGTTTCTGAGCTCGATAAAATCTTGAACTTGGGGTAGCAGCCTAGGAAGTATAATTTGAATGATTTCTGGATCCGGGGGACTTCCATACAAAAGCTTGAAAACTTGGATTTTTCTCAAGATAAAATTTGACAAATCTTCTATCTTTTCTTGGTATCGACTAAAAAGTTCCGCTTCCAGTCTGGCTCGATCTCGTACGACAGGAAATGCTTTCAGCAAAGAATTTTTAAAATTTTCATAAGTATATGTGGGGCATCCCAGTTCCCCCAAAAGATTCTTTCCAATACACTTGAACCAATTTAGCACTTGGTCCTTCTGTGACGATCTTTTACAAATATCGTCATCTAATCTAACCATGCAGACCTTGGGCGGGGGGCAATGTTACAAAAGGCCCAGCTGCGGTAAGATAGCTTCCCCATACAGCGGGAAAGTAGCAAGGAAAGACAGGATTGCCAGATTTGGCGCAAAATCGCCCACTTGGTGACAAAATAGGCGATATGCAATAGACGGGACGATAATTTTCTAGAACGCATTCTTATCGATTTTCCCGAGAATGTACTTGAAGGCAAGTCAAAAGCTATATATACCCTGCCTGTAAGCGAAATCGTAGTGTATCTTGAGAGTATCGAGAGTGTAGTACATTATAAGGTATTTCTTCTGCCTTGTTAGCATGCCTTCATGGTGTAGTGGTCAGCACGCTCGACGCGTATTCGAGAGGTCCGTGGTTCGAGTCCCGGTGAAGGCATTGCTCATTTTTCATAACTTCTGCTTTCAAATAAATCCTAACGACTCTACAAGTTCAGCGATTAGCTGGAGAGCAGTCGACGGAGTAGGGAGCTGTAATTTATAGTGCTTTGCCGTGAAGCTGTCTTCACTGTTATAACCTGATAACCTGAAGACTGTGTTGATTGTTTCAGAGCTTTGTCGTGGTTTTTTGACTGTCGTGTGTTCGGTAACGCTTTGGAACTGTCCTGTGTAAAACTGACGAATAAATTGTGTTTTGATTCATTATCAAGTTGTAGGGATCCTCACTCTTTTTGTCTAAGATGAACGTTGAGGAACCTGTTAACTGCGTAGCAACTTATCGCTGAGTTCAAATAAGTAAAGATGTAGACTCAAGAAGAGTTAAACTACCCTTTATTTCACTTAAAATAAGATTAAGATTTGGCTCCTTTCTCGGGCGTACAACGAAGCCTCTACTCGGGATTGAATTCAGGAAAAGGAATAAGAAACTAAACTATAACTAACTAAAGGAGACTAAGATAAACACAAGTATCTAACGTAGTTGGCCTATAATTTAAACTAGCCGGCGACTATCAAAAGACATGTAATAATACGGCCAAGCGTAACAGCTTCAAGAGAGACTTAGTCCGAAGGCAAACATACGTCGATTAGGATTCCTAGTTCTGTTTAACGGAGTAAGTTGAACCTTCCTTAAATACTTCTTCTAACTCATTTGCATGCAAACGCCATTCTAAAAACTCATTCTGTTAGATAGTTGTAAGTGGAAACAAGAATTGAAAGAAAAGGCTCTGAAGTTAAAATAACCGTTATAAAATTAAAATATCCCTTATAAATTGTTGTCATCAGTCATTCCAAATGCACGAACACGTAAGACACAAAAATACTTTTCCTCAGACAATTAGATTTCCTTATTCTAGGAAGATCGAAATTTAGACTTCTTCTTTGTGCAGCACTAAGAATTTCCCTAATTTGAAGCATTATTTTGATGAAAAAGTTAATTTTAACACAGATGACTGAAATTTAGTTTCAGTTATTCGAGAGAAATTCGCTCATTATTTAAAATAAGGGGAGTGTAAGAAGCGGCATTATCTATTGCTGCCACTATTAGTATTACAGTAGACTTATTGCTTTTTGTTTAGAATTTTCGTAGTGATCTGTCTAAGACAAGGGATGGGCAAACTACGGCCCGCCGGGGGTCCGTGACACTTAGCCGACGGGACACTTAACCGACACCAGTTACCCGACAAGATATTTAGCCGACACGGACATTTAGCCGACAGGACATTTAGCCGACACGGACACTTAGCCGACAGG
>KK116690.1:106427-169712 GCA_000611955.2 Stegodyphus mimosarum | reverse complement strand
TGTCGGCTAACTGGTGTCGGTTAAGTGTCCCGTCGGCTAAGTGGTTGTCGGCTAAGTGTCCGCTACCGGCCCGCCGGAAGGTTCTATCCGGCCCGCCGGAAGGTTCTATCTAGAATTTTAATTTGCCGGTCAGAGGCAAATTAAAAGAAATATTCATGTATTATATATCCATCTCCTTTTCTACTTTGTTTAAATATTATATTTTTTCTTCCTTTTTTTCAAAGAGCTGGTAATCTGTTTACATTCTCTATTTTTGTTCTACAAAACATAAATCGAAGGAAATAGCAAACACAGGCAGTTTTCAATCGGTAAAGTGTTAAAAGCGGAAGTTATTTGTTAGTTATAGCTGTAGATTGGCGCCAACAAGCGTTATCTTTTTCTTGTGGAGCAGACATATGGGAATTCAATATAGGTGAATTAGACCTCACATGTGGCAGACTGCGAATTTTAAGCTCCATCTAGCGGCTTTTTCTCTTGGCGCGAGTTCTAATATTATTGATTGCGTGTTGAAAGATTGTGGACATATTGTGTCATTGTGAATAGTGGTGAAATTATTAAAAGTATAGCGTAGCTAGTGCTTGTTTGGGTTATTCGTAAAATATTTCAACCCCAAAATGGCTACTAAAAAACGTAAAGTTGATTCAGAGTGCCGCGCTTTTAATGATGAATGGACATGGAAATATTTTTTTTTCAGTTGTAAAAGATAAACCAGTGTGTCTTATCCGCAATGAAGCTGTAGCAGTCTTCAAAGAATATAACATTTCCCGTCATTTCACATCTAAGCATAAGAATTCCAATTACGAAGCAATGTCCGAATATAAAAAAAAAACAAAATGCAGAAAGTCTTTGTAAAAAATTATCAGGCCGGCAAAATTTTTTCAAGAAGGTAAACAGTATTCAAGAAGCAGCTACACATGCAAGTTACATTGTAGCATACAATATTGCTAAAAATAATAAAGCTCTCAGTGATGGGGAGTTCGTTAAACAATGCATGCTCCAAGTTTGTGATGTTTTATGTCCAGACAAGAAAAATAATTTTGAGACTGTAAGCTTATCTCGAAAAACGGTGACTTCTAGAATGGAAGCCATCGATAAAAATTTGGCATCACAATTAGAGTCAAAGATTGGCCAGTTTAAATTTTGTTCCATAGCTATGGATGAAAGCACTGATATAAATGATACTGCTCAATTAGTATTATTTATAAGAGGTGTTGATGAGAACTTTGAAATTATTGAGGAACTGGCGTGCATGCGTTCTTTAAAGGGAACTACAACGGGATATGATATTTTTCGTGAATTTCAGGAAGGGCTTTTAACTTTGAAAGTGCCTATAACAAATATATGTAATATTACGACCGATGGAGCACCAAATATGACAGGAAAAAAATCTGGATTTCTTGGACTCTTTAATCAAAACTATCCCGGGAACAATGTTGTTTTTCTACATTGTGTTATACATCAAGATGCTCTGTGTAAATCTGCATTGAATATGAAACTCGTGCTTGATACAGTCGTGAAGCTTGTAAATACTATTTGATCTCGTGGGCTTACTCACAGGCAATTTCGAGATTTTCTTCAGTCAGTGCAATCTGAATACTCTGATGTACTGTATTACACGAAAGTAAGGTGGCTTAGTGCAGGATGTGTTTTCGAGCAAGTTTGGCAGCTGAAAGACGACATTGTGTCGTTCTTCCATGAGAAACAGTGTTCTTCGGAGTGCGAAATGTTAGAAGATACAAAATGGCTTTCAGACTTTGCATTTTTCACAGATCTTCTTTGTCATATGAACAACTTGAATGTCAAGACGCAAGAGAAAAATCAATTTATCGACGATATTTGGTCACATATCACAAAGATTTTAAACTAAAACTTAATATGTTTGCTGGGCAGCTAGGTAAGAACGACTTGGATATTTTTACCATTCCATTCAACGTAAATTGTGAAGCAGTGAGGTCAGATTTGCAGCTTGAATTAATTGTGTTGCAATCTAACAATCATCTCAAGCAATTGTTTCTAAATATGCCAAAGTTACAGTTTTACAAATCATTATCGAAAGTAAGTTTCCCAAATTTAATATCTCATGCCCAGAAAATCAGTGCTATGTTTGCTTCATCTTATATATGTGAACAAATGTTTTCAACTATGAACCTTAGAAAGAATTATTTCAGAAGTAGACTGACAGATGAGCATTTAGCCTCGTTCCTTAGAATCAGTACATCTCACTTCGAACCTCAATATAAGGAACTTTTAAAAATGAAATCGCAATTTCATTCATCTCCTTAATATATAAATTGTAATACTTGTATATTGTTTTTAAAATTTTAGAAAAATTCAACTTGGCCCGCCAAACTTTATTTTTTCGATTTTTGGCCCGCGATCGAAAAAGTTTGCCCATCCCTGGTCTAAGATGACTCTTTGCTGCTCTGTGTGACATGACATGTTTCTGTGAATGTAGTTTTGATTATATTATGCTCTAAGAGATACGCTTTTGAGATAGGTACATAGCTACCTCATTATCAAAGAAAGATTAGAAAAATGCTCAATTTAAATTTTTGTATTTTTTAATATTATGTAGAAGCTTATGAATGATGCTGATTAAGTTGTTGAAAAGGTTTTCGTACTTTTTGTCACTGACAAAAGGATTTGAGTTTATGAGGAGAATGGTTGGGAAATAATTCTTACTAGAAACTCAGAGCATAACGTTTCATATGACTATAAACAGATATTATTATTTCAATTCAGGAATTCTAATAATTTTTCTTGAAATCTGTTGCCCTCAAATGCTGTAAAGCGTTGATGGCAACGGTGTGCAAATGCAGGGCTATTTCGGCTTTGAGTTTTGAACTGTTTGAGCAAACATATCAGCATAGCCAAAAGCACCGTTTTGGATACAATCCATGCAAGATTGATCAATCATTTTGAGCACATATACTGAGTTCGATGTGAAATAGTTTATTTTTGTAAGTATAGTTTCGATTCCCAATTCATTGATTTTCTGTCGTAGCTTCGATTAATGGCAATAATAGTAGTTTCCTCAAGGACCAGTGATACGTCACTTGGTGAAGTACTGTACCGAAATAGATTGTGATAAGCAAGAAACAGATTGTGATAACCAGAGCAAAGACTTGTAAATTGTGTTTTCATATTTCCAGTAAATGATTCTTAAGGACACCTAACTTTTGATATTACTTGTTTCTTTGAAGAAGATTCTATTTTATCTCCTGTATAAGTAGTCTCATAATGTATTCACATTTACTGGAACTCGGAAACGATTATACTTAATGCGATTAGTGTAGTCTAAAAGATAACTTCAAATATCTCTGAAAATACCATTGATAGATGAGCTATCATCTAAATAGCAAAGCTAAAGGTTAAAATGATAATAAAGAAAACTGTATAGGTTATATTACTGAGTTCTTTCCCCAGCTTCTTGACAAAGTATTTATAAAATTCTAGTTAAGGAAGATTTCTAGAATTTTTCCATACTTCTATTCACCAAAAGAATTCTAAGAAAAAAAAAAAACTTCCAGAAACCCCGAATAGTTGCCAAGTTTTGGATATTTAACTAAATATCTGCAAATAATTAGTTAAATATCCAAAAAGCCAGATTAAGAATGTTTGGAGTCCAGTATTTTCTGTTCTGTGGGAGTTATTTATAAATAAGGTAAACGGTATAAAACATCATATGCACAAAATTTGATAAAATAAAATTTATTAAACTATTATGCACGTAAATGCACAACGAGTGTGCATAAATTTACAACAATGCAAAATGTAGATGGAATACATGACAAACTATATCCCACGAGTTGAAAACATCCTTCTTTTAACTTTTCAACACTCCGACGACATGCATTACGACTACCTTACCTGCTTTTCCGTCTTCCACTCCTTGATGGCAGTATCTTTCTCGTCGAAGCAATCAGCAATAATGAAGAGTTCTTCAGTATTGAGCAATAAAATCCACCATTTCCGTCAAAAAGATGTCACATTACCGGTTATGATATTTTGTGTTTTTTCTTGTAAATGATTTCTAAAAATAAATTGTTGATTTAATCAGTGCAAAAATATTAATCGTAATTAGAATTATAATTAGTACTAATAATAATTATTCCTTATAACCATAATATACATAGAATATGTGAAATTCAGCAGAAAAACGTAGCATGTTTAAGGTTAATGCATTCACCTCAAATTTAAAGCAGATATTTTTAAGTATTAAACAAATAGACTTAAATTAAAATATTTAAAAAAACATATTTCTAAGTATTATACAAAAACACTTAAATAAATAAAAGGAGTTTACAAGTATTGCGCAAAAATATAAATGGGCCCAAATGTTTCACTTTATATTTTTATTCAGTACTTTAAAAATACTTAATTTCAAGTATTCAGTTGTAAGGTTTATCTTATGTTAATTAACATTTATTTTAAGTTTTGTATCTTTCCTATCGTATTCTAATTTCAGCTTACAATTTCCTGCCAGAATGTGAATTCAGAAACTCAGATAATGCAGATGAGAATGAGTACTTTTAAGTCGTGACTTAACCGACTTCAACAGAGAGAGTCTGATTTCCTGACTAGAGCGCGTTTGCCTTATGACTACATCCCTCTTAGCTGTATTACGCTCGGCCATATCTTAGGCCCTTGCTAGGCTTCGCCGATTTAATTAATACTTAGGGGCCAACTAGTTAGATTCTGATAGCTTCGGCTATATTTTTTAAGAGCTTTAGTTAAGTTAGTTTTAGTTCAAATTATTAGTATTTAAGTTCAAGCCCGAGTGGCGGCTTTATGTAAAGTTCCAAGTCGGAACTGATTGTAAATATACTGAGTAATAAAGGGTTTTAAACCCTCCTTAAGTCTCACGTATTCTGTTCACACACTTAAGCGATTATTCGCTTGTAAAGTGTTCGTGGGTTACTAGAACTTTAGATTTAGTTGAACCTCACACAGTACTTTAAATTTCAGTACTTTAAAAATACAAATTAAGTTTTTTTAAAGTACTGAATAAAAATATAAAGTGAAACATTTGGGCCCACTTATATTTTTGCTTAGTACTTGTAAACTTCTTTTATTTTTGCCCAGTATTTCGAAATGCATTATAAAAGCCCATGGGTCGGAAAAAAAACGAAAGTCAGTACTAAAAATAAAACTGGAAATCGGTGTAAACATAAAAATAGCTCTAGAAAAAGAAATGCGGAGCATTTTGCTGTAAATGGAACGTAATAGAATAAAAGAGGCGGTAAAAAGGAGTACAATGGGTTTCGGACAAAATAGAATAGTTCAGAGGAAGTACACAATGGGTTTGGGACAAGAAGGAAGATGTTCGAATGAAGTATGTGTCCTTTTTTCGAAAGACACCACTGGAAACACGATTTAGTGTTTTGCTTCATTGGCTCGATTTTAAGCATCTAGAATTCCCAGATGCGTTGTTTCAGATACTGGAATTGAGAGATCTTTTATAAAAAGTCATGGGGTCTGATCAGCTAGCTGAAAAAGAGAAGGCACTTTTAGAGTAAACGTAGCAGCATCTGATTTAAATTCTAGTTATTTGTTTTTTACTCTCTATTTCCTTCCCATTGCGTTTGATAGAAAGACAAAGTGCTGAGGGTATAATAGTTTTGAAATTCTGAGATACTAACAAAAATATATTTTATTTACGCGTATTTTTCCTGTAATATTGTTACACAGATGAATGACAGATGATACTTGAATTACTGAAGATAATGCTTACAAAAATATTTAACAATTAGAGCGTTTTAAATCGAGTTCTAGTGCTTCGATGTTTCTCTAAAAGATGAATATCAAATATTGTTTCAATGCTTTTCTTTTTATCTTTGAAGAAAGGTTTGATGTAAAAAGGCTTCTTAACAAATTTAAGATAAATCGTATTTCCCCTCTCTATTGCCAACATATTTTCGACCGATTTTTCATCCTTCATAATTAACTACAGCGGCTGTTCGCACGTTTTTTAGATGATTTTGCTTTGCTATAAAAAATCTTTTGCTTGGAATTTTTCTTGTTAACTACAACTATATTTCTGAAAGTATAAATTATAGTTTGCTATGTGACAGTTTTGTTTTCATGCAAAATGTCGCTTTTACAGAAATAATTGATGTAAGGCTATGTTTGTATTCTTTCCGAAGAAAATTATCCGTATCTTATTAGGATAAAAATATTATTAAAAAATCTGATGTGTACACCACACGACTTCCTTGTACGGAATATTAAATTATACGCATTTTTTATTGCATTGCATTTAAACTTATTGGATTGAATTAAATCTACTTTGTCGGTAGCGCATAAACCACAATAGAATAAATGCACTCTTTAAAATTCACTATGTTTGTTTACCAAAGGGACCCTCTGGCGCTAGGTTCATTTAACAATGTTACACCTCATTCACTTTATAGCTCAGAATGCACAAAGAATATATCATCTGAAGAATTATGTAATCGTTGCCACATGTTCTATTGAAATACTACAAGGTATGTCCCAAAGGTGTTGCGCCCATTTTCTTCTGCCGCGACTATCCGTCGCACACCGGTTGCCGTTTGCAGGGAAGGGTGGATGGAGCCTTGGGAACACAGGGCGACCAGCGCCAGTCCTCTTCGAGCTCCTGGAGAGTCACAGTGCCTGTTTCAGTGAACCCTTGTGTAAGTGCTCTGTCGAAATCAAGATGGAAAAAACTCTTGAGCAGCAATACTCAAAGTTTTGTTTCAAACTTGAGAAAACGCCGCCGGAGACTTTTGCGTTGCTTCAGTTCTGATTTGTGTCTGCCCGACATTTTGTTTGGTCCGGAAGATTAAAAAATCCTTCAAAGGACAACATTTGAGGACCCTGGAGAGCATCAAGGTGGCTACGACGAGGTTACTAAAGGACATCCCTGTGACGGCCTTCCAAGACGCATATAAAGGAGGGATGTATTTCGAAGAATATTGAGTAATTGTTCGAATCGGTTCAATAAATTTCTTAAAAAATATGGGCGCATTACTTTCCTGACAGACCTTGTATAATAAATCTAAAACGATGTGTAAAAGAAATTAAACAACAACAACAAACAAACAAAAAAACAAAAACAACACATATGGATAGCAAACATCTTCCTTACTTCTCAATAAATTAAATATTTTTGAATTTAAAAAAAAATCTGAAATGTTTCAGATTTTAAATTACCTCCAAAGGGGCGTTTTTTAACGTTTTGTAGGTTACATTTATTGATTAAATATCATGTTCTTCGCACTTAAACCATAAAATTCAGTTCAACAACAATGTCGCAAAATAATTTTAAAATGAGTATATCTTTAGAATTTCTGATACACAGTTCCGCGCGCTTTAGATAAAAAGGTTTTTTTCCCCGGTAGGGTCTACATGGATCGTTTTTAAATCGTTTGAGTTTGTTCATCAAAAATTCGCTAAAGTTTTACAAAATATGAAATAGATAATAAAGCGAATTCCAAATTCGGGTTTCAGATGTGCGTATTCGGGTGGAAACGTGCATTATTCAAAATTGGATATGTCTAGGTAACGTTGTTTTATCACATTTGGAGAAATATTCATGCATTTATGCAGAATCTTCATTATTTAATTTTTAAATATAATACAGGGCTGAAATATTTTGTGGCAACAGTTTGAAAAGTGATGCAGACTTTTATAAAAAAAAAAAAAAAAAAAAACAGTTTTTCACAGACGTTTCAGTATTTTTTATTCAAGATATCTATATTAAAAATTACTAAGTAAATTTTAAACACTTACTTCTTCGAATAAATTCCAGAATGAATAAAGATGATTTAATTCGCAACAATAAAAGGAGACATTATCTTTGTTGTTAGAAGCTTAGTTTTTCTAGTTTGGCAACAAATCCACTATTCAGCTACGTTTCAAATGTAAACAAATATGGCTGCTATGGTAAAAATAATTAGGTTTAGCCGCACTTAAACGACTATTTAATTGTTGATAATTCTACAAATACTGCATGCAGATTTACTAAAGGTATAAAAACCTTAACTGGAAGATGAGAACAACCTAATTCAATCATTTTTAAAGCAAAAAAAATGCGCAATTTACCAACATAGAAGAAATAAAAAAAAATGAGCTCATTGAGCCTACTAACAGAGTTGGTGTATATATATATATATACACAAAAGTATATATATATATATATATATATATACTTTTGGTGCTGCCGATTACAGCCAAAAAGGGAGGTGCACATCTACATGTTATAGCAGTTCTATACACAAAATTTCCACGTTCCGAGGCTATTCGTTTTTCAGTTATGGGAGATACATACAGACATACAGACACCATGAAAAAAATCTCTTCTGAATCCATTTCAAATTAGTTTTATAATTCGTTTGGGGAAATAGAGTCCTTTATTCTATCTTTACGTACAGATGTCATACAAAAACATAGTTAAATTGCGTTGGATAGCGGTCAAAATGGATATTTTCGTTGAAATATGGTACCCGGAATTTTTTGGTGATTACAATACTTCCTTTACTTCGTACAAGGAAGTAAAAAGATAACAATCTGCTTTGTAAAATTTGTAATTTTGGTTTTAAGATCCATTTTCAATAATTTTATTTTTATAATACTAATTTATGGATAATGCGATATCCTTGGCCCTGCAATTTCATGCAAAATGTTTAATTGGCCCTTGCCATAAAAAGTCTGGATAATCCTGGTTTGGATCTATCTGCTTTCCAGTATCATATAAACTCGTGTCCCTCCATGTAAATACCATAATTAAGTCAAAAGAGATTTCAAGATGTGATTGAACGTGCAGTTTCTTATCTTAAAGCCAAATATGTGTATTTAAAGGAAGCTATAATATGATTAAGAATGACTTCTGGACTATATTATTGTAATAAAGAGCAGTAATTACGTTTGTAAAAACTATTAGGTTTTTCGGAGTTACGAACGGGAGAATCCAATTGCATCCTTCTTGAGATTCAAACCACAGATCTTCTCAAGACGCAGTTTTATTCTCAAGAGTAATAATTAACATATTAGGATTTTATTCATTTACCAAGACTCTAGTTTACACATCATTCTACAGCCAGTTTTCATTTTTTTCAGCAAATGTGTAGTATATTTTAAGTGATTGTAAGGTATATTTTAATTTTATAACAGTTATTTTAATTTAGGGAACCTTTCTTGTCTTGCCTCGTTTCAACTTACAACTTCCTACCAGAATGAGTTTTTAGAATTCCGTTGAATGCAAATGAGGAAGAGATGGTATTAAAGGAAAGTTAAACTGACTTCAAAAGAGAGAGTTAGGATTCTTGAGTAGCGCGCGTTTGCCTGTGGACTACGTCTCTCTAAGCTGTTGTTACGCTCGGCCGTATTATTACGTGCCTTTTGATACTTCGTCGGCTAGTTCAGATTACGAGCCAACTACTTTAGAATTGTGTTAGCTTCGCTAAATCTCTTAGTTCTTATTTCTTACTTCTGTGTTTAAGACCAAGTGGAGGCTTTGCTGTAAGCCTGAAGAAAGGGGCCGACTGTTAATCTTATTTTGAGTGAATAAAGGGAAATTAATACTTTTTGAGTTTTACGCTTTCTGTTCTTTGAACTTAGCGATAATTCGCTTTAAAAGTTCTCTAGGTTCCTCGACAATTCATTTAGAAGGATAAAAGGGAAGAACTCTGTATGCTTATATACTGCTGAAAATGTTTTTAAAATAGTTTATTAAGAAAGAAGATGGCATTTAGTTTGGTGTAGAGAAAATGCTAATTTTATCCAACGAACCTCTTAAAAAAAGCAACAAAGTTTGACAAACTCATTATTTCGTCTGGAAGATCAGTATTTGATTACATTTGCATTAGAAGAAAATAATACTGTTTAAAAATTCATTTTCGCTTTAAAGAGAAGAATTAATTGGTCGTAAAATTCAATTTAACTTTGCTTTAACACTTGACATAGTTTATGGACACAGTGCGAAAGGATTCAAAGTCAGTTAACATATTTGTCAAGATCTCAACATTTCACGTCTTTTGAAATTCAAATCAGCCTTCTAGTCTGTCGACTTGGATAAAACTTAATTGTTCAGAAGAGATCCAAATGTTTGAAATAATGGTGACTAACATGTTAATATTGTTCAGTCACGGCTTGTTTACAGAGGCTTTTCGTACAGTTTTTAGACGATTTTGTTTGGCTATAAATATTTGAATATGTTTGGCTATAAATATTCAAATATTCGAATATAAAAAACATTCCAAGCAGGCGATTTAAAAAATCGCCTGCTTGGAGTTTTTTTTTAATTCGCAGCTCTATTTTTGAAGGTATAAATTATCGTCTGCTACTTGACAGTTTTGTGTTACGCAAAATGTCACTTTTATAGAAACAGCGGTTGAAAGACTATGTTTATGCTCTTTCCGAAGAAAATGACTCATACCTACGTAGCTATTGAAAACGTCGTGAAAGCAATGGTTTTTCGATATCTAAAGTTACGATAGGTAGTATTGTCAAAAGATATATAAAAAAAATCAAAGTTAGAAAATACGTATCCCAGGAAAAAAACAGAATGTTGCAAAGGTAAGATCTTTAATGTTAAAAAAATTGGTGAAAAAAAGGATAGTTGCAAAATTATTAAAATGGACAGTACCAACTATAAAAAAGTGATTAATGCTGATTTAAATCTTAACAAGTAATATAAAAAATGTTTTAAAGTCAATTCCTACTTAGGTCAACAAAGAAATTTTATTTCAGTTAATTTTTATTAACATTATTAGCATTTTTTCGTTTTTAATTCCTGAAGCTGATGGTGGTCTATAATTTATCATTCTATCTATCTCTCGTAATGCTTCATTATTGCAAGGAACCTTTCCAGTGAGTTTCGACCAGTGTAGTTCTTCAATTAATATTCTATCTAATGATTTCATACGACTCAAGGCGACGTATGCTTGACCTGCTGCGAAGAATTTTCGTAGGAAGCTTTTCTTGGCGCTTATGTTTTTCTTTCTCTAATCGTCGTCTGCGTTGTGTTGTAGTTTCTTTTCGCATTCTCCGTTTGTGACGCAAGGGATATTTTAAATGGTTATATTTTAAACACATATTATTATGACGTTAACATAGAAACATGGTCAGAATTTTCGCTACATAATGGGACATTACATCCGCTTCGTCCAACTCTATAAAACTACAATTCTTTAATTCCATACACTTTAAAAATCTTTAGAACTCTGTCTTACCGTTGCCACTTATTTTTGTTAAATATTGCAATCCCGTTTATCACAGTCATGTACTATTTTTTATAAGTTGTTATAAAATTAATTTTTACAGCACGTGAGAATTCCTTATAAACGGTCATTATTTGTAAGTCTTATAATATATTTAATAAAAACAGTATATCTTTTCCGATAAACAGGAATGAATAAGCAGGAATTGACTTTAATATGTGAAAAAACTATGTTAACATCAAGTGTCATCCACTACAAGTTTAAGAAAATGTATTTGAACTTGAGTGGATGAATAAAAGGTATTTTATTAACGACTGAAAATTTGAACAAGATATAGGGATCTAATAGTATATTTCTAATAGTAGAAATTTAAAAAGGAAAAAAAAAACATAATGCGCATCATCTTTCAGTACATCGACTAGCCGAAAGCAGAAGGCGCTGCAGAATTCTTTATGAGAAACATTTATCCGGGCAAAAGCGGATAGCGGTCACAATAGATGAATCTTGAAATCTGTTCAAGAGGAGTGGGATAAAATGACACTTCCGGTACTACAAAAGGCTTTATTGGCTGAGAAATTATGGCATAGAAAGATAAGTTTAAAGAATAAGAATAAGTTTATCAAACAGAATATTTAAAACACAAAAATTTCGGGTTAAATATTTCTCTCAATGCAGTGAAAATCGTTTAAAAATGTGAGACCATCCTCTGTATATGCGATTTTCATGCGAACTTTAAAATGAATTTTTGATTAACAAAGTCAAGGATTTTAAAGCGAGAAATGGCAACGTTGTAAAGAAAAAGCCTTTTATCTGCAGCTCGTGAGACTGTGTATTAAAATTCTAAAGATATGCTCAGTTTAAAATTATTTTGCGATATTGCTCTTGAACTGAATTTTATGGTTTAAGTACGAAGAACATGATATTTCATAAATAAAGATAACGCACAAAATGTTAAAAAAACGCCCCTTTGCACGTAATTTAAAATATGAACCCTTTCAGATTTTCTTTTTCGATTATTTTCTGAGTTTTAAATAAAAGCTTATTTTATCATCAAAAACGAATTCTTGGACAATTAGTTTGCGTGGGGTCTGTATGTACTGATAGAATAAAGGACTAATTTTTCGAACACGGATTTTATTTTGGCAACGTCTAGACGTAAGTATGTATTCCGCATAACTTAAAAACGATTAGGCATAGAACGTTGAGATTTTGTATATGTGAGTAGTATGACATCTTAATTGTCCCCTCCTTTATGCATGCCTCCTCCTAACTGCCTCTGCCCCTCTAGATAATTATGTACATATATATTTATACATATAAGCACCTCCTTATTACCCTTTATTTTCGTAACCGTTAGTCATAGTCTCATCTTCCAGTTACAGAAGAGTTTTGAATGACAAAAATATTCATATTTTGACAATGAGAAATAAAAAAAAAATCAACAAGTAGCGAAATCTAACTCTCAATGCGGTCTCCCAATTTCTATACTTATATTTGTGTAAGTTTTATACTCATTATGGAAAAACAAAATTATTAGAATTTTGACAACCGCATGAGAAGAATTGATCGGGATATTTAACTATAAAATTTGAAACTTTTGATGTCATTTTCAACTTACCTTGAGTGATCGATAAATTAAGTCAGAATAATTCGAGGAAATAAGTGTAAATGAAGTGAAGCAAAAATGTGTATAATTAAATAAGCTGTACATGGAAGTCATGTGGAGTGCACATCAGATTTTTTTATTTAAGTATGCAGAGTCGTTAAGTTATTTTGATGCAGGAGATGGGAAAAATGTGCAATACCCTCGCCGGAATTCGAATGTATATGCGCCGAGTGTGCTACCGTTATAGCACGAAGGCATGCTGGAAGGAGAGGAAAATACCTTATAAATATATCAATAGACTGTTTTAAGACAACGAAATGACTGTTTTAAGTACAGAAATAATGTTAGACTGTATCCTACAAGGTGAGTATAGAGCTTCCAGAGGCATAGTTATTAAAGTTTTAGCCGAAAGTTCATGACAGCAACAGCACTATAAATCAGCACATTATCGGGGTGAAAAAATCATGGATTGCCTCAGGTCATGGATCAATGCATGGATCACCTCGCCCAGTTACTGTCGTTTTCTACAACTTGCTTCCCGCAAACGACGCTAAACTCTCAACTATTATTATTTATTAAACAGTTTAACCAGTTGGTAGCAGCTGCAAAACATCATGCACCGTAATGCAAAATACCATGATGACTGACAAATACAGTCAACATTATGCTGATTTTCTGTTGATTATGACATGTTTTTTTTTTGCCTTATTTCGCCTTTCTAGACTTGTGATGAATTGTTTGATGACTAGATTGATGAATTGTTTCTGTATCAAAATCGTAGATTTATATTTCATCAACGGCAATGACGAAATTTGCGTAGAGAAACCATGTCCTGGAGCACTAGGATCACGCTTTTTTTGAAAAAATTTAAATTTTTGAATTTAAAATTTTCGAATAACTAAAGAAGCGATGCACAGCAAGTCTAAATGATCTTTTAGAATTGTATTATAGGATCCAAATGATGTAGAAACTTCTTCAATAATATCCCTTTAGTGAACGACAATCGCTAAACATCAAATTTCTGACTTGATCGACATGTTGCTCATTAGCTGAAGTGAAGGTCAACTGGGGTGTAATTCATCTTCGATTCACTGGTTGTTCTATTTAAGTATCTTCTACCATTCCAAAGCTCCTGTTTATGATACAATATTGTCCTTAAAAATCTTTCTGAAATATTTCAGAATCTTTCACAGCAGAAATTTTACTGCGAAAATATAATTTAATATATGCTCATTACGTTTAGCATTTTCGGGAACGGCAAAAGTAAAATATCTTTATTTAGTATAAACGAATTTATTTTCAAACAATAAAAGAAAATGAAGCAGAGATTGTTACCAGATGTCAATAAAAGTCGTAAAAAGGTCTGAAAAACGTTTTTTAAATATTTTCTCGCACGTGTCTATTTCACATGAAAT
The DNA here is from genome assembly GCA_000611955.2 of Stegodyphus mimosarum. Classification (NCBI taxonomy): domain Eukaryota; kingdom Metazoa; phylum Arthropoda; class Arachnida; order Araneae; family Eresidae; genus Stegodyphus; species Stegodyphus mimosarum. The sequence goes on along the minus strand of KK116690.1, from coordinate 155,508 downwards.
CCATGCTTTTTATTTGATATAAAACATATTGTTATGGCTTTTGTATTTCTTTGGCTATTTATTTAGAATTGCAATTAAAATTGCCGTCCACAAATATCGAGAAAATCGAGGTTTTACCAGAATATCCTAGTAAATAATTAAAAAGCTTATAAAAGCCGAATTAAAACACCTCATCTTAGTTGTAGTTGTAGCTGTTTTAAGCGAACTGTTTGTTTACTTAATGCTGTTATTGATTGTAGCGATTTCGATGTGGGATAGAATTAGTTTCTCTGTTTTTGAATTGAGTTCTGTTTAATGTTAGAGATATTGTGATATTGTACGAATATCTCTGAAGAAATATTTCAGCATTTTGATTTATTTCTTGTGGAAAGAATAAATTTTTATTAACATTTTAACGACTTGTGCTTTCAATCCATAACGAACTCGTACGCACGCAACAATATGCAATCCACGTATCCAATTTAAAGGAAATTGCAGCTTATTGTTATATTTTGTTTCACATTCGATGGGAATAAAAATGAAATTTTCAGAATATATTTAACAACATATTGTATAAATAAAATACTCAGAAGTCTGAAGATTAGAATAAGGATTTGAACATAAAAATTTAAAGAATGAAATTCGGTTTTTTTAGTGAAGAAGAGATATTAGTCTCAAAACGTTATATTGTGGCGTTTCACTATAAATTATGTGTGACTTTTTAAATTGTTGCCACCAAATATTATCGCCCTGTATTATATCTAAAGGAATTAAATAATGAAGAATCTGAATGAATGTATGCATGTTTCATGCATTGCGAAAAAATGACGGTATCTAGAGCCATCAAATTTTGAATAATGTGATTCTCCGCCCGAACATAGAGACCTGGAAGACCGAATTTTGAATTTGCTTTATTATCTTATTTTCTCTTTATTTGATTTATTTCATATTTTGTAAAACGTTAACGAAGTTTTTATTAACAAACTCAACGATTTCAAAGCGAGCAATGGCAACACTGTACGAAAAGAAAATTTTTATCTTTAGCGTCGAAAACTGTCTATCGGAAATTCCAAAGATATGTTGTTTTTAAGTATTTTGTGATATTGCTGTTGAATTGAATTTTATGTGGTTTAAGTGCAAAGAACATGATATTTAATACATGAAGGTAACACACAAACTGTTAAAAATCTCTTTGGGCGTAATATAAAATCTGAAAGCTTTCGGATTATTATTATTATCATTTTGGCAGGCTTACAATGTGAACTGTGAAATGAGGCAGCTAAAGTAAAACATGCTTACTGGTATAATTTCTTTTTTAACATTACAATATAAGCTAATAAAGAAATTGTTTAGCACTAAATAAATATGAATTTAATTTTATTATTAAGGCTATTTTAAAAAAACCGTTAAAAAGAGTAAACGTTTTTTAAACGATTCTTAATAACTGAAGTTTTTCAAATATAATAAACCTTTAGAATATATTTCACAGCTTCCATAGATATATCCTTTGAATCTTTCCTTCTGTTTAAGATTAGATTCACATCATACATAATTCAGAATAACAATCTGCATCAAATGTATTTAAGGATAACATCAGATATTGCAAAAATAGTAATTATTGTTACATAAATGTGTTAACAAAACAATAGAGTAATTAAATAAGTAATTAAGAAGCGGAAAAAAGGATTTATATAAAACCGGTGCATTTAAAACTATGTGATTAAGAAAAAATAAGTATAATGAAGGAGGAATTTAGCTGCATAATTTCTTAATTGAGGTAAACTGAATGCATGAGTAAGAAAAACAGTTGAGTAAACCATTAAAAGTAGGAAAAAATGCTTAACAGGGAAAAAGGCAGGAAAAGAGCTTATTTTTATATAATAGATAAAAAACTTGATCTTAATACAAATGTTTAATAAAAAGATTTATTAATAAAATAACATACTACTAGTTATTACCACACCAGTATTAATATTAATTAATAAGATATCTCATTTATTTGCATTACAGTAGAGAAGAAGGAATGAATTTTATTTTTCTTGAAGACATATTGGCTGTCCAATTAAAAGCATAGGAAAAGGAAGCAAGGACCATATCTAAAGCGTGCTGCCATTTTTACTGTAACAAATTTATCCAAAATTCTATAGTTATCCAAGTCAACGATAGAGATCTAGCATTTGAAATTTTATGGGCTTTTCTGTCAGATAAAATAACACTGAAAACGATTAATAGAAGATTAACAGAGTGGCAGAAAGGGAGAAAGGTAAATCGTAACTGGGAAAATAGATGAATAAAAATTCTGAAAGAGACATTAAATATATAAATGAAAGTCAGAGAGAGAGAAAGCTAAATGGATTTTTAATGGGAATGGGTTAATAGGAAGTTCGTGAAATGAAATTAGATGGCAATTGGAAAAACTGAAAGTGAAAGAAGTAGAAAACCCTACAGCTGAATTTTGTAATACATGCCATTAGAAAAGTTACTTATTAATGGATAAATTTAGTGAACATCTATAATCCTGAATCCTTTATGTATTTTAACAGTTAATGCTGATGACAATTACTAGAACTATGGAGTAGCCATCTAGCTTTCGTAAGTGGTAACAGTGAGTAAATTAACTCTCATTAAAGTTTTCAGTATTCGAAAATTATTTGAGAATTTTGGGTGCATAATTAATTGCCCTTGAAACTGCATTTGACAGCCAGTTAAAGATATGAAATAAATTTTACAGAATTCAAATTCGAGCAACCTTGTTAGCTGCTAAATCATCGCATAATAATTCTGAAGATTCGACTCTAGACAACTCGAAATGTAATTTACAGCTTGAATAATCACATGTATCAAGTAGAAAGCGAAATATATTACATTCGATTTTCTTTCTGAAATACTAATTATGTTTATTTAGTAAAAGCTCTGAACAAATTTTTCTATTTTTGGTATTACATTGATTTTTATTTTCAATTCATCGCTTTAATTTGCTCTATATTCTAAATACAATGCAAAATCCTAGGTTCTGACTCCTCAGGACATCGCGATTCCGGATTTGGGATTTTCCGGGTATTAGATCATCAGCTTAAATCTAGTACGATGATAAGTAGAAATTATAAAATCAACATTAAACATTTCTTTCAGTACAAGTTGTTTATAAGTTGTTACAATTCAAGTTATTTTATAGAAATTTAACTTTCGGTTCGTTTATTCACCTATCAATAAAATTCCGAGTTCTATACTTAAGGACCCCGTTCCGGATATGAATTGCTGGGGTACTAACAGGATTTCTTGCCAGTGTGATTTAATTTACATTAGTAAAACTAAGAGAGTTTTAAAATTTTGCATTAAGGAAACACAGAATTCCTCTGTTGCCCAGCATTGTTGGTCTAAAAATCACACTTTCAATTTTTCTGCTGCCAAAATTATTCAAGAAACATCTTCAATTGGTGAACTGGCACATTGGTGAAGGCATTTCACATTCAAAAAAATCTTTCTGTTCTAGTCAACGACCCTAATTCCAATCTATCTTTGCCTTCAGCCTTTAAAGAAATTACGTTTTAGTTCTGGTTTCATCAACAAATGGCGTCAGTCTCCTGTCCAGGCTTTCTTATCTTATCTAATCCTTGTATCTTATCTCGCTCATTTGCGCTTTTGCAGCTGAGGATGGTGGTTCGGTAAAACCATCGAAACTAGTTCTGTGAAAATTTGAAAATATAACTCTGATTTTTGTTGTTTGACTTCTAAATTAATACAAGTTGTGTAATTTGCTACATTTTTTGTGCTGATGCTTTCTTTTTAATTCTATATGTAGATGTAATTTCTTGTTTAGTAGCAAAGTTTCGTTGTTCAAGTTCTGTAATTCTCGCGTCGAGAATTTTCATTAAATAGCCAGTCGAAAGGCTTTCGTTTCCGCCAACCTTTCTGTCACTTAACGCCATTATGCCCCCTCCTGACCAAAGATTAAACCAAGCGGGACACTGCCTACGCAGCGGAAAGAGAACTAATGACTAGCGATTGTCACCGCCAAGACGAGCCTAGCGGCATTAATTACGTTCGAAGACAAGATTATGGTTCTTAGTTATTTCTGAAATATGATCATCTTTGCACTCGTTGAGACGTCAAGACGATTTTGCATTATTACATGGTCAATCAGGTATTCGTATATTGCTAAAGTTAAAGATACAACGCTAGTTAAAAAAAGGGGGGAGAGGCTAGGTAAACAATATAAGTTCGAAATATCAGTTCAAATCATTCCAAAATGATCCTGGCTGCTGTATGTAGGGTAGAAGGATTTGGAATATCATCAGATATACTTGTATCATGGTATGCTAATACAATATGGCTCAACAATGTTATATCAGATATTTGGAATAGTATGCCAATGCAGATATAGAAAACTTTTGAAACTGGACTACAACAATATCGAAATAGATAGAACTGTAGTGTATGGTAGGTATATACAATACTAAATATTTATAGTTCTGAGTTACAAACTAGGATATATAATTATACTGGGATCCATAAAAATTGATATATCTAAATGCTAGAACATACTGGAATATAAGATTGGAATACATTTTGGTATATATGTATTACTAAATACATACAATATTGACTACTAAAGAACATAAAATACAGGCTAAGTTAGAAAACCTTGGTAATACATTACAAAACTGGAAAACATATACATGCACTACATTACACAACATGTATTACAATGCGTAGTCTAACAAAACTAGACTGCCCTTGACAAAACATTCGTACTACAAAACATATAATACAGGAAAACATTATGGGTTATATATACATATGGTTACATATAATGCTGGAGTACAAATTTTCAAGTAAAAATTACAAGTAATCCATTACATTAAAAAAAATTAAAAACGTGCAATACGATCCTGATTTCACATTTCTCAGATTACGCTATTAAAATTCTAACAAGAGAAGACCTGACAATATACAGCAATTATTGCATGTGTAGTGCTGACAAGCAGATTTTTCACGATAAGTAATGTATGCACCATGCAGCAGAATTACAATAACATATGCTATGACACCACCATTTGTACTGTTGTACAGTTCTGTTCCAGAAAGAATATGTGCGGAACGATACCTGACAAAACTATTTTATGCAATACTTACAAATGTATCTATAATAACTGAAAAGCGGTAATGAAAATGAGTAGAAAATTAATGCAACTTATAGCATTTAAAGGAATTTAAAAATTTACATAGTTAATTAACATCATGTAGTTATTTATCTTCCTTTTTTTAAACATTTTTAGACTGTATTTTTTCTTGAAAAACTATCAGTAAAATTTCACAAAAAAGATTAATTTATGAATGATATTTCTTAATTAACTATGTAAATTTAAAATTCTATTAAGTGCTATAAGTTGCACTAACTTTCTTCTCATTTTCAATTTTTAAATGCTTAAGTTTCCTTCTTACTTTTCAGCAAAAATCTGTTAGTTCATTCAAAACTGTGAAACATTGAAGTAAATATATCCCTTTTTCTTCCTTGTGCTCCCAGGTCATTATGTGAGTATGCAATTAAAACTTTTAAAACCTGAAAACTCATTGTGTGCGATGTTATCGTCATGCGATGATTTGTAGGTGCTTTATTTTTTACAACGATATTTTCGACGACGATGTTTTTTAAATTGCGAAGTTTTTGAACAGCTTTAAGACCACAACATTTTGTACCAAGCTGTTTTAGAACTGCGATGTTTTCTATCTGCTTTCTTTTTTTCCACGATATTTTGTACGACGACTTTTTTTACCTTGCGTTGCTCTCTCCTCCACGTTTTTGTCCGCGATCTTTTTGCCGCGATGTTTTCGGTTGTAACCGTGATAGTATGTCGAATTGAGTTTTAGCATTTTCCCTCCACACTTCTTATTTTTCATTTTCCATTGTAAGAAAATTCTGCGACAAACTCAAACCTCTTGCTAAAACTTCCATTTTATTGATGGAAAAAGGTTTGCACATTTTTTTTCTTCATTTTTGATAATAAACAGACCGTCTTTCAAACGTCAAACGTCTTTTAATGTACAAGTAAGGACTGATGGTGTTTCCCTGTCCAACTGTTAATGTTACTTATTTTGCACTTGGAAATTTTAATGCCATGCATTTCACAACGTTTTTGAATTATAGAATAGGAATATTTCTCTGCGGAAAGCTCACAAATATATTCTTCAACCCACAGTTTGTTTACATGCGAAATTTTGAAAGGAAAATAAATTTAAAAGTAGCAGATGGTATTTTTCATTTTAAATAATAGGGTATCGACAGAAATGTTTATTCAAAAACATTTTGTTATTTAAAATTCTTTATCGAAATCGTTCTAGAAATGTGTAAATACCTTGCGTGAGATCTAGATGGGGTGCTCTCAAACAGGAAGGAGTTTCAAGATTTCAAGAGCCCTTAATTCCACTTACGCTGAAATTCTGAAATTATAATAAAAAGGCTGATACCAAAGATCTTCTACAGTATTGTTGAAATCACGTAACTCAGAAGGGCGGGAAAATTTAAATGTAGACTTCATGTAAACACAGTCAGATCATGAGGAATTGTATTGTTTGTTAAATTTATTAAATATAATAGCAATTTACATCTTAATAATTGCAATTAATAAATATAAAATAATTAATAACATTTTTTTCTAACGGCGGACTTTCAGCCGATTTCGACTTGGCCACTGGAATCGCCAGAAGTGGTGGTCACTTCATGAAAGAGGCACCTAAAAGGTGGGCCACCTTCAGAAGGGACGGACAGTTACAACCATGCCTTCTCCAAGATTCGAACCCGGTCCCCTTGGTATCGCAGTCGACTCCCCTAACCACTGTACCGTCTGGGCGGCTATAAATAATAACATTAATAGTAACATTAATAAATACAAAAAGAAATATATAAAAATCTGAAAGCTTTCAGATTTTACATACGCCCAAAGGGGAGTTTTTTTAACGTTACCTTTATTTATTAAATATCATGTTTTTCGCACATAAACCATAAAATCCAGTTCAAGAGCAATATCGCAAAATAATTTTAAAATGAGCATTTAAAGAGTTTCGATACACAGTCTCGCCCGCTGGAGATAAAAATGTTTTTTTTTTCGTACAGTGTTGCCCTTCTTCGCTTTCACGATCGTTCAGTATGTTAATAAAAAATTCGTTAAAGTTTTACAACATATGAAGTAGATAATAAAACAAATTCCAAATTTGGGCTTCCAGATGCCCATATTCAGGTTAAAACGTACGTTATTCAAAATTTGATGGCTCTAGGTACCGTTGTTCTACCACAATGCGAGAAACATAAATATATTTATGCAGATTTTTCATTATTTAATTTCTTTAAATATAATACAAGGCTCTAATATTTGGTGGCAACACATTAAAAAGTGATTTAACGTTTATAGTGAGTGAATCGACGCAAAATGCCAAAACGAAATTAATAATCCTTCTGGGCAAATTGCCCCTTCGAACTAAAAATATTATAAATATTTCAAAGTTAGAGATTATTTTCCAATTTTATTTACACGGATTAAACGGGACTTAGATGTTACACGAGTTAGTTCACTAGAAGGAGCAATAATTAAAAAATTAATCACAATTCATTTCAGTTTTTAACTCGTAAGCTCTTAAAGAAGGAAGGTCTTTTCCCCCTAAAATTTCTGCTCTCTTTAAAGGTGAAGGGATGAAAATAGTTCTTCGAAATTTGTTATTGAATCAGGGTGCCACGCCTCTACGTCTGAGGACTAAACATCTTTAGAGATTCTCTGAACATCTTTGACCGTGGAGTATAGTTGGACAGTATGTCTATGACTTGTCACTGTGATATATGAACTAATGTTGTTTTGGCATTTTGCTTGCAGAAGCATTAAACAGTAACATGAATTCATCCCCTAAGGCGTTGATGAAGTAGATTAAGCTGAAGAGTGCAAAATGTTTCACTCACACTGCTAAGGTGAAAAAAAGTCAATCTAGTGTCGCTATATATCGATACAGGATTTAGTATAAGTGTTTCAGTTCCATTCGAGCTGCAGGTCTGAGGAAGGTCATAGATAAAATTTAAAAACACATTTCGGCAGCTTTCAGATGTATATTCAGCATTTCAGCCGGAGTCTGGGCTTTCCGCATTTTTTATATGATCTTGAAAATTCTTTTTAGTATGTTTATCCAATTATTGTTATGTTGGTTCCATTATTTTCTTCAGGTTTATTTTTTGAGGATTTTTGAGAATTTTACAATATTTTCCTCTGTTGTTTTGTTCGGGATATTCAGGAATCTCTGATAGTTCTGGAAATTCTCTTTCCGTTGACTGGATGGATCTTTAAGAAGGTTCCTTAATTTTCCTATGTATTTTCGGTGTTATCCTCTTTTACGGTCCTCTCTTTTTTATCTTATTTTCTTTGATGTGCACATTGATACACATTATGTTGTTTATTTCATAATGGCAAAATATGCTTTATTACCTTCTAATTCGAAGAAAAAGATGGGAGGTTTGATGATTTCTTCTTGGTTTTTGGGTGAATTGTTTGACTTTGTATATGAGAAAATGTATTCTTATTAAATAATCTTTTATGCTTTCTTCGGAAGTTCAGTTAGACATATTTTTAAAAATGTATTTTACCAGTTTTGCGTTGCTGGTTACATAGATATGGAATGGAATTTAATTTGATTTAAATTTTTTCTTCTCCTGGATACCAATAAAGCCCTCTTTATTTCTCGCATATGTTGGAGTTATTTTCCTACTTTAAATTTTCAATGTTCATTACACATGAAGGTCAAGAATAAGAAAACCAACTTTAAATCATATCACTATAATAAGTACTGCAAGGGTGTAAAATTGAGTGACAGACAAGATAAAACAACATTTAGTCAGTTAAACCAGTGTGTTCTAATAGAACCATAAATACCACAAGATAATACTCCAACAGTATAGTACATCAAGCGTTGTTACAAGCTTAAACCCGTTCTGTTCATGTTTAAAATTAATTTTTTGGGTCCAGTGTTCTAAATTATAAGTGAAAACATACAAGTTAAGTTAAATTAAATTTTCATTTATTAGAGGTTAACAAAACTAGCAACAATATAACAATATATGGTGATGGTGGCGGTGGTACAAGGGTCGAAGTGAGAAAACATTTTAACATACTCGCTTTGAAAATCATAATTCCTTGTCCAGTGTTTTCTAGTCGGCCATTACATAGAAACCCTCACCGAGGGCGGGCGTATACATTACTTCAGCCATGAAAGTACCTAAGAGAAAAAAACAGTTAGTAATCGAGTATTTTAGAGCCATCCGCCCCTTTTCTATCTCGGCTCCCTCCTTCCTGTGTCGACGACCATCGGTGGTTCTCTCTCGGTAAGTTTTTCCATCTTTCCAAATACCGCAGACAGAGTACTCGAGACCGAGCTACTCTTTTTCATTTCGCGCAAAACTTCAGGAATATCTCTCTCCGTAGATCGCTGCAGGCCCTTTTTCTTCTCCTCGCCAGCCTCTCGTTTCGAGATCCGAGACGGTCCAATTCCCGCCAGGTGCACGGCAGCCCTAGAAGCGGAATCTAAGCAGAAAGGCGAAGGCAAGGGGGTTGGTAAGACGGAAGTTGGCGGATAATTGCTGTTTCAATGGTTACAAGCGACCCACCAGGGTCATCAACCTGACAAGCAGGAGCTAGCCTCGCTCAGGGTCCCATTTTAACATGGTGAACGCCTGTCAGAATGCGAATCACCCAGACCCCTCAACCTTGGCGTGGCGTAGCTGCATACAAAACAAGCTAATTCAGCAGGGTGCAGATTCGCATTTGGTGAAAGATATTTTTCAGACCACTGTCTGGCAGAGATAACATTCGGAGAATTCTTTTCCAAGTAAACGTCAAAACAAAGTCGTAAATCTTGATTCTCAAATGCAACGTAAAAGTTTTTTAGAAAAGAATTAAGGATTTGTTTTTAAATACCAAATTAATAAAAGACTGAAGAAAATTTCTTCCATGGAAATATAATAATTACATAGAAAAAAATTATGTTTTCTACAACACCAAAAACGACTTTACCACCAGAGTCAGAAAATATGGATTCAAGCTTTACCAGAAAGAGGGGTACGTCAACAAAACCAATTAAACTTTAAACACCAACTTGTGTAAGGCAAATAACTTTAAAAAAATTAAAAACAAATTGACCTTAAGGGTCAACTTAACCAGAAATTAAACATTAAACAAACAAGTTAAGATTAAGTGTTAACTAAACAAAAAATTAAATCGTTAACCAAACTACCTTAACGAAAAGAGAAAAATAATTACTCAAGCAACTTAAATTCAGAGTTAACCAAAACTGCCAAAAATTAAATGACAACAATTACTTTTCAACAAGGGAAAAAAAATAAGATCAACTAAAAATAATAAAAAAAAACAAATTAATAACTTTTAAGTCTGAATACAGAAATTAGGATAAATCATTACATTTAAGATATTTTAATTCAGCAACTGAAGTATAGCTAAGTATGTATTACATAACACATATAGAAAAAGCGAACTTCTTTCAACATGTGCTTGAAAATCTTGTTTACATCCACTTAGTAAGTTGAAGCAGATACTTTGCAAGTCGATGTTTTCATGAGTTAGCAAATTTGGCGGGATTTTTCATTCAGCAAATCATCGATAATTTTTTCTTGCGCTATGTTATTAGTAGCATTGGTTCATTATTAGTACTGCTCCATTAAAAGCATTTTGGCGCCTTCTTTGAGGTTTCCCATTTACAGTCAGTTGTGGAACTTTTAGTTTTCTCTGTAGGTAATTTCTTTGATCCGCTGATTTACGCAATTGAGAAAGTTCGTCAAAGTTACCAAGGAAGACAGGATTTTGATTAAGGGAAACAGCAGCGACTACTGCTGGTTTCTAACTAGAAAAAATGACATCCACCTCAAAAGAAAGGTATAATTGTAGGTGGTAAAAATTTTTCAATCTTAAAATATGTTCTATATTACTTCCATGTTTTAATTTTGCGTCAAGGAAGTCAGAGTATGCCAACTTTTCATGCACTGAGGAACTAATGTATGCATTGTACATTGGTATACTAATATATGTAATGTATACTTTTAATTCTCTGTTTGTTTTATAATGTAATTCAGAATTTCCCATTGTTATTTAGGATATTATATGCAACTTAAATGGAATTAAAGGGCGAGATTTACAACAGTAATATCAATTTATTACGCATTATGCATCTTTTGTGCTAAATAAAGGTGTTATCTGAGGCAATTTCATAGTTAAATATATTTATTAGTGACATTCCTAGAATTATTTGCTCACAAATTTAGAATATTTTATTTCTTTTTCTAGAATCTGCCTTATTCTGTAACATAAAGGAGTTGAATTTTTTTTTGTTTTACTTTCTTTAGTATCAATTTCGTGTTTAGAAGGATAACTTTTGTTAAAACAGTTTGCTTTTGTTCATGTGGCTGTCAGAATGCGATGTTGATGATTAAGTAGTTAATGAATTAATTACTAATTAATTAATGCGCTATAAATAAGTATTACTTAGATTTGTTTTAGATTTTTTATAATTATTTTAATCAAAGCAGCATCAAAGAATTTAAATCTTTTCCAAATTTAGGTTTTGAAATCAAATGAGTAAACGTTTCACTAATAATTAGCTAACTTAAAATATAATTAGGATTAAAAGGTATACTACATATTTATTCTTTATATGTATTATACTACTCTATTTATAAATGTTTTAAAACTGGCTAGTTTTAAAATTAAAAATTGATTAAACAAGCCGAGCAAAATTTTACAACCATTGTAAAATATTTTAAAAGATATGCTTAATTAGGCAAAAATGTTTCAGGAATTAAGCTTAGGACAAAATTGAGTTAGTATTTACCTAACAAATAGATACTGTAACGAATTTTAAGGAAATTGCTATTAAATTTAAATTTTAAATTTGAAACCCTCTCGTTATTATGACATATCTATTTCTTAATCAAGGAAAAACTATATTAAATCTCACATGAACGTTATTAAATAAATTGTTTTCAGTTAGATGCAGAAATATTTGGGGATTTTTAATTGCATTACGATTTATTTTAGTTTTGAAATACTGTTGAAAGCATTATTGATTGAAAGCTTAGTAAAGCAGAAAATGTCTCGAAAGATTTCAAAACTATCTCTTAAATGTTGTTTAATTTACTGATATTTCAAAAGAAATGAAGTTTTACTAGTTTAAGTAACTGCAAGAGTATTTTAATCAATGTGAATCGTATTATTGGTACTAAGATTGCATCAAAATCTACTTCAACCGTAAGTGAAGACTAGTTCTGGTCTTGGGCCATGGCGCATTATCATTTAACAACTACCAGCCACAATGTCCTAAAGTGGCTACCATATTATTAGTCCAATGGGAGTAATAAAGTGTGCTAACAAAATAAACACAGAAGCGTCCCGAAAAGCCCCAGAGAATTTTTCACAATGAAAGATGTGTCTTGGACATTTGTTTGACTATTTAGGTTTTAGGTATTGGTAAACTAATATTTTATAGAAGACAAGTTAAAATTGTCACAGTTCTGCGAAATTTAATCTTGCGCAATAAATTAACGCTGTTAATACTCGCGGCATAAAAATTTGTCTGATAGTTCATGGTGAAGTACTTTACATTGATTCAATGGATTTATTTTAACAAACAATGTTTTCCTCAATCCGTTGGTTTTGTATAACATTATAAGATAAATTTTCGTAAAATGTTAATAATTTTGCTTTTATTTCTAATAGAAATTTCTTCCTGCGAGTGATGAGATACTCAGATTTGCCGCATAGATTTATTAGAACATAAGCAGTGTAAATCTTATTATTGAAACTGTCACCTCATCCAAGAAAATGCATCATTATTTTTGCAGTAAACGTCGAAACGTATTGATTATCTATATTCAAAATAACCATTGACAAGAATTCTGCATTGTTCCACTAGTGACTGAGGGGCTAATACCGCTGAATACTAGAGTCTCGATGCGCGTGCGATCGCAGGCTAACGAGCTGGCAAAATGCTGTAGAAGGTCTCCATGATGGAATTCCTGGCTTTATGGAGATAGCTCTCACGTGCTTTGCCGTATTCAAATCCCATAACATAACATAACAGTTATGTAGCGTTCGTAAATATGTAACGTTACAAGGAATTATCGCATTGCCTTTTGCACGTTGTCTTGACGTAAGTGGTTAACACGTAGGATGTAGTCTTTTTGGCTAGCATAAAATGTAACAAGATCTTACCTTAGTGTTAATCCTTGAAAATTCTCGTACAGGCTTGAAAACGAACACAACTAGGGGAAGGGTGTAAAAGACCCTTTTATTGAGTACAATATAATTAACAGACGACATGGATTTGTTTGCTTACTTGTTTTGTGGTGAAAATTTAAAAGATAATGTAAATTTAAATTTAAAGAGTATTGCGAAAGTATACAATTCGATTTAAACTAACAGGTTGACTCAAAAACCTACACCGGGAAGAATGCGTAGATGATATTAAGACTAACAGTTGAAAGAAAACAGCAGCGTGCTTTTACTACAGCGATCTGTAGCTTGAATCCTAGTTGGCTTCTTCTGTTTACTGCTCCGAAAATGTAATAGTATTGACAGTTGCTTAGAGCTGCATTAGAGTCAATAATAATTAATCGCTACTTTGAACTGGCTGACTAAACCTTATGCCTATCCTCTGTCGCTTTTAGGGGGATAGAAGCAAGGAATTAGCGTATTCCATTACGTGTCCTTCGAAAGTAATTAACACGACAAGAAAATTAGACGATCCTTGATTCAAATCTCGCGCAGCTGACATATCACATTTCCCTCTTCGAAAATCCGAATAATCTCTATAATTTGTGTATTGAGATCTCTGCATAAAATTCAAGTGATTCCAAATGATCGCAACAATATTTCTCAGAATTAATAATTCTTTTCTGGATTTTAGTCCATTGCCAATATCCGTTGATTGGAGGTTGGAACTTGCACAATGGGTTAAGAGATGGCTGAAATATTCATGAAATTCAACAACACAATACAACTACAGAGGGTGTTTAAACATATTTAGAACGATTTCCACAAAGAATTAAAAGAAATGTTTTGGAGTAAAGTTTTCTAGCAATAGCTTATTATTCGAAATGAGAAATATCGTCTGCTCCTTTTAAATTTCATTTTTCTATCAAAATATCGCGTTTAAACAAGCTGTGGATTGAAGGAAATGTTTCTGCGCTTCTCGAAGAGAATTATTCCTATTTCTAAATTCAGAAAAGTTGTGAAATACTTGGTTTTAAAATTTCTAAGTGCAAAATAAGCAACGTTATTAATCTGAAAAGGAAGAATAGACTGCAAACGATCACAGAAAAAACGTACGTACTGTTTCTAATGTGTCTAAAGTAAATCGTTGGTGATAATAGAAAATCCGCCGACGTTGAAATCAATTGCAAAGTCCTTAAACACATTTGTAGCAACAATACGTAAAATAATAAACCAAGATTTAAACTTAAAAGAAATAAAAAGCTTAATGTCCAGTAGGTTTTTTTGTTGAGGCAAGTGGTTCAGCGCAGAAATATTTGTAGAATATTGCATGAAACTATTTAATTTATTACATTGTGACCCTTGATGAAGCATACGTTTACCTATATGACTACAATAAAAAGCATTCTATTTATTGTCCAAAATGAAGAGAAAAAGTCTGATGTCTACACCACATGACTTCCTTGCACGGAACATTAAATTATACGCATTTTGCCTTTCATTTAAACTTATTGGATTGAATTAAATCTACCTCGTCGATAACGCATAAGCCATAATAGAATAAACTCATTCTTTAAAATTCACTATATTTGTTTACCATAGCGACACTCTGGCGCTAAGTTCACTTAACAGCGTTACATTTCATTCATTTTATAACTCAGAGCGCACAAAAATTATGTATATCATCTGGAGAATTACCTAATCGTTGCCACAGGTTTGATTCAAATATTATAATAAATCTAAAACGGTATATAAAAGAAATTAACCAAACAAAAAAGAAACAGTTTTTCGCAGACGATTCAGTATTTCTCACTCAATTAATTGAGTTCTCACTTTGCGACAAGGCAAAAATATATAAAAACTCAAAATATCTTTATTAAAAATTACGAAGTAAATCTTAAACGCTTATTTCCTCCAATAAATTATAGAATGGATTAAGCATGATTTAATTCGTAGTAATAAAAGAAGCCGTTATCTTTGTCGTTGCGAAGCTTACTTTCTCTAGATTGGCAACAAATCCACTATTCTGCTAAGTTTCAAAGGTAAACAAATATGGCTGCTACATGGCCAAAATAATTAAGCTTAGCTGTACTAAAAAACTTCTAAATTTTTGATAATTGTACAACTCTAATATGTAGATTAACTAAAGGCATAACAATCTTAAGCGGAAGATAAGAATAACATAATTCAATCATTTTTAAAGCAAAAAATGTACAATTAACAAATATATAAGAAACTGAGATAACTGAGCCGAGTAACAGAGTGGATATATATATATCTATTTATATACTTTTGGTGCAGCCGATTGCAACCAAAATAGGAGGTGTACATCTATGTGTTATAACAAAATATCAACTTTCTAAGGCTATTCTTTTTTGAGTTATGTGAGATACATACATAGGTACGTAGGTACGTACGCACTGACGCCATGAAAAAATCTCTTTAGAATCCATTTTAAATGAGTTTTATAATTTTTTTGGGGAAAAAGAGTTCTTACGTACGGATGTCATGCAAAAACATCGTTAAATTAAACATTGCTAATTTAAATTGCATTCGATAGAGGTCAAAATGGATATTTTCATTCAAATATGATACCCACAATTTTTCACGATTCCAATATTTCCTTTACACTTTTTATAAGGAAGTAAAATGTACAAACCTGAGAATGCGAAGAAAGGTTCAGTAATGAGTTTATGAACACCAGAACAAACAATTAGGGTTTTGAACAATTAAATTTAATCTCAGCTTTCAATTTACAGGCATTAAAGATCGTTGTTACAGCATTAAATTCAGTTGCTCTTATTTTTTATCTATTAATCACCCGAAGAAAGAATAAAAGAGTGATGAATCGAAATCTTAGAATAAAATAAAATTATCTTTCAGATTCAAATAAAATTCTTCCTAAATTTAAATAAAAACTAAGCAATATTATAAAATAACTTCAATTAAAAGTAAATGAATATGTATTATAAACCTTTTTCTGAATTAAATCACGCAAACAAATATCACACTCTTTAAAACTAAATTTTAAGCAACTTTTCAGAATACAAAGATTTCAATTATTTCAGCATACTACATGCCATAAATCAGTAATTATTGAAGTAAATATAAAGTTTCATTTATTCATGACAGTTTCCACCATGCTATTGACTTTTCTATTCTCTCACGTACATAAATCACAGTTTTCTAATAGCCCGCGGAACCTTTTACCATATCTAGTCCGAACATAAGAGGAAAGAATTAACAATAATCACGGGCTGCTGAAACTCTGTCCCTTTTGTTTAAGAGGAAGACAATTTGAAAAGAAAACAAAAATCCAATTATCATCGCTCCTTTGAGTTACCTGGAGATCTCTTTTATTTGCAGAACCTCCATCAAGTCTCCACGAATTTTACCTTGCGCCCCATTTGCATTCTTTGCCTTCTCGAAAGGAGAAGGCAAGCAGTACAGAAGTCTGAAGAGTCCGCTTTTCGGGGTTAACATCGAGAAGATATATATTCATTCCGATAGGAAATAGGTGATTTAAAGAAAGGGACAGAGGAATTCGAAACGAAGGAAGAAAGGTGTTTACCGAAAGTATTTACTCAAATTCGGTTACCTGACTTCCGGAAGAGAGAATGATAATGCCTTGTTTGGTACTTTTTTTGAACTGTTATTTTGCTGTTTATTTTACAGTTTTATTTGATAGTGGATTGTTGCATGATATAAAATGCTCATAGGCTTTGTATAATATTTCTTCCATCTAAAAGTTTAAAAACTAAATGTACAGTTACTTATTTGAAACAAACATTGTATCTTTCGTTTAAGGACAACGAAACGAAGTATTGTATGGATTATTTTAGGAATGTAACCTGTTATTTTTACGTTAGTTAGTTTCCATAACTTCTGTTTCTTCTGTCAGACTTCTACAGAATGCAGATTAGTTTAAATAGCGAACCATGTTTTCATTTAGAAGAATACTTTGGGAGTATATTTGTTTGAGACATTCGTTTGAGTTTATTTGTTTGAGTACAGTATATTTGTTTCAGACAAAAAGAGATGCCCATCAGCCTGTAGAGACATTAGGTATTTTTTGTAAAGCAGGGGCTGTGAAAAATGAGCAATGCCCTCACCAGTACTCAAACCACGGACATCTAGAATACGCGCCGAGCGTGCTGAGCACTACACCATGAAGGCATGCTAAGAAGGCGGGAGAGATACCTTATGTACTCCTTCTTTTAAAGGGCGACTGGGCATTAGAAGACCCAATCGCAAACGTTTTTTAGTTCGAGCACCACTGTAGAGATATTAGGATCTTTTTGAAAGCAGGGGATGGGAAATATGAGCAATGCCCTTGCCGAGACTCAAACTACGGACCTCTCGAATACGCGCTGACCACTACGTGCTGACCACTACACCCCGAAGGCATGCCAAGAAGGCTGGAGAAATATCTTATAAGCCGACCTCTAGTTTAGGATTTGGTTTATTTAATTATGACAAAGCCTTCAAGGGCTATCTGCCTAAGGGAAGGGATGCCTTCATGGAGGAATTTTTAAGGGAAACATGTTGACTTACACGTTAAGTACGGAGAAAAATCACGAAAATGGCCATGCTGTCAGATCGTTCGCCCAGATTTGAACACCGGACAGAATTAATACTGTTCAGCGACTTTATCACTCTGCCGCTGGTGGGCGCGGTGTCCACCGATAACATCGTGGCAAAAACATCGCGAGGCGAGAAAACAAAGCAAGGCGAAAACGTCGTGGTACAAAATATCGTGGGAGAAAATGAAGCAGAGAAAACATCGCAGTTCTAAAACATCGTGGTACAAAAGATCGTCGTCGAAAATAAAGCGGTTCAAAAACTTCGCAGTTTAAAAACATCGTCGTCGAAAATTTCGTGGTAAAAATAAAGTACCTACAAATCATCGCATGACGATAACATTGCAGACATATGTTTTTCAGGCTCTAATAATTGTAAAATTTAATGATTGTTTAATAATTGTAAAAACTCGCATAATGATTTGTGAGCGCAACATGGAAAGAAGGATAATTTTCACTTTCATATTTTTTATTAACTAATAAATATTTGCTGAAAATGTAAAATGGAAACTTAAGCATAGAAAATTAACGCAACTTATAGCACTTAATTTTAAACTGACATAGTTAACTAACAAAGGTCATTAATACATTATTTTTTTTATAAAGTTTTACTGGTAATGTTTTATGACAGTATAATCTAAAAAAGAATAGAAAAAGAAAGACAAGTAACTGCGTAAACTTATCTATAAAAATTAAGTTAATTATGATATTACCTTCTTCACTTTTACTAATCTGATACTCTTATAGTGAAAATTACTTCTTGTTTTGTTTAAATTTCTAGTTTTTTAAAAATTTATTAGTTAATAAAAATATGAAAGTAAAAATTATCCTTCTTCCCACCTTGCTGTCATAAACCATTATGCCAATACACATAAACAATTATTAAAGCCTGAAAAACGCATGTCTGCGAAGTTATCATAATGCGATGACTTGTAGGTACTTTATTTTTTACCACGATATTTTCGACGACGGTGATTTTAAACTGCAAAGTTTTCGAAACGCTTTATTTTCGACGACGATATTTTGCACCACGATGTTTTCTCTTTGTTTTATTTTCTCCCACGATGTTTTGTACTACGACGTTTTCTCCTTGCGTTGTTTTCTCCACGGCGTTTTCGTCTGCAATGTTTTCGGCTGTAACCGATGGGCGCTGTGGATTAGAGAGTAAAAGTTGCATCTGCTGCAGATAGGATCGGAATCCTCCTACCCGAATTAACGAGTGAATGTTAGATTTTGAATTTTGTTACTTCAAATACTTGAATTCCTGAAACCTTGGAAGTAGGTGGCTAATAATCGTGCTACTGGATGTAATTTCAATGACATTAATTAAATTTTTCTTCTTTTGCGTATTAGCAAAGTTCAGTTAACTTATCCTTAATTGCGTATTATTAACTTATCTTTAATTGCAAAGACTATAATTCGTCAAAGCAAGAGAAAGCAAACAGGTGCAATTAGATCTCTAATTAATTTTAAAGTACTAGTAAAATTTTTTTTATCAGTCAATCTATTGAGCTTCGGCTATTTTCACTGCTGTGTAGCATCTGACGTACCTTGGCTGTTATTATCTCAAAACTAAATCAACTCAAATCTAAAAAACATGCAAAGCTTTAGATCAAATTTAGTTTCTTATAATTTTAGCTTTGAATTTTACAAACTTATCAGACCTGAGATGTATTTTTCAACTATACGGCATACCGAGAGGATTTAAATTAGTACCAGAAGCTTCATTAAAATCTTAACGAATATGTCTATTAGTCTGGTATGTTAACTAACGTTTGTTATAGCTATTTAGATAAACTTACGTCAGAGAAATATAAACAGATATCTATCAGCACTTCGTAACAGCTAACATTAATTTCTCAACAGCTAGGCGTATGACAGCAACAATTAAAACGAGAGCATATTAAAAAAAATTGAAGTTACGTTCAATTGGTATCAATCAGTGAATCTTACCGTTTTATTATTTTGCTTCACGGCTGAGAGTTTCCAAATTTAGACAACTTAATATTTTAAAAAATTTTTAAAGTTACAGTTTAGAAGAAGTATAGGTTGAAGCTAGACTGGCACCTCTGTATCCAGGTAGAAATAAATTAGGTATCGCCAGGTCTTAATAACAGCTAAACTTCTGTCCCGAATGGAATGTCAAAGGAGAACACCCTAAAGTGCGGTCCAAGGGTCTCCCAACCCTCTTCACCTACTATAAGTTCTCAAGAGGACTTTAGGGTTCCCTGTATTTTGAGAGAAACTTTGCTGCACAAACAATACTTTTACAAACATCCATTTCTTCTAAACCTGAAACAGAGCAGCTGATCCATCTGAAAATGGTGCATATCAGCCTCACTTGGAGATGGTGTTTATCAGACTGTTTAAACCCATGACCGAAAGGGCAACGAAAGTACAATGCAAGGAGTGAAGTCAACCGTGGGGCTAAAGCAGTCTGTTTTGATTTTACTATTATTAAGCTAAAGGGGGGCAGTGCATGTGCTATTCGTTTTGTTTTGGTTTAAAAACAAAGTTTTCCTTTTGTGGGTTCTCGAAATACTATACTGTTGCAAGCATACTCTTATTTGAAAATAGATACAGGGTAATAAACTATCACACATATACAAAAGTAATATTATACAATATACAGTACATAACGTAAGCACTTAAAATATTGTACAATACTGGTACACCAACACAAGTACATACATATAGCGGTATGACACAATTATAATATTAGTGCAATGCTATGATAGATTATTATATTCCTGCATTAGTGCATTTTACAAACCTATTGTACATATGTTATGTTATGCAGAATTTACATTGGAGATAGAAGTTCAAACATTACTTGATATCTGGTGTGCTGCTATACTAGTATCTTAAAAAAATATGCATATTATGCATTTTCAAGTTCATGGCATTTCTTCTTACTTCTCTTAGTTATAACAGGACGTCGTCTAGTTGTTAGTCGATCGGAGATTCCAAGAGTTAATTCAGTGCATCTGGATACGTATGAGCGCGTATGTGTAGCATCAAAATATATTTCCCCGTACATGTTTCCTTTCAGCTGATAGAATGCGGAAATGATAAGCATTTGTTTCTGCTCGACCATCATATAACGAGAAGGGTCTTCAACCCCTCCGCATATGCGTTGCGCACTGTCCCGAAAGCCGAAACGAAATAAATAGCTCATATATGGCCCATGTTCTGCCAGGAATTGTGTCAGCTGAGAAGTAGCATTGTGTAATTTATCTTTGATCTTGTGAAGGTAATTGTATACTCTACTGCCAGAGTCATCGTTATCCCAGAAGCTTTAGCACTGGTCTATCAAAAGGCTTCTAGGGCTATAGTTTTCATTTGGACTTCGGTCATGGTATACGTACATTCATCCGTGGCTGCCAGTATGGCAATTTCATTACCATGTACTGATGTTTCATTACCATGTAATCCAGCATGTGCACACACCCATTGGAGCTTTGGTTTGATATTTGCCGATAAGGAGAGTAGCACTCGCTGAAACTCCTTGACTATGCTGTTCGACTTTTCCAAATCCGTATAGAGTGGAGACTTGTCGCTGAATAAGAATATATAGTTCATTCAGGACCAAATAGAATGTGAACTGATGCTCTAAGTGCTGCAAGCTCAGCCTGGAACATTATATTGGTAGAATTTAGTTTTCGGACCCATGTAAATATACTACTGGTGCCTCGTATCACATTTGTTCCAGCAGTATATCGCGCGTATGACTCGAAAGTTGATGGGACTTGTAGTTTGCATCAAGACCAAATTTTGCTGGGTGGCGAAGCACTGTTGAGCTATCGCCCTCTAGTCAGTGCTGATGATTTCTCTATCTCACAGAGACGTACTAGTGTGCAATCTGAGTGTGCGGACTAGGGCATTTTCCCTTTGTACAGTTAGATTGAGAAGGGAAAGGCCAGCTAGGATGTTTAGTGCACTGGTGGAGATATTCTGTACCCCCGAAAGATGCTCAATAGAAAAGGTTGTTGTGCAGATTTGAGCTGCAGGAGCATACTTTTAGTGATATGAGAACTCTACATAGAGCCTCATGCAAGGCTATATTTTCAGCTACTTTCTGATACAGTATTCTTAGGGTCCGAGAGAATATATCTTATTTGGCTGCTATGGCTCTGCTGAATGAGTTAGACAACTTTTTTGCTGAATGAGTTAGACAACTTGAGCAAAGTTGTCTAACTCATTCAGTAGTTTTTTAACTTGCGTGATATGCTCATGCCACTTAGTTCGTCATTAATGAAAACACCCAAGTACTTCACGTGTTTCACAAATTTATTGTTATTTTCATCAGTTTTTACAACAGAAGTACGAGTATGTCTTCGACCTAAAGTAATAATCCTTCAGTTTGCCTTCAGTTTTAACTTTAGATATAGTGAGCTTATGACCTATTGCCCAGCTTGTGAATGAGATCACTGCAAGCCCATTGTGCTAAGACCGTCACTATACCGTCTAAGTGGCTCCAGTTTAGAACACTACATCCCCAACAGGAGTTAAGCTCTAGATCGAGCTATGCGGAATAGAATGCTACCTCAGTGGAAAATTTTATTGAAAAAGAGAACTATTGTACACTTCGGTACCAATTGCAGCCAAAGAAAGACGAACAAGAGGGTTTAGAATTTCGTCGTGATATCGTACGCCTGTGACGTAACCATCAGCGATCACCTAGAGCTCGGTGCGACCGTTGTTACTATTCCCTCCCCTACAATACCGTTCGTTGCTATCCCAGCCTCTCTTCTGTACCGGTGTTCTATCTTCTTTTCAAGTTTTATAGAATTAAAAATCCAGATGAAATTTGCAATCAACAGTTTCAATAATGCCCAAATCTGGCTTTATTTCTTTACATATTAATTCTAACCTCGTAGCTCGAATTAAAATTTAATCAATTGAGGTAAAGAATTTTAACGAATATAATTTTAATATTATGATTGGTAGAGTTCTGTAAATATGAAAGCTGGGTATTTTATGTGTTCATTATACAGAAAAGAAAAATAATTAGCGTTATGATTTTGTTAAGTTTAATAACAGAAGTTCAATTCTTTACATTTGAAAGTTGTAGATGTATGCGTAATTCATCTCTTCGTGGACCAGCTACAAACTTAAAGAGTGTTGTTTTGTCCAATAAGGAAAGATTAATCGTTAGAAAATATAATTTCTGTATGATGGCTTCTCTTAAATTTGATCGAAAATCTAAATTGTTAATCAATAATTCACTGCAAGATGATCATAGTCAGTAAATTCCTTCTTGAATGTCTCGAGATTAATAAGATAGGCTTATATTTACAGAACTCTCATCGATGGAGCTGAAATGTTTTCATATACTTTGTGTTGCATTTGAGAAACTTCGGGATTGAAAGTACGAATCTAGCACAAATATATGTTGTTCACTAGTCTGACAGAGTCAGCCTAAGCCCACGAGAATTCTCGTGTCAAGGAGCGCTAGATTACGCCTGTCGTTGGCAATAGTGTTGAGCACCTAACAGGTGACAGAACGATTTGGCTCAGTTCCGCCCCCAATTTTGACTGAGAGCACTCCAGGGGGTACGGGTCCGAGAGTTTCCCACCCCTCTCCCCTTCCACCAAACCACATAAGAGGACTTTCAGCTCGCCGCATATTTAAAGTGCCGCCATGCCGCACCGACATTATACATTTACAAACATCCATGCCTTCTCCGGGATTCGAACCCAAGCCTCTCGACGACAGTCAGCGACGCTAACCACTATACCGGTTGGGCGGCAGCACAAATACTTAAAAAAATAAAATCAATAATCAGCCTTTCTAGAAGTTCCTGTTTACATTTTGAAAAATTAATTTATATTTTAACATTCATTTCAAGAAAATATTTATGATGAAACTAAGACTCCGAGTATCATTTGTGAGGTTTTACTTATTTAATTCTAAAGTTCTAACTTAGAACCCAACACTAACAAGCGAATAATAACAAGTTATATAACAACCACGAACACTAACAAGCGAATAATAGCTTAAGTGTGTGAACAAAACACGTAAGATTTAAGAAGGGTTCATAACCCTTTATTTTTCAGAATATTTACAATCAATTTCTACTTGGAACTTTACATAAAACCTCCACTCGGGCTTGAACTTAAATAATAATGAATTTAAATTAAAGTAAATCAGCTTAACTAAACTATCTGAAAGATATAGCCGAAGCTATCAGAAATCTAACTAGTTGGCCCCTAAATATTAATTAAATCGGCGAAGCCAAGCAAGTGCCTAAGGTATGGCCGAGCGTAGTAACTAAGAGAAAACTTAGCCAAAGGCTAGTCAGGGAATCAGACTCTCTCTCTCTTTAGAAGTCGGTGAAACATTGACATAAATAGTACTCTTTCTCATTTGCATTTACTGAGTTTCTGAATTTACATTCTGGCAGGAAATTGTAAGCTGAAATTAGAATAAGATAGGAAATATACAAAACTTAAAATAACTGTTAATAAACTCAAGATAAATCTTACACATGGAAATACTATCCTTAAAAAAATCACAGTTTTTAAGTTGAAAGTTATTCAAGCAACTACGGGCGCAAACGTTTCCTTATGGGATTTTATCTGCCTTTAGTTTGTCGACCATGAAAACAAAAGCAGAAGATTTTACTAATTAATAACTTTTCAATGCAGTATAAAAAGCTGCATAAAATTTGCTACAATCATCCTTCACTATTTGTACTTCTTAAAATGGTGAAAAACGCTATTTTATACGATTATGCCTTACAGCAATATTGATGGCTCCATCAAACACTTTTCAGATATTGGAAATTCCATTTGGCTATTGAAAACCTAGAAAAGAATTAACTTTTGCTGATAAATAAAGATCAATCTCTATATACCTTACATCGCAGGATGTGAAGAGAAAAAAATATCCGATTGTTAGCAGAAGAAATTTTTATGATGTTTGAAATTAACAGAATATGGTTTGCTTTAAAACACAGCTTTTACATTCAGTTGCTCTTAACTTGAGTGAAAAAAATTAATATTTGGAGATAATATAATACTTAACCATCATTAAAAGTATTACTTATAAAGAAAACTTAATAGTTCACAGACAGAAGTTTGATGAAATTTTTCTGTAACTTCTTCTTGCACAAGTATTCTTTTTGTAGTGGTGTTGAGTTGTCATTGTGCTTTTGTTAATCGACAGTAAGAACTGTTCGCTCTTTCAAAGACATATTTCAGAATGGAAAAGGATATTATACACTCTCATACATTTGAAGAAAAAGCACCATATATATAATGGGTGAGAAAACGTTATTTAAGTCATATTTTATTTGAATTGACTGACAGTGATCCATTCTCTCTAGAATTGAGAGCTTTGAAAAAGCAAACTTCTTAAAGGAATTTACTTCGAAGACTAAGCACTGAAATAATTTGTTATCCCGAAAATATTTGATGGATTTAGATTTTAAGGCATAAAAGTTTGACAGGAAAAAATGAGGCTAAGAAGTAATGCTAAATAGCCAGAATTGTTAGATGCGCATTGACAACTTCGTTATTTGAGCTTTAAGGGCATTGGTTTAACCTTGAATATCCCGAGATGCAATGATTATTTTATTTGTTTTCTTTATTAGTTTTTGTTCGCCTATAAGAGCGTTACGTAACTTAATGTGTTACATTTCTATAAATTTTGTTATAGCGTTACGTAATGGTTTTTGGCAGTGTGCCAGCTTGGAACTGTTGCAACTGAAATCTTGATCGCTGTAGTGTTAATACCTACCTTTCAATTCTTTTAATAAAAGATTTATTAATTCACTGTATACGAAGTTAATTACAATAGGCTGTGCACCCAGTGATTAGAAGAAGTGTTTTATTATATAAAAGCTTATAGTAATTTAATATCAGCTTTTTGAATTAAAATTAAGGAACGGTAATTAATTTTCATTTCTTCGTTCTTCTTTAACGATTACGCAGTAATGAAGGCTAAGGATCTAAATTGCGTGTATATCGAAAAGCTGAATGACCAGTATTATTGTATTTGGAAATTCAAACTTGAACTTTTGCTGATTTAAAAAGGGCTGACCGGATGTTATTTCTACGGAACCTCCATCTCCATTTACAAAAGTTTGGATTATGAAAGACGGAAAAGCTAGGGCAACTATAGGACTTTGATTAGAAAATAACCAATAAGAACATATTCGACAACTATTACGAAGCATGTACAGAATACTCTGAAAGAGCACCATGAAAAGTAAATACTGTCTAGAAAAGTTAGACTTTTTAAAAAGCCATGAAACGTGCAGTGCAGCAATATGAAAAAAATGAGTAACCATTTAATGAAAATGGAAGTAGTTGTTGATCAACCATTAGCGCTAAATGAGAAAAATCTTAGAATCTTTATTAATTACATTTATTCAAAGAAGCTTACCTAAAAATTATGCTACTTTAATGACAGAATTGAAGAAGTGAAGAAGCAGATTTAACTATTAAATTAGTTAAGAGTGTTGGAAGTCAAAATGAAACTAAATCTGGTACAAAAATTGAAAATAAAGCTTTAAAATCGTAATCTTTCTCCTCGCGTAACGTTTCAACTGACAAAAATAAAGCACCCACTTCCTTCTTCTGCAGGAAACTATGACATGTAAAGACTGATTATAAGAGGAAACTTAAGCAAGAATTCAATGCAATGCAACAAGTCAATGAATTTAAGTGGTATTAATGAAGCGAAATAAGTTTCTAATCGTCATTGTTTTTCAAGTATGTGTAATTTACATGGCTACTAATGTATCGATTCTGGAGCCTATGTCCACACGCGTACTGATATAAGCCTATTCAGCAATACTGATAGTAATTCTATTTCTGAACGAATAGTTTTGGCTAACAGATATATAGCGTTTAGTGTTGGAATAGAAAATTGCTTGGGGGAATGCCAAAATAATCAAAATGAAGAAGTACAGATTATATAGGTTAGAGAACTACAGAATTTAGAGAGTCCGGAGTACTATATTGTTAAGAATGATAACGTTACAGATTTTGTACATAGATAGAGGATTTTTATGCAGTTATATGTGAAATCGTTGTATTTTTCTGCGTAATGTACCGCGAAACAAATTTTAAGACAAAGCTATACCGGAAAAGTAAGAATACAGGGGCAAGTGCATTTAACATTGAGTAAATGGGTATCTCGGCAATTTATCGAAATATCACCAAGCTGACAACGGTTTTGGCGACTTATCTGATTATAATAGATACACCTCTCATACTTCCGATGCAGTATATCTACTGAAGTGTAAAATTAAAACTAAAGAACGTATCACAGATTGCATCTGACAAGTATTAGCTCCCTTTGGAAAAGCAGCAAAACGAATGAAGTCAGATTGAGGAGGGGAATATGTAAGCACTGACTTTGAAAAATTGCGGAAGAAAATGGAATAATACATGAGAAAACTGTTCTATATCTCCTCCAGAGAACAGAGTGGTGAAAAGGAAGAATCGCCATTAACTGAAATGACAAGAGGGGTGCTAAAATGATAAATCTTTCAAACAAGTACTGGGGTAAATGTGTTATGACAGCAAACTACCTGCAAAATAGATTGTCCACGGAAGAACTTAAATTAACACCTTATGAAAAATGGCACAAAAGGAAACCATTCTTAACACAAATACAAGCATTGGATACTCCGGCTTATATTCATACATCGAAGGAGAAGAGGTAAACATTTGACGATACTTCTCTTAAATGAATCATGGTTGGACATGAAGAAGGAACGAAAAGTTATCATTTGCTGTACACATATACTGAAAGTTCCGCAATGAGTCTGGATGTGACATTTATACCGAATGATCCCCATCCTAAGGAGACACAAGAGGATACTGAAGATGTAACTAGTTTTAAAGGTAATTCAGAAAAAGAGGATATTTCTGAAAATACGGAATCGAGGTAATCTTGTAGATAAAACAAAGGTATACCGTCTGACAGATATGACATTAGTTCATTTACAGAACAGTTGGAGGAAGCAGCAGATCCAACATCATATCATGAAGCTTGGGTCCCAGTAAGAAAAAATAAAAACAAGCCGTGCAAGAAGAGACTAATGCTTTAAAGAAAAATGGCACATGGAGTTTGACAAATGCTGCTGTCGATGAAACCATTATAAGCTCCAAATGTGTATACAAGACAAATGCTGCTGTCGGTGAAACCATTATAAGCTCCAAATGTGTATCCAAGACCAAAAGGGATAGGGAAGGTAAAGACTCCTGTAATAAAATTAGACTGGTTACTCAAGGACACCAGCACAAATATGGGCGAGACTAGTATGATGAAGTATTTGCTCCTTTAACCAAGCCAACTACTTTGAGAATGCTTCTTACCATAGCAAGGAAAAGAAAAATAGCAGTGCGGCATTATGATATCCAATCAGTATACTAAAATGGAGATTTATCGCATGATATATACATGACGCAACCTACCAGATTTGATGAAAATGGTAAATTTTATAAGCCTGTGTAGAAGGTTTACAGATTCAAGCAAGGGGTAATTGAATGGAACAGAAAACTTATGAAATTCTCCTGAGTAAAAGATTTTAATCAAGTCAAAGTGAGTCTTGTTTATATACAAGAGTAAGATATACAAGACAAGATAACTAAAGATTGTATACATTATTGCGCATTTGGATACCATGGTCATTGCAACAAGTACGGAAGATTCACTTGAAAATTTTTAAAATGGAATTAGTAAATATTTCACAAACAAAGTTTGGGAAATCTTCATTACTATTTAGGTATGCGTTTTCAGCATGACAACAGCGGTTCTTCTACAGAGACAATTCAAGTTACATTTCGAGGAAGCTGAACCAGTATGACATGACTCTGTAAGACATCTACCCTTCCTATTGATCCAGGGCATTATAGGTAAAAGAAAGATTCGGAAATCTATAGTAAAGGTGAGAATGCAAAAGCTCAATAGGATCGTTATTGTTCCTAGAAATCAGTAGGAGACCAGACATAAAAGCTGCTGTTTCCATCTTAGCAAGAAAGGTATCAAAACTCACCGAAGTTGACTGATGTGAAATCAAAAGGCTCTTCAGATATTTGAAATTAACTGACGATATTAAACTGAGCGTAAGAAATAGAAACGAGAAGGAAAGATCTTATTAGGATATGTGGATGCTTATTGGGAAATCAACCCTACCGGTAGGAAATCTAAATCTGGATATTTCTTCGTATACTAAAACAGTGTTTTTACGTGAAACTGCAGAAACAAACATGTTTGATTTTGCATTCCACTGAAGTGGGGTTTATAACCGTTGCTGAAACAACAAATAAGGCCATTTGTCTTCTGCAAGATTTTTTCAAATACCTGAAGAGCCTTTTGACTTCAGCTCGGTGTAGCTTCGGTAAGTTTTGACACCTTTCTTGCTAAGATGGAAACAGCAGCTTTTATGTCTGGTCTCGTATAGATTGCTATGAACAAAAACGATTCTATTGCACTTTTGTATTCCTCAACTTTATTGTAGTTTTTGAATTGTTTTTTTTGCCACTTAGTAATCCGGATCAATAGGAAGCGCAGATGTCTTACATAGTTTCATGTGATACTGCTTCAGTTTTCTCGGAAATGAAGTTTGATTAGTCTATGTGGTAGATTCTCTAGTTGTCATGCTGAAAATGTATGTCTAAATACTAATAAAGGTTTCCCAAATTTCATTACGAAATGTTTATTAATTCTGCTTTCAAAATTTCCAAGTTAATCTTGCATGCTTGCTGCAACGACCATGTCATCCATATGCATAATAGTAGAGTCAAAGGCAGTGGGAGAACTAAACATATAGACACTAAATATCATTTTGCAAACAGTCATGTTGAAGATAAAAGTTATGAACCTTCCCACTGAAGAAATGGCTGCAGACATTTTAATAAAGCCATTGAGGTCAAAAAAATTAAAAACGTTTAACAAACTGTTGGATTATATTAAAGGTACAATTTCATATTAGGCATTAGTTCTTAGTATATATGCATCTTAAATTATTTTCCTTTATAAAGTATTAATCATTGAGAGGGTGTTGTTAATTTAATTCATTGCTGGCTGAAGACGTATTACAGTGTCTTTTAAATTCAAAATATAGTAGCCTTTGACGTAACAATAAGTTATTAATTTTCATTGGCGAGTAGCTGTTGACGTAGCAATAAGTTACTCAATTTTCATAGGCGAATAGCTGCAGACGTAGTAATCGGTCATTTAATTTTTGGTTTCGAGCAATCGTTGTCGTAGTAGTAATTGGTTATTTGATTTTTGTTTTGAGTAGTGGTGGTGGTGGGTAGTTGTATTTTCTTGAAGTTGGAAAGGATTGGATCTCCGGAACCAACCACTTTATGAGAGGAGACCCGGGTTCTGAGAGTGGGTGCAGCTGCCGACATAGTGAAACGCTACCATATAGCCTCTCTTGTCCCATTCCGACATAAGCCTCCTCGTGGCTCCCTCCGGTAACCAGGTTCGTCTGGGCTAATTATGTCGGACATCATTCCTGAAGTTCGGCTGGTTTAGAATTTGAGGAACCGACCATTTTATGAGAGGAGATCTGGAGTTCTGTCCAACAAATTTACTAGACCAATGTCTAGACAGCTTCGACCTCAGGGGTAAATAATCAGTCTTCACAGGACTAGAGCCATCGTTTATTCGGTGGTAGGTTCAGGCTTGGCAGGGACCGTATTGGTACTGTCTTGTCTACCACTTGGATGTGAGGACGTTATATCGTCAGACATCGTTGGTTGTCAGAGGGGTGGCATCCTTACTCAACACTTGGGGACGGACGATGTCTGACATGTGAAGTCCACCTGGTGACCGAGGGCCACTAGAGGTTGGGAAATTTATAAATAGTGTAAGGTGGCCTCGTAACTGCCAGGTTCGGGAGCTTCTGGTGTAGTGTGTAAAGTTTTCGAGTAGTCGTTGACGTGTTCAGTAAATTCTCTCTACTTTTTTCTGCAAGTTTGGCATCTAACGTCAAATAGTTTGTATAAAAGCTACGCAGGTCTAAATTAATTTACTTAAAATCTTTAATTTTACAATGGACGCAAAAGTCCATTGTCCATTAATGGTGAAATATGTGCCGATAATTTGTCTGAAGCAGAAAGTGGGCTAGATATTTCGGACATTGATAGTGAGTGACAGAGATCGGATTTTCGTTCCACAAAACGAGGAAGAGTGTTGCCAGTTTTAAGAGCATCGGATAGGAGTCGTATACAATGTGTCAAAACGAAAAATGAAGAAACAATTTAAAGAATCATTGGTCTCAGAATGATGTAAAGTTATTTTTAGGAGACGAAGGCATTACAATTTTTCCAAGGTATCCATTGATATATCACAAGTTGTAAATTTACTTGTCGATGATAATATGTTTTGATTTATTGAAGATTGAAAGATATCGCCATCAAAATGCGAATAAGTATAAAATTATAAAACACATTAAGCGGTGGATGGATACAACAGTATCCGAAATGAAAACATTCTTGAAACTAAACACACTTATGGGGCAGGTTAGGAAGACTCAGTACAAATGACTACTCTTCCACAGACCATTGGAAAAGTAATGAATGGAAATAGATTCAAGAAAATTCTACAATCCATCCATTTTTCCATCATTCACGGTTGCCTGAAAATGCTACCTGAAGTTTTAAGGTAGACTAGTTCTAAATTTTATTTATAAATTTATAAACTGTATAGACCAAAACAAAATTTCTCATTATATAAAGCAGTAATTCCATATCGAGGATAGTTAAAGTTCTGCCTTTGTAACCCAGGGGTACTTAGGAAATACGAATTTCTTATAAGAATGCTATGCGATGTACAAAATGGTTGCATATATAAATTTGAATTATTACTGGTAACGGGAAAAATTGAATGATGTTGTGTCTTATGTTCTAGATGGTAGCAAAAAATATATACCACCGGCTTTTACATGGACTGTTTCTGGAAATGTAGAATTGGCAGAATATATGCTTCCAAAAAAATAAATAAAATGTGTGGTACTGTACGAAAAAGTCGGGAATAACCCATAGACGTTTGAGAAGAAGACCAGATGATATTCGTCGAAAAGGAGACGTTCTAATATACATTTGGAAAGATAAAAGGGAGGTTAGTATGATAACGATAATACATAAAGCTACTATGATTGCAACAGGAAAAATAAATAGAAAAATCGTCGATATGATAGTGAAACCGGAAAGCATTTTGGAGTACAATAAATATATGAAAGGTGTCGATTATGCTGATCTTCATACAACCCCATCTAACTCAATAATTAAGAAATATATCTACAAAAAGTTTTGCATATTCGTTTTAAGTTGTTCACTATTTAATTCTTTTGTTTTCTACAAAATTTCAAATCCACAGAAAAAAGTAAAATTTTCATTTTTTTAACAGCACCTTGCAAAGGATGGATCAAATTTGAAGACCATACAAGACGCGTTCTATCCATGGGGTAGCCTTTCAGGTGAAACGATACATCATCGACGTGAAAAAATTAAAAGTTTGGATAAGAAAAACAATCCTTAAAAACGCTGCAGAGTCTGCATGAAACATAATATTCGAAAAGAAACATGTTTTATATGAAAATATAGCGAGAATTCTTTATGTAGTGAAAATGGTTTGAAGACTATTACATAAAAATACATTGAAGTGCGGATGTGTATAATGAATTTTTTTATAGTTGCAAATAATGTTTCATAGCTATTTTTACTACCTTGTACGAAGCAAAGGAAGTATTGTAATCACGAAAAATTCCGGGTACCATATCTCAATGAAAATATCCATTTTTTACCACTATCAAATGCAATTTAACGATGTTTTTGCTTAACATCTGTACGTAAGGACAGAATAAAGGACTCTTTTTCCCCAAACGAATTATAAAACTGATTTAAAATGGATTCAGAAGAGATTTTGTCCTGATGTCTATACGTACGTACGTATGTGTATATGTATCTCGCATCACCAGAAACGAGTAGCCTCAGAACGTTGAAATTTTGTATATAGGACTGCTATAATATGTAGTTGTGTACCTCTCTTTTTGGTTGCAAATGGTCTTACCAAAAGTATATATATATAGCCGTTCTATTAATAGGCTCGTTGAGCTCAATTGTTTTCTTTTATGCTCCTAAATTGCGCACTGTTTGCATTAAAAATGATTGAATTATGTTGCTCTAATCTTCCGGTTAAGGTTTTTATGACTTTAATTAACCTGAAGCGATAGTTGTGAAATTATCAACAATTTAAAAGCTGTTTATGTGCGGCTAAGCCTAATGTTTTTACATAACAGCCCTATTTGTTTACATTTGAAACTTAACAGAATATTGGATTTGTTGGCAATCTAGAGAAACTAAGCTGCGCAACAACAAAGATAACGTCTTTTTTTATTATTGAGAATTAAATCATGCTTAAGCCAATCTGGACTTAACATTTAGGTTATTAAATTATCCCATATATTGACTCAGCATAGCGTCCGCAACAAATTGAGTGAGTTTCTACGCCTTCGGTGTCTTTTTGCCGAGTGAGACCAAAGGTAAACTTTCAGTTTTGTGCACCGAAAGATCTGCCTACTTGCCCGCTGGCCGAATTGCTTGCTTTTGCAATTTTAATTAAAATTATTTTGAGGTTTTATGTATTTTTACCTTGCCGCGAAGTGAGAGCTGAATTAATTGAATGAGAAATGCATTTTTAACGAAATTCGAGGAAATAAGTTTAAATGAAATGCAGGAAAAAGTGCTTATAATTTAATATTAGTTAAAAGGAAGTAATGTGGTGTACACATCAGATTTTTTTTTACCATAGCAGCCATATTTGTTTACTTCTGAAACTTAGCAGAATAGTGAATTAAGTCAGTTTCTGCACCTTCAGTGTCTTTTTGTCGAGTGGCACCAAAAGTAAGCTTTCAGTTTTGTGCATCGAAAAATGGTCTTCTCGTAAGCTGGTCGAATTGCTTGTCTTTGTGTGGAAACTCTAATTTTAATTGTATATTATTTTAAAATTTGTTTTTTTCTGCATTTGGTGCTTTATACTTTTCTATATTCTTCAATTTTTAACAAAGATATTTTGAGGTTTTTATGTATTTTTGCCTTGCAGCGAAGTGAGAACTGAATTAATTGAATTTTAAATATATCTAAAGAAATTCGAGGAAATAAGTTTAAATGAAATGCAGGAGAAACTGCGTATAGTTTAATATTCTGTACAAGAAAGTCATGTGGTGTCCTCAACAGATTTTGCATTATACGTATTGTGAGTTTATTTCAAAAAATTATTTAATAAAAAGGTCATTACGCATCGTGTTTCGTAAATTACTGTTCAAGCATAAATGCCTTCAAACGTACTTATTTTATATATATTTATGTTATTAAAGCTTGAACAACTTTACAAAAATTTTCATAGTCTCCGAATTTTGTATACAAATCAGTCCAGACTATAGGGGAGTTTGCCTGGAAAAATTAGTTGTACTTCTTTAAACAGGCTTTATTTTTTTGGGTTGCTGAAATAAAATTTTTAACTTCTCACCGAAAATTCTCCTCCCAGTTCCCCTTCTTCTAAATTTTCAAAAAGCCCCCTTTCCCACGGTTCGTATTTTTAAAACTATTTGAGGGTAAACATACTTAAAAATTTGGAAAGATGATAACTTTTACGACAAATTGGATACTATTATATCTTCAGGGTGAACTTGTGTGTGAAGTTAAAGATACGAATTCAGCGACTCCCAAAACATAAAGTAAACATATTCCCAGAACTACCATTAATTTTTCCAGGTGAGGTCCTCATTTGGCCTGTATTGCCTCGACTATATCTATTTCACCGAAAAGTATCTTTGTTTTTGCTTGAGAAATAACACGTGGAAAATCACGTATGGTTTTACTAATATGCTAATGGATAGCTAGGTGCAATATCTGAATATCCAGAGATAGAGTGACTTATGTGATTTGTTTTCCTTATTAGGTTTTTGTTCAGGTAATCAGAACGTTAACACAAAATATTATTATACGTTTTTCGACAGTGTGCACGCGTTAGCCCTGAACTGTTGCAGATAAAAAGCCTGCTTTTGAGAATGAATGCCTGCTTTTGCATTCTTTTAATAAACGCTTTATAAATGTACTTAGAAACTATCTGTAAACTAGAATATAATAGTTGAAAAATGTTTCACAAAGCATTAAAACTTTTTTTTTGTGGAAGAAAGCAACCCAAACAAATAGCTCAAGTTTAATTACGTATACGTCTGGTGTTATTCAGAAAATAAACTAAAAAAATCTTCTTTCAAATACCTTCAAAATAAGAAAATCTTCATACTATGAAACGTCATTTTTAAGATCACAAAATTAATTTCCAACTTAAATGAACTTTCAAAATTTGCCAAAGACACGCAGTAGGCAGTTGAAAATCTCATTATATCGCTGAATGTTTTTCAAGGACTTTTCTCACTTAATGCATCTAACTCTACGTCTCAACAGTCTCTTGATATCGAATTTTTAAATTCAAAGTATCCAGAGAAAAATACGATTAGGTACTTTTCGCTATCCAGACTAATTAGACTTCTTATCTTAGAAGGTTAATTGAAGCCAGACGAATAATTATCTCTTTCTGAAATAAAGAATTTCGGTTTATTGGATGAATACTTACTCTTGAACTATTTTAATTGGGATGAAAGAGAGTTATTAAAAATAGAGAATCATATGCATATTGTTGTTTGTATTCCATCTAGTTATGTGTATACAAGGTAATTCTCTCGCTAGAGGCCCAAAACTCATTTGTCTATAAAAATTATGCTGTTGAATTAATAATTTAAAAATTTGCACACGTTATCTATAACGATAGAAAATAAGACCCTTTGCATAAATTATGCTGAAAATGATCTCTTTCTACCTCTAAAAACACTTGAATCGTTGTGCTAAATTTTGGACCACATTTCTCAAAGCGCATTGGATCATTTTTCTGTAACATCGTTGCTTTGTCCGATTGTACGTAGTTTATTTTTGTACATTTTACTCTTGAATAGGGCTCAAAAAAAGTCGGGAGGCGTTAGATCGGGAGATCTGGGTGGCTAAAGTTCAATTTCAAGTACCAGCCTTCGAAGTGAAAGTACTTTTTTTGAGATTCCTTTATTTTAAAAAACATTGGAAGAGTTAAATAATTTATGTAGGATATTTCATTGGATAATATATCGAAGGAAAATAATTTGGAACTCAGCTTAAAAGCAACATATGTTATTTACAAAGTATCATAATACATGATCACTAGAAATTAGAACAGCCATTGTTTAGTGATAATGGAATGCAACATAAAAAATGGAATTCAACAATAAAACAAAGCATGTAACACTGCGAAAAAAAAGAGACAGTTTTATATCTTCGGTTTTACTGGACCGATTGATGAAATTCAAATTGCGTTTTTCATGAAAGCGCGACTTAGGATATATATTAGATTTATATATAGCATTGATCTAATATAGGTATTTTGACACAAAATAGGACTTGTTCTGAAATAACAGACCAGCGTTTTTACATATTTGGAGTCTGCTACTCAAATTATGCCTAGATATTAAGTTTTGTGATTTTTGGTGAGAAATTTAAAAATTTATCTTGGCGCACTTTTTTCAGTTTGCACTAAGAATAATTCACTTCGTGAATTTCTTAATTTATAGCAACCTATTTTCCTCTCCTTTTTTCATTGTGTACGAGGGGGGGAAGTCACTGTTCATACTTTCAAGTAATTTTAACAAAGTGAGCAAGCCGCACTGCCCGTTATTGTCGCATGTAACAAATGTGACAAATTTCAAAGCGCGTCAAATGTAAATTTACGTATATCTCAGAAAGATTTGAATAAAAAACTCTAATTTTTTGCAGGTACGCTTAGAAATACATTTACTTTAAAAATGACTGTAAAAATTTTACATGTTATAATTCAAAATGTTTTCCGAAAAATTTATAAAAAATATTTAAAAATAGAAAGTTAAAAAATAAATCATAAACAATGGGCGAATTTTATTTGGAATGAACCTAAATTTTGAAATGTGAAAGGAAGAATCAAATAAGTTTAATAACTTTTTTAAAAACTACTCGGGCGATTTTTACAAAACTTGGCACTTTATCATAATTTGAGTCGTCGAAACGAAATATGGAGAAAACATTGGTTTGTTCCGTCAGAAATAGTCCGATTTTGTGTCAAAATACCTATGTTAGAACAATTTTGCATATCAATCTAATATATACCCTAAGTCGCACTTTCGAGACATGGAAAACACAAGTTGAATTTCGCTATTTGGCCCAGTAGAACGGGAGATATAGAAATTTCCCATTTTCATTTGCGCACTATACATTGTTGAATGTTATGCGAAGCAAAATTAGTGAACAATGTGTAGTAAATGTTTTGCGCAAGAGTTTGCACCCAAGACTGGAAATGTCTTGGTAATACCTCGAGCAAAATATGTTACGGAAAAATTAGTGACAAAATGGCACGAAATGAACTCTGTAGCGAAGGGTAATTCTCCTGTTCAATTTATCCAACAAAGATAAATTTAGTGTCAGATTTATACACATTTTCAGGAACAATTCAATTTTGGCCACCCCGTAGGTCTTCTAGCAAGTGATGCTTATTTTCTATTATTCTCCGTTATAGCGCTTCAGAGATCTTCATAATAAAATACCGAGAAGAGTCTTAACAGAAGAGTCTTTCGAAGTAGTTTGGAGTAGCCAGGCTGAAGTATTTTGGTGGATATTTGGTCATCAAAAGAAAACAGACATTCACATTAGACATATGGCAACTGACAATGAGTTGAATATTATCATAAATATCATTATCCAGCATTTCAAAGCCTTCAAGATTACTTAAAATCTAAATGTCATGAATCTATCTATAATAACATAGTTGCTCGGTCTGTAGCGACTACTAACCAAAGAACATGGACATGAAAATGGAATAGAATAATGTTAATTTCCATATGCAATTTCAAAAGTTTGAAAATTCCTTTTCACAATAAAAACAGCTGCTGCTGTAAACAGACTATGAGAGATAATAAAGAAACATCATGACATTTATTTTAAATATGGTGAGACAGTTACTAAAAATAGTGCAATAACAGATACTTGCTATTTAAGGACTATAAATTTCGGTTATGAAATATATGCTCTAAATGTTATTTGAATTCGGCAAAGTACATAAGAGCTATCTGTCGAAAGGGAGAGATGTTATTGTGTAAAACGTTCTTAGAGAAAGTAGTTTGTGTTAACCTTACACATGCGGAATATCACGAAAACAAGCCATGCAGCCTGCCCGTTCATTTGGGCTCGAACCCAGGTCGAAATTACGAGTATTCAGCGGTGGGCTTAATTGCACAACTAGTGGAGCGACACATCCAATAAAGATGTTCATACTAAAGTTGATAATTCTTTGAAAGTACTTTACTTATATTCGAAACAAGCAAAACTTTGCTTCCCAGGAATTTTTTCTCTTGAATTAAACACATGTTTATTGACTCTTAAATATTAAATTATATTAATATAAGTTATAAAACACAAGTTTTTATTAACTTCTAAGTAAAATTTCATTCAAGTTAGTTTGTATATTTTAAGGCGGCAAAAAGTGATACATAAATATTTAATTTAACGCCAGCGGTGTTTATGCTATTAAATGATTCATTCTGAAGACTTATTTTATCTTTAAGAGTTAATTTTTGTCGCTCCGTAAATGCCCAATAATTAAAGTGAATTTTATTGTAGATGCGAATGCATCACAACCGTATGGAATTTCTATCTGTGAGTATGTACATCTGAATAACTTATCTATAGATTTATTTTAATGTAAGATTTCCTCCAAACTGAGGTCTTGATTGTCTAAAATAGATTAATATGCAATGAGGATTGATTTGTTTTCAATGCGATGTAGAAGATTTATTGCAATGGTTAGTGGCAACGGATGTATATAGCCCGCATATAAATCTTCGTCCATTGTTTTAGATGACCTCGGAACTATGAATGAAAGAAACAATGTGTTTTAGAACATGAAATTCTGTTAAATATTTATCTAATGTGAAAACCGTTAAAGAAGATTCTAAGGCAAAATAATGGTTTTTGTTCTGTAAAGGATATTAAGAAATGAAACTAAATTCAACTGAATCATTTTCTATGCCTAATGTTTATTTTGTTTCGCAGAAAATAAAAGAGTTGCATGAAAGGGTACTTTGCATTGCACGTGAGTAGAGTAAAGGTTTGGATTTCACACAGTACGTGTTAGAAAGAGATGATTAAAAAACTTTTATCAGGATTTCTAAAGTTCAAGGAGAATTCTTTCTGATGCTTTTACTATAATGATCCCCTTGTATTTTTACTGCTACAGATTTCCTCTTGCTGCAGAATTACTCTGTGAACCGTAGACATAATCACAGCAAAAGGGATTACATATAACCTCATCCGGAAACAAATAAACATCGGGATTCTGCAGCAAATGAGGTTTTTCCGCCAAAAACAGAACAACGTTGTTTAAGAAGAGAAGTTTTTCCGTGTCGTTTGACACAAATCGTGATTCCACCGCATTCTATACAATCTTGTTCTCATCTCAGCAATACAACGCCGCCATGAAGGAATAGTTTTAGTTTCCAAAATACCGGAATCGCTGATTGGTAGGAAGTAGGAATTATCGTTTGTTGTCCTACTGAAAGATACAGAGAAGGAATACTATTAATGTTTTCTCTTTATTTTTAAAGTCGTTTAAAGGGATTGACTTTTCATGTGAAGAAACATTCGTTCTTTTGCATTAAAACTGTTTTGTCAACAACAAAAATTTCTGATGTGGACTGTACATTGTTACATAATTATAGTTTTTATATCAAATAGTTCTTCACATTGTTTACGCTTGAAACCAGCAGTTTTTGTACAAAACACAAAAAGAATTTGACTATTTTTCATTCGATGGATGTATGATTATATGTATTTTGGAACTGTAAGGAAAGAAATCTCAAGCTATTTGTGTTAAAAAATTAAGCTAGAGTAAATGTTATTCGATGATACATTTATATTTAGGTTAAATGTCATAAAGATGCAATAATGCATTAAATTCAAATTAAAATAAGAATAGTTCATATTGTGATGTGCATTAAATTCTCTAAAAGGGTCCACAGCAAACCAGTCTCTACAAAGCAAACACAAAGGTAGATATTTTTATACCCAAAGAATAACTTACATTTTTGAGAAATTCTTTTTTAAGTTAATTATAAAAAATGAAAGGGATAATTGAATTATTTATTAGAAATATAAGTAAAGAAAGTATTATTAGTTCATTTAAATTTTAAATATCTAATAAGAATAGCATAAATATGCACCAAATAAAATCTAACAATAAGATGATCCATTTCTAAACTTGCCACCTGCTCAGATGCTAAGTTACAGTTACAGAGCACTCAGTTAATTGTTTATCCTGAAACTGGTTAGATACATAGCTACTTTAGTAAGTTTTTGTGTGAATAACGCATGTAGGAGATGAAATCTATTCTGAAAAGCTCTCCATGAAGGCATTTTCTGCTAGACAAATATTTCTCGAGTGTTTTGCTGTAATTAACGAAAGAAAATATGGCAATGCGCACGAAAGTTATACATCTAAGAAGAATGCCATCGTTGAGGACTTGCTAAAGGAAACTAGTTCGCATATATGTTACATGCGAGGGAAATCACTGAAAACAATCCATGCAGCCAAACCATTTGCCTGGCATAGAATTCTGGACGAACTGCCAGTATTCCGACGTCTTAAATACTGGGCTACTGGTGTGGAGAGAAATGGTGTATGAATTTTATTTCCAGTTTTTGTATATTGCCACTATTCGGAAATGAGAGGCCGTGTATATAAATAATTAATCAAATTAATTAGGTAATTAATTATTAATAATAAGTTGACGAATAATTAATAGATAATTAATCAAAAGAGAACTGATCAACATATGAATCCGAATATTCCGAACTGAAGTTCATATGTTCGGAATTCTCGAATGTTGCTCATAATTCATATAATTTTAATTGAAATTACGGAGTTTTATAAAGATATATGTAATATTTCGTAACTTAATAATTCTTTAATTTCAAAAGCTAGTAAGTTTCGAACAATCCGTCAAATAAATTCGATTAAAAGAATCGTCTTTCTTTATCTATTCCGTTAGAGAAAATGTTCAAAAATATTTGTATGGTTTTCTACAGATAATCTGATGGTTCATTAAAAATAGGTTGTGCTTTTATTGAGTCTTTTTGAATGATATGTAACGTTTAACTATACGGCGTTGCTTAAGTTTGATATGTCGTATTCAGATCTTAGTGCCATTATTATATGAATGATAATAGGTTCAAATTTTCCGTTTTTCATGATAGAAATTTTGGGGATTTCAACCAGTATTGCACAAATAAATAACCACATATTCAAAATATGTATAATCTTAAAAGTGTTATGGCGAGTTATACACTACACAAACGCGGGCGCACACATACAAACACACACATTCATATATGTATATATGCGTGCGTGCGTATGCTCAAAGTATACGTATATACTTCGTGCAAAGAATCAATCTTCGTCAAGAACTTTATATTGAAAAAGTTCAAGATGATTCAAATCGTTCAAGATGACTCAAAGATAAATCAAGATAATTCAAAACAATCAAGATGATTCAAAACGTTCAAGATGATCTCTAAGTTAACAAGTATTCTCAAAGCGTGCTTACAAAATCATTATTTTCCTCATGCCTTGAAGCATGCGAAAATTTTCATGATTCCCAAACCCAGGAAAACGCATGACAACCCTACAAACTACAGGCCGATTAGCCTGTTATCATCACTAAACAAGGCTCTGGGAAAGTTAATTTACAACAGAAGAAAAAGTCTTCAATGTCTCTCTGACCATCAGCATGGCTTCCGTAAAGGACTTTCTATGAGCTCTCAGGTTGTTCGTCTCACCGAATCCATCGGCTGTGCTATATGTAATAGAATGAGTGTCTCTGTCCTAATGCAAGGCGTTTGCCAAAGCATTTGACAGAGTCTGGCATCTAGGTCTTGTCTACAAACTAATCAAAGTAGACCTACCTAGACATTTGATATTGATAAACAAATCTTTTTTGGGTAACCGTACCTTCACGGTTAGACATGGGAAAGCACTTTCCAGTGTGAAAAATATCCTAACAGGAATTCCCCAACGGTCAATCTTGGGACCAATATTTAATATTCTCTCAGTGAGTGATTTCTGTAATTTTAATGAGGATATCAACTTGCTAATTGTCTGCTACGCTGATGATACCGAGATAATTTCGAAGTCCAGGAATTCAAATCATGCATTGGTCAAAATTCAGAAAAAAATCCCTATCACCGATCTCTGGTGCAGCAAGTGGGAAATTAGCATCCAACCTGAGAAGTCGAAAATTCTCTTAATCAGAAAATTTCGCAAAAGATACGCTGTTAAGAAAGAAATAACGATTTTCGCAAGCCATGTTCCTCGAGTCAATACTGCTAATTAATTGGGAGCTACACTAAATAAGGACTTTACCTGGTTCAACCACAGGACAAACGTGTACGGGAAAGGCTTATAGTATGATGGTAAGGTTTTTCCCACTTCTCAAAAGTGATACACTCACTTTAAATGTGAAAAGGAGACGCTACCTGTTTATCATAACACCTATTGTTACCTATTGTTATAAGGTATTTCTCTCGCCTTCTTCGCAATCCTTCGTGGTGTAGCGGTCAGCACGCTCGACGTGTAACCGAGAGTCCGTGGTTCGATTCTCGGCGAAGGCGTTGCTGAGTTTTCACAATTCCTGCTTTCGAATAAATACCTAATGTCTCTACAAAGACACGAAATTTTCAAAGAATGTTCCAAACTCAGGCAACTATGCACATAACAATTCTATTTTAACAAGCAGCATCGCCATTTTCGTTTGCATTCTTTTTATTGCATTACAACTTTCAGCAGTTTTTATAGAAAAATTGTAATGTTTTTGCCTGAAATTTAATTTTAAAATTTACGCTTGTGGAATCTGCGTGTAGATGAAGAAATTGCGGTAAAAGTTCTACAGGAATAGGTATTACTTATCCACAAATTCGTTGGACGACAAAATACTTCCACTATCTTGTTAAAGCAATCGGCACAAAATTTCCACTAGAACAAAAGAATCGAATTAATTTAAGAATCTAATTAAAACCTAAAGTATACATGCAATTATGTAGATACATATATATTATATATATATATATATATAATAACTTTATCATTATTAATTAGTCGTTATTAGTCATTATTCTTTTTTCTTCTGTAAAAACTCGCCAAAGTGATCGCGATAATACATAACTACGTAAGAAACAACTATTTTCATCTTGCCAGGAGTTCAGATTGTTTTGTCAACATTTTTCAGGGAGAAAATTGCTACAAAATGATAATATAAAACACGATTCTACTTTCCATTAAAAATTTTCGCTGAAGACATTTCTTCAAAATGAGGGAATTTTAATCAATAATCAATAGAAATAAAAACACCAAACATTAACGGCTGTTATAAAATGAATTACAACTAATTTTAATATCAGTTGAGAATTTATAGGCGATATACAAAATAGATTGAAAATATTGAATGAGAAGCAAAATTATTAACTAACAATAATAATCTCTATTATTAAATAATGAAGAATCGGTATGTTAGTATGTTCCTCATGTTGTGCAAAAAGGGAGGTACCTACAGTCACGAGATTTTGATCACACATGGTTCTTCCCTCGTAGATGTGTACCTCGAAGCCCAAATTTTAAATTTCGAATTTCGTTCTAATTATTTTATGTTTGAAGAATTTAGTGAAATTTCGATTAAGAGACACACCAATTTAAAAGCAATGTGATGCCACTTGGCAAAGAGTAAGATATTTAAGTTTTAAATTTAATCAGAAAACTTGGAGACCGAATAGAAATGTGTTACCGTTCGACAAAGACTAAAATAACAATCTTTCAAATTTGATTAACAAATCCAGCGATTTAAAAGAAATATGTTGCCATTACCCAAAATAAAATATTTTTACCTTCTGCGAAAACAAGAAATATGCAAATCAGAGCTCTATAAATTGCAGTGCTTTATGATTAGCAGTTCATTTCTGATTTTTTCTCCTATTTGCTTTTAAATAAAGTTTTAATTGGGATGCTGATATTGGTGGGTAAAGCGTTATTGGTGAAGTTGTTTTTCTTCATCCAAGAATCGTCGACTGAAGCTTTATGAAGATTTCAGACACAGAAGTGATGGAAAAGTTCAGGTTTATGACGTTCAGAAGAAACGGGAAATTTGTGTCGTCACTCTCGTAGTGGTGCATCAAGTTTATCATAATCCGAACTTCGAAAAGTGGCTACGCAGATGTACATTCTAAGAAAACAATCAACGAGTACAGTATGTAATGCTCGAGAAATAGCATGAAACACTGGTATACCAAAGATACCGATATTCAGCATCCTTCACAGTATTTTAAAATTGTACCCTTACAAGTTGTAAT
Source organism: Stegodyphus mimosarum (assembly GCA_000611955.2). NCBI lineage: Eukaryota > Metazoa > Arthropoda > Arachnida > Araneae > Eresidae > Stegodyphus > Stegodyphus mimosarum. The sequence continues at coordinate 111,218 of KK116690.1, read as the reverse complement.
CAGTGAACTTGCTATCATCAAATGATAAACCTAAACGATTTGAATTCTCAGATTAGCCTTTGTGGAAAATCGATGACGATTTACAATTGTTTCTCAACAGCTTGTGGACAGATGAGGATCAGTTTTTATTACATGGAACAACCAACACGCATAACTGTAGAATCCGGGCAAAGGAGAATCCACGTGCCTATATTGAGGAATCATTACATTCCCGGCGCTTAATTGTGTTGTGTGGTTTCACTGCATCCATTATTGTAAGCCCTTTTTTCTTTGAAGAGCTCTGTATAAAATCTGGCTGGAAGAACTGTTTAGTTACTGGAAAATGCTATTTGAAACTGCTACAAGAGAAAGCCATACCACACTTACTGAAACATAATGTCCTTTACACAGTGACGTTAATGCAAGACGGGGCATCGCCTCATATCCCAATTGAAGTGAAGACGTTCCTAAGAAGAACTTTCACCGAAAAGCGATCAATTAGCCGTCACCTTAATAAGGAGTAACCTTCCATCTCTCCGCCGCTCTTACCACTACTTGATTTTGGGTTTTAGAGTTATGTCAATTCCAGATTGTACCGTAACAGCCCATCTTCTTTGGTGCAGTTAAAGGACGCCAATCGCCACGAAATCTCCTGCATCCATTCGGATATGTTACATGCTACAATTAACGGTGTTGTAACTAGCTTGCAAACGGTAATTTCTGATGAAGATGGATACATAGAATAAGTATGATATGCTTGTAAACATTTGCATGCATACAAATAAATATAGCTTTCTATAGAAATCTGTGATTTGCTCCCGTATAGCTTCCTTAGTAGACAAAATGTTAATTATTTTTTTGTCCTTTCCAAAAAAATCCCCTTTCACGAGAATAACATTTTCGCAAGCCACGTTTAACTTCGCCAATTCCTTCAATTAATATAAATTTTTGAAATATTTACAACTTTATGGTACACCTGGTGTGTAATTTATGTGATATTATTTAAAACAGAACAAAGAAAACAGTTATTCAGTATTCAGGGATGGATAAAGCATTAATTGACAGCCGGCTCGTATACACATTACCACATGGGGAGAAAACAACAAAAACGCCTATACAGCCAGCCCGTTCGCAAGATTCGAACTTCAAGTCGAACTACCAGTGCTCACCGATTTTACCGCTGGGCCGCCGGTGAGCCACAATAATCTATTTTGTTTTCATTGCAAAGCAATGTGCAGTAAGCATATTTCCTGTCTTGTGATTCTATTTTGTTCTTTGTCATGAAGTTTAATCAAATCTTAAAAATCAGCTTAGTTCTAGTGTAATCAACAGTACACGAAATGACAAAAATAAAACTTGGGGGAAAAAGCATTAGATGAGAAATTTTCAAAAAATAGCGGCTAGTCACCAAATTAATTATTATAAGGAAGAGGAAAATATGTAATGATTTTAGTGAGTATAGTTAGTGTAATTTCATTGGATCCAGTAGTACAATTTTACAAAACTATCTAATTATTTATTTGGATTGCAGTAATTTTAATCAATCTTTCCTTCCAATGATTCTAGAATTTAGAGACAACAGAAACAACACTGTACAAAGTGTACATACAACATTGTACAATGAGTACATACAACATTGTACAATGAGTACATACAATGAGCTGTAATGAATACAGCAGCTCACTGTACAATTTCTTTAACATGAAAACTACTTTTACTTATGCTCCGAAAAGATCTGGGTTTATAGGACATTCTATGTTGGCGAAATTTATAAAACTGTAAACTGACATCATAATTATAACCCATTAATCGCCAAGTCTGTTTTATCTTCTTTACTATTTAGTTCACAATATATGGCTTCACCAATATGCTGGTGGTCCGATATCAGTGTAAAATTTAGTACGGAATAGATTTAATAGAAGAATATAATTTTTTAAATTGTATATCGTCAGTCAATAGTAACTGATACGGCTTGAACGGAGAGTAAAGTCTTAGTTCCAATAATTGACATGGCACTTAAGGTGTTAAAAGAAATAGTAATCCAAAAGATAAAATCCACGCTGTTGTTGAAAGTGACCAACACTGCATGCAGGATTAGGATTAATCGAATTAAGTGCACAAGGATTATCTGTCTAAGAGGAGGAAAATCTTCGTAGAGGATGTTTTAAGAGACACTGTCTTTGATTCACGTTACATAAGGAAAAACTCCGAAAATTCCAATGCAGCAACCCCATTCGCTGGGAATAGAATCTGGGTCGAACTGCCAGTGTTCAGTGATCTTACCGCTTGATCACTGATGGTTAAGGTTATGCGGTATGCAGTCTTACAAGGCTTGCATATCGAAAGCCACGAAGTAAAAAAGTTATTTTCTTTAAGGTCCGATTTTGTACGAACGTAGTCCTGAAACTTTGTAAACTCTCTATAAAACTATGCAAATGTGATGGTGCCTTATAAATTTTTAAAAAGTAAAAGTTATTTTTGCTGTGCGTATATGCTCTAAAAATAAAGTAGCTGAATAACTTGTAAATGCGTGCACAAATTTTAGCGTTTTATAATACGAATCAGATTTAAAATTTAATTAAAAGATTCTTGTGTTTAATAAAAGCGAATTTAATGATAGTATTCAAGAGTTTTTTTAACAATCGTTAAATCGGCATTTATATTATTGATAATTTTTAAGAGCGGTGAACTTACAGTACTTATTAATTCCAGTATTATCCATGAATCAATAATCTATACTTCCAACTTCAGCATTATCAATCGAAATTTAAACAGAAGTAAATACGAAATACGTCTTTTAATTAGCAATCGAAAGAGAATTTTTAGAGCAGGTTTTCGAAAGCAAGCCGATTTATTTTAACAGTTTACCGTATGTCGCAAGAGATGGCGCTACTTACATGAAGTGACATATCAAGTCACAATAAGCTTGAAAGGTCATGATAATATCACGGTCTTCATCTTTTATTCATTTAATTTATCAATATTCATTAATTTGTATATTACAAAGAAATTAATAATAAAACAAATAACTATAAAGCATTTATGCATAATTTAGTGCAGTTATTTAAAATATTTTCACAAACAAACAATGCATACTAAGCGTAAATCATGTAAATACACTATAGGAATTTTATATCAAGTATCGCATAATTTATCTAATTTTATGAATTAATAAATTATTCTGCATTTGATCAAATATTAGATATTTAAAGAATATTAGCTGCAGGAGCAAACGGATTCAGCGGCGGATTTTATGAAGTGGAGGTCCATTTCGTGTAAATTTTGGGTCTTCTGGATTTAAGGCATAGAATATATTTATAGCTTTTTAAAATTCATTATTAATTTGCGATCGATCACAATTTTCAATCCGTAAATCAGCATCATTTGATTGATCTAGATAAGGTAAAAGAAGGGAGAGTTATCTGTAAACAGAGGGATGACTTTACGAAGAACTTTCTAAGGAAAGTTTCTAAGGAAAGTACTTCTTCTGTTCACTAAATTCATATCCAATAGAAGTAACGGAAAGACACCTAATTTTATCTGCAGCCGTCCAGTAAATATATTTTTTTTCAAAAACGTCCTTTCATTTCCAAAAAAAAATGAAGAGGAATTCTTTTTTGGCTAGAATATCTTAGAATTTAAATCTAATATGTAGAGATATTTTAAATCGTTTTGTTGGAAACAAAGCATTCAGTTTTAATATATGAAATAATGTTCCTTCATATATCTTGTCATGCATTCTATAAAACCATTATTTTCAGAATATTAGAAAGCATTGGTGACTCATAGCTTTTTAGTTTTGAAAGTTTAAGATTAAAACTAACTTTCATTTCATCTAATTCACTACTACTGTTTACATAGTAATAGTCTAATAAGAATGCAGAAGCAACACATAAGTAGATATATAGTAACAGGAAGCAACACGGGTAACAGTATCATAGGATACAAATCATGAATTTCAAACTGAAATCCTTTCATTGTCTCCCAGCGGGAACAAATATTACTAATTCTGTTATTTTTCAAAGTATTTTAGAAATAATATCGGGTAATTGTAAAGTACACTGCGAAAAAAAAAGACAGTTCTATATCTCCCGTTCTACTCGGCCGATTGACGAAATTCAAATTGCGTTTTCCATGTCTCGAAAGCGCGACTTGGGATATATATTACATTTATATGCAACATCATTCTAACATAGATATTTTGATACAAAATCGGACTTGAAATCCGATTTTGTATCAAAATATCTATGTTAGAATGGCGTTGTATATAAATCTAATATATATCATAAGTCGCGCTTTCGAGACATGAAAACCGCAACTTGAATTTCGTCAATCGGCTCAGTAGAACGGGAGATATAGAACTGTCCCATTTTTTATGAGCAGTGTACGTATAATTAGACAATAGTTTAGTAATAATGATGAAATTGATGGCAACGCTAATAACAATATTTTATTATTTACCATCATGAATATTAAATAAGAAAGTTATTTATTCAATGGTTACTCGTAAGTGTTAAATTTTTATTTTTATGAGGAATTTATTATTATTTCGGATAGATTCGATACTCAGCAACATTATAGGTGCGTTCAAATAAAAAGTACATTTAACTTAAACATAAAAACTCAAAGATTCAAATGATTCCTTAATTTTTTAGATGGTAATGACCATTGTATGATCTTGAGCTTTTTTACTTAGCAATTAATCCTATATATAAAAATTGCAAGCATTTAAAACTGTATTATTCAACTAAAATATTATAACAAAATTAAACTGAAGGTGACCATCAAGAGCACTGATCACTGATTACCTAC
>KK116690.1:70910-106370 GCA_000611955.2 Stegodyphus mimosarum | reverse complement strand
GCATAGGTAGCATTGTAAATTAAAATTAAACTGAAATACACTAGTGGCCGTCAAAGCTGTTGACCAACCAGGTAAGGATCAAAGGTTTAAAGTCACGCTGATAAAGACATATCTAAATGGTGTGGAGGAGTAGAAATTATTTAGATGGATTGTAAAATTAAAACTAAATCGAAAGACATTTTTGTTCTTCAAGGATGTTGATCACGGATGGCCTTCAATTTGAGGATCACTTGAGGTCAACTTCAAATTGAGGATTACTTGAGGCCAACTAGTCAACTGTGAGGTAAATGTAGATAGATATTTAAACTGGAATTGGATTAGAATTAGTTACTAGTGACCCATGAGCTGAGATCATTTGGAATCAAATCATATGTAATCAGCATAAAATAATGCAGTAAATTTAAATAGACACAAAACTTAAAAAAGTGAATCAAAGCACACAGGTTACCTAGAATCACTTGTAAACAACCAACGGGTTTTCAGTATGAAAGCAATTTTGATATTCTAAAATTAAAATTAAATCAGATCACATCAGTGCTTTCCCGGCACTGATAACCTTTCGAAACACTGAAAAAGTCACTGGTGACTTATTAATTTGAAAGTCAATGATAATCAAACTATAGGCCATCCTTAATAGAATGTGAAAGAAATTTAGATGAATATTAGATATTGATTGATGACGATTCACAGTGGCTTCCCAATAGCTTGTGGCCAGATGAGGCTCAGTTTTTATTGCATGGAACAGTCAACACGCATAACTGTAGAATCTAAGCAAAGGAGAACCCATGTGCCTATATTGAGAAATACCTACAGTTACGGCGTTTGAGTGTTTAACTGTTTGGTGGGGTTTCACTGCGTCCATTATTGTAGGCTCTTCTCCTTTGAAGAGAGCTGTATAAAAGTTGGCTGGAAGACCCGTTCAGTCACTGAAAAATGCTTACAACTGCTACAAGAGAATACAATACCGCACTTACTCTAAAATAATGTTTTTGATACAACGGCGTGTATGCAAGACGGGGCACCTCCTCATATCCTAACTGAAGTGAAGACGTTCCTAAGAAGAACCTTCAACCGAAGAGCGATTAATTAACCGTCACTTAGAAATGAGTGGATCGTCTCTCGCCAGACTTAACACCACTTGATTTTGGGTTTTAGAGTTATGTCAATTCCAGATTGTACCGCAACAACCCATCTTCTCTCCTGCAGTTTAAGGATGCCATTCGCCACGAAATCTCCTCCATTCATTCGGATATGTTGTAAGGTTTTAGTTTAAACTAACAAAGTTTTATTTTAATTTGCCTTTTTCTATCTGTTCTCATTTCAGCTTCCCGTTAGAAAAAGCGCGCGTTTCAGTTTTATGCTAATTTGAAGTGGAGCCAAGTTCTACTTAAACGAGAGGTAGGAACCTCTCAGTGTGAGAGAGCTTTTAGTCTCAGACCACTGTTACTCTGTTCGACGTTCGCCTGACCAGCTAGTATTTAAATTCTAAGCCGTAGCGCTGTTACGCTATTACTTAAAGAAATAATTCTAAGTGCGTTAGTATTAGTTAAATCTTGCTACGCACCATTTAGTTTAGAGGCCAACCTCGCGTTTATAGCTCTGTGAGCAACGACTACTTAATTTCTAATTACTTTTAGTTTAAATTATCTGATTGTTCAGTTTAGACCCAAGTGGCAGTCATTATTTTCGGTATCCCTCCCGAGTTGGGAAGTGGTTGTATATAATTGTGGTTTAATAAAAGAGGATTTTAAATCCCTCTAAGGTGCATTTCTTCTATCATTTAATCACAGTATTCTACCACAGAACATAGCTGCATTCAGCTCCTTGTTCAAGATCAGGACTTAAGATTTACACGAAGATGTTCGCCAAGAATATGCATCGAACACCCAGTCCTGACAATGTTACACATTATCGTCACCGGTGCTCATTAATGCAGAAGATTTTCAATTACCAAGAAGTTGAGGGTACTTTGGGGTGTACAAATGGGCCATCGATATGAGAAGGCGTAGTAAATTTAGACAGATATTTAATTAAAATAAATAAGAACCCTCCAATGCCTTTAAAAAATAATAGACATTGACGACGTACCTACAAGGAGAGAATCACTTGAGGGTTACCAATGAGACAAAAGTATGGAGCAGTACATTTTACAAGTAATTTTAAATGAAAATTATGTGGAAGCGGAATGATATATAGGAAGCCTGTTGATTACAGGTAACGGAAAAGATGATGATCGCTGTCTCGTGACTTGAAGTTGCAGTATAATTTCATTTCACAAACTTCTTATTAAGCCATGCCCATTAAAAATCCATTATTTATGGAAAATAGATGAATAAATTTAGCTTTCGCTCTCTCTGACTTTCATTTATATACTTGTATCTCTTTCAAAATTTTTATTCATCTATTTTCCCAGTTACGATTTACCTTTCTCCCTTTCTGCCACTCTGTTAATCTTCTATTAATCGTTTTCAGTGTCATTTCATCTAACGCAAAAGCCAGCAAAATTTCCAATGCTAGATCTCTATCATTGACTTGGATAACTATAGAATTTTGGAAAAAATTTGTTACAGTAAAAATGGCAGCACACTTTGGATATGGTACTTGCTTCCTTTTCCTATACTTTTAATTGGACAGCCAGTATGCCTTCAAGAAATACAAAATTCATTCCTTTTTCTCTATAGTAATGCAAATAAATGAGATATTTCATTAATTAATATAAATACTGGTGTAGTAATAACTAGTAGTATGTTATTTTATTAATAAATCTTTTTATTAAACATTTGTATTAAGATCAAGTTTTATATCTATTATATAAAAATAAACACTTTTCCTGCCCCTTTTCCCTGTCAAGCACTTTTTTCTACTTTTAATGGTCTACGAAACTGTGTTTCCTACTCATGCATTCAGTTTACCTCAATTAAGCAACTATGCATCTAAATTCTTCCTTCATTATACTTATTTTTCTTAATCACATAGTTTTATATAAATCCATTTTTTCTGCTTCTAAATTACTTATTTAATTACTCTATTGTTTCGTTAACACATTTATCTAACAATAATTATTATTTTTGCTATATCCGATGTTATCTTTAAATACATTTGATGCAGATATATTATTCTTAAATATGCATGATGTGAATCTAACATGAAACAGAAAGATACATATATAAGCTGTGAAATATATTCTAAAGATTATTATATTTGCAAAACTTCAGTTATTAAGAATCGTTTAAAAAACGTTTACTCTTTTTAAAGGTTTTTTTAAAATAGCCTTAATAATAAAATTAAATTCATATTTATTTAGTGCTAAACGATTTCTTTATTAGCTTGTATCATAATGTTAAAAAAGAAATTATACCAGTAAGTATGTTTTACTCTAATTGCCTCATTTCACAGTTCACATTGTAAGCCTGCCAAAATAATAATATTAAAAATCCGAAAGCTTTTGGATTTTACATTGCGTCCAAAGGGATTTTTAGCGCTGTGTGTGTTACCTTCATGTATTAAATATCATGTTCTTCGCACTTAAGTCACATAAAATTCAATTCAACAGCAATATCACAAAATACTTAAAAACAACATATCTTTGGAATTTGCGATAGACAATCTTGCGCGCTGCAGATGAAAATGTTCTTTTCGTACAGTGTGGCCATTGCTCGCTTTGAAATCGTTGAGTTTGCTAATCAAAAATTCGTTAACGTTTTAGAAAATATGAAATAGATAATAAAGAAAATTCAAAATTCAGGTTTCCAGGTTCGGGTGGAAAATTACGTTATTCAAAATGTGATGGCTCTAGATACCGTTGCAAGAAACATGCATACATTCATGCTGATTCTTCATTATTTAATTTCTTGAAATATAATACACGGCCATAATATTTGGTGGCAACAATTTAGAAAGTGAAACAACGCTTTTAGTGAATGAACGCAAAATGCCAAAATGAAATTAATAGTTCTTCTGGACTAATAATTGAATAAACACTGTTTAAAACGTAGGCCTTAAATGTGCATAATGATACTTCGTGTTGCTTAAAAATGCTTATATTAGTATTGATATGGAAGGAAATTTATCACTGCATTTATAAGAAAAACGTCAGTTCATTAAAATTAGGGATTAATGAATATATCCGAAATGCTATGCAGGGTTTGTACACATTTCTGTACATGGAAATTAAGTACTTTTAAGGACCATTAAAGAAAAAAATTAAGGACCTATGAAACAAATAGGAACTGAATAAATTCAATTAAAAATACTATCTATGCCTGAACTTCACTTTTCTTATACCATACTAAAAAGAAAATAGATCCATAAGTAGGATGTATTATTATTAAACATGAATTAATTAACAAAATTATTAATAAGTTTGAGAATAAAATCAACTTTATAAAATACATCAAGCCGCATTAAATATTTTACATTTATACATATATGAAAGAAAACATATATGACATATATGACATATATGTTGGACATATATGAAAGAAAATAAGTGACATTTTGTTTATGTTTTGCTAACAGTTAGTTTTATGATTTTTTTTAGTTCAAAGGGATTTGAATCCCGAAGGACTATTACTTTCGTTTTGGCATTTTGCGTCATTTCACTTTTCAATTTACTGCTAATTTTATTTATTTATTTATTTATTTATTTTGACATAGCTATCTCTTCAAAATCGTCTACGTTGCACGGGAAAATAAAAAGGAATTTCAATTACAGTTCTAAATAAATAGCCAAATAAATGTGAAATTCGTAACAATATTCTCTAAAACTTTAACGAATTTTTCATTAACAAACTCAAAGATTTCAAAGCCAGCAATACCAATGTTGTACAGAAAAACATTTTTGTCTCCAGTGCGTGAGAGTGTGTACCATAGAACATGGTATTTAATAAATAAAGGTAACACACAAAATGTTAAATAAGCGCCCCTTTGGACATAATTAAAATCTGAAACCTTTCAGTTTTTTTTAATGCTTCCTTTTTGTCACATACTTGCTCAGTCTAGAGGTTTAGTAAATAGCAAGTAGATTTTATGTCAAGCAGCATAGATTAAAATGAGAAGTAAGATCACACTAAGAAACTATAGTAAAGGTTGAAATCATAAAAAACTGGGTAATTTACATAATAATAACTGTACATATCTTTGAAGAATAATTTTCTTTATGTATTATTCAGCCTCTTTCTTCAACACATTTACTTTTCATTTTAGAATTTTTGGATTTAATTAAGGATTTCTGTTATTTTAAAAAAACTAAATGCATTTAGAATATACAGAAAAAGCTGCTAATTTTATTTCTTTAGCAATATCAAAATTCAGAAGAAATATGAAATATAGTATATGATAAGGGCTGGTTATAGAGCTGATGTGGCAGAAATTTTAGAATTTAGTGACAAACTGAGCAACAAAATCTAGAAATGTCATAACTTTTAGAATTTAGAGCAGGCACTGGAAGCAGAACTGAGAAAGGCACTAGGCAGCAGAATTTAAGATTCACAGAGATTGCATCAGGTGGGAAAATGCCTAGCGCCAGTTCTGTATGATGCATTAAGGTATATTATATGAATCTTTTAAATTGTCAGTTTTCAATTTCTTTATTAATAAAAAAATTCATTTCTATAACGCCATGTGATAAGATTAGAAGCACTTCTGATATTTTCCATGCTTGTGTCCAATGAAAAGTAGAGAATTAAAAATTTGCTATAAAAACTTATCTTAAAATCGCCACAATGTTGATATGTCGCCAAATTTAGAGCCGTTAAATAAAAAAATTCACATCACCAAAAGCGAAAAGCTGTTTAAGAGATCTTCAATAGGAAAAAAAAAGAATTTCGAAATGCTTATGTTTCGCTTCTTGCTTAGAAACTCGAGTATCCCACTATTTATATTAGAAATAAGAACAAATTATAACACACGAACCCATTCAAAAGATAACCATATATGTCAGTGAATCGCCAAAAATATTCCTCCAAAATGCTAATTCACACTCAAACTGGCAATCGTAAAAACAGACAGAAACTTCAGATGATTAAAATTAAGGACCTTCTGCCGATTTTGGCCGAAATTAAGGACTTTTAAGGACCAAAAATCGATTCCAAAAAACGTAAGGACTTTTAAGGACTCTTAAGGACCGTACGAACCCTGTATAAGGAAGGAAGTGAAAGAGCTTCACCATAGCGTTGATTACTGGGACAAAAAATTCGAATTTTCTAAGGCTAAACTTAATTCTCTTACCAATTTCGCATTTTTTTGAAACTATCATGTACGAAACTTCGTCCATTTGAATCTGCAGCATTGAAAGGATACTATTTTACTTTTATGAGAATCCTTCATTTTTAACAATAATTTACTAAAAAAACTGGCCAATATTTACCAGGAAGCAGAGGAAATTTTGCTTCCTGGAATTGGCAACCAACTTCAGCTACGGATCGGATTAAGCAAGAATCCGAATGAGTGGACTTATTAAGCTCTAATCGCCTTAACCTTGGAGCGTCAAGACGTGCCTACGAGTGCTTCATTTCATTAAGTTACGTCACGGTCTAGGGCTGAAGATAAATTAACTGGCGTCATATACGACAAGCTCTTAGTGTACTTTGGTCAAAATTTAACGAAGGTAACTTCGACTGAGACGGAACATGCTTTGAAGGCTACTATTAATTAATTATGCTGCAGGATTATAAAATGAGGCATTGGCAACACCTTTTCTGGCAAGTTAGCTGATCTAAAACGAGAAGGCGTTTGGAATGAGAATGTATTAGAGATGCGAGTCATAAATCCATACAATTGTTTGCTGTTGTAACAAGACGCTTAAATTCGAATAAAAAGGATTGCTTAAGATTTAAATTCATCTAATGCTCACATTATAGAAACATCTGATGATACATAAACATTAAATGTCATTAATGTTTGTCTAAGAAAAGGATTTCATGTGTAGAAGGGAATAATTGTTTCAATACCGATAGTGAAATGTTAAGTCTAGCATGAGCTATATTCATTATGAGCAAATTTATTTTATGCAAAGCCATCTAATAATGTTATCAAAGCACTACTTCACTCCACTTCCTGAAATAAATGCAAATATTTAATCCAGATAGAACAGTTAGATGCTTAAATTTCATTTTCTGTACTAAGTAAATGGATAGAAAGCGAATCTCATCTTCCTCGCAAAAGCGAAATGTAACATTAACATGACAGTAGATGTCGCTGAATATTCTCAAACATAACAAATATCAATAAAAACCGATTTCAGGTCGAAAGTATACAATCGACGGAAGCATTCGAAAACAAAAACAAAAGTGTCAGACTGCGAAAGGCGCAGTAAAATTGCAGATTCATTCCCTGAGATGAAGTTCAAAACACTTTTATCGATTTACTCACAAGCTCCTACTTCAGAAATGAACTCTGAACTCTCAAATATCTTGGAACGCAGGAGTTATACATGCGTTTATAAAACGCTTTCTTGTATGTAGACCTTGTAGCTTAAGAATTTAGAGATTTTGAGACAGAACAGTTAATTTAGAAGTGGGTAACAGAAGGTGAATGAAGCTCTTTGCCAGAAGCTCAGCCGAGCATCCTTGTGAGAGAGATAACATCCAGTTTAATAAATAATCTAGAGAAGTGAAAGAAGAGTTAACTAAAATTGAAAAGTAGAATCCTTGAAGAGAAAGGTAGCATAAGGAAGTAGTTAATTATCTTAAACTAGAATTTCATGTTAGCGAATGTCTAAGGAGATTAAAAGGCCATAGTTTTAAGAATATGCTACAGATTTAATTGCGACAATTTTCTAGGGAAAATCCATTTTTATATCCTTACTTACATAATGCCTTACTTTAGTTGAAGAACGCACCCTTGCCAATAATTTCACTAACGCTTTGTGAACATTCTAATTATTGTTCACAGTTTAGGAACACAGAAGAAACTGTGGATACAGAAGTATTCACAGTTTAGGAATAATCCATATTCTGACATTTATCTAACCCAGTATTAAATCAAGATGGGATAAATTATTACGGCATAAATGTGCTTTTCTTAGAACAAATGTAATGCCCGATCACTTACTAGAAGCTGTTTCAGTTTGAGCAAAAGTCTTTGTATTTTGTCTCAGATGATAGGAATGTAAAGCTCAACTGAATTGAATCAACGATCATAATAAATGGCAGTCTAAAGTGTTGCGAAAAGACTTAAGGTTTTGCAGAATCAGCTAATATTAAAATATTTAGGCTTGTGATGCTCATTTATGTCAGCGGTTTTTAATGTAATGATTTTTCGTGTCCTTACTTTCCTAATTTTCAAGAGAATCGCAATGTATTTTGGATTCTCACTGAAGCCTAAGAAGAATAGCAATTATTTTCGAATCACGGACATTACATCTTTAGTTTCCTAATAGACGGACTTCCTATTTTTACTATGTGTCCTTTACATTGCCGACGTTTCTGTGTTTTAAATGTTAATTTGTCAAAAATAAAGCTGAAAGGATTAATAAAACGGCAACATTACAAATTATCCGTTTATGCCTCCTTTTTAAACGTTTTTAAAGTAATAGCGAAATAAATGTAACGAAACGCTACTGTCAAAGAGAATAACACAATTGACAGAGAATAATGTAAGTCAGAAGAAGAGTATTAAAACAGAAGTGAAAAACTAAAGAAAAGCATTTAAAGAACTTACAAAATTATGTACAGAAGCGTTTTCTAATAATATAAAATTCACTATATCTCTATTTAATTATCTATCTATATATATCTCTCTGTATATATATATATATATATATATATGGGGTGTTTCAGCAAATCTGTTGCACGATTTCAGGAAAGATAGAGTATATACCTAGACATTGGAAAATCATACAGTAATGCATCGTCGGAAACGCTTTCTTGGCGCGTAGTGACGACACAAAAAACGAGAAAGGAGGGAGATGAACAGGGTGAGAATATATTTTTATTATGCTTAGTACAGCAGAAACCAAGAAATCAGAACAAAACAGGCGATCGTCATTAAAGAAGGTGTTAGAAATTACGTTCGAAACGTGTTTATGTTCTTACTTTCTTGTGTTTCGTGTTTTCATTACCGCGCAAGGAAAGCCTTTTCGAACAGGCATTGCTATGTGATTTTCTATCGTCTAGGTGTACTATATCTCTCCTGAAATTTGTAACCGTTTTGCTGAAATACCCTGTATACATACCTACATATATACATATATACATTTCTCTCTCCTGTATACACATATGTATCAATGTAGTTTTACATGTTGAAATAATCGTGCATTCATTACATATTTACATACCTTTATCACACAACACGCTAGAAGCTGTGAAAGATAGGAAATATTTGAGTGCAGACCTGAAATTAGCATATGAATATCTACGTTAGTATAAAGAAGGCAGACGTTTCTTATTGCGAGGCAAAAGATTTATTGACCAGGGTGATGGAATTACGAAGAACCTGCTGTGGAGTATTTTAGGCGTTCTACAGAGCAGACATGATTCATGAGTACAGCAACAGGCTGCAATTACTTATTATTATATGTGTAACTTTGGATGTTGTCTGTTTCTTTATGAATCATAAGGATATTATTTGCTGGGATAGAGTTTTGGAAGATGAGTCTTTAACGAAGAAGCTAAATTCTGCTAAGATATTTAACACGATCTTAGACCCTTATAATTTTTAACTGACAAATGCATTGGAATGCACACCTTAATGTCATTTATATGCGTTTCGTTTGGTTATGATGTGAGTGTCGTATGTTTCTGCAAAACAACTTTGGCATTCGTTCCAGAAAAAAACATTTATAACCTTGTAACTTGCTTTATACATTCGTCGACAATCACTTTTCCCAGTTCCTGAGAAGATCATTGGATTTCTTCGGACTCATAGAACGTTTAAGAATGCCGTCGTTGAGATTCGAGGAGCCATTGATCTCTCAATGGTAGTTGCTCATGCTACTTCTTTATATAGCACGACAGCAAATATGTGAGGCAATGCGACAGTTCTTTATAGTCTTACTTTTGTGACTTTGTCACCCCCCGCTATGCTTTAGAAGCCATGTTTGTCTTCTAAAGCATAGCGGGGGTGGATGCGGAAAATATTACATCAGCATTATCAGATTGGAACACAGAATACTCACCAAAAGTACTGTGTGTACCATAGGAGGAACAGGAGATTTTGCAACGTTTCAAAGTATATTTTGGCTGCAACACGACTTTTTAGAAAGATTGAAGGGATCATCGAATGCCATAAAAGAGAACTTCAGAGCATAAAAGAGTCACTTAAGGTTGTCTAAAAGGGAACTACGAAATCAGAATAACAGGATTTTGTTTGTTAATTTTGCATATAAATTCGACTTAAGGTGACAAAAATGTAAATAAAGAAATGGCGAAAAGAACTGCCGCCATGTAATTGCAACGGTCTGCATCACGACTAAAAGCGACGTTATGCACGGATTTCCGAACTTATTGCTTGATATTACAGGGATTTATAAGCATATAATTGTGTTGCTTTTATTTGTGTTTTTTTAACTTGCGTATCATAATGCGAGACACTGTTCGCTAGTCTCTAGTGTTCGTTTCATTTCGCTTTCATTAAACATGTTTTTGACCAACGCAATATTCTTTTTCTCACTTCTGTAAGTTATTGATGTTGTTCTTTCCATCATACCTATGACTTTTCTAGTTTTACGCAATGAATGAAGCTATACGTTTAGAAAAATTCGAATAATCATGCCAATTTGAAGATAACTATTTTTGTAAATTGCTGCAAACAAAGTAACACTTATTGATAAATCTTTTCCTACACGTTTATGCCTTTAAGACAAGGCTTTGTCAATATTAAATTTCACTCTTCAGTGGTGTTTGGGTTTTGGTTTGACTACTGTTTGCAGCATATGCACAAATGCCATTTGCAAAATAAAAGAATAAAAATTATTAGAAAATGGAATCACATACAAGAAATGCAAACACATCCGTGTCTGTTGGATAGAATGAAATGAACTGAATTAAAGTAATTTCCAAATTAATTAGTTCTGTGTTATTCGAAATTTGAATAAAAGCGCCATTTGAACTTTTCTGATCATCATAATTTCTGTTTGCTTGTAAAAGCACCTAAAGGAAGTAAAATTCATCGCACATTAATGAAAACTTTCATATAGGATGGACCAAGCTAACGTACTAATTATCACAAAAAGTTGCACGCTAGGTGTAAATTCGTAGTTCAATATTTCCACAAGAATTGATTACAATTTAGAAAACGTGGTATAAGACGCTTTACACCACAGCAACAAGCACAGATGCCTGTGTTTTATTTCATTAATTCTAGGTCCATAACTGCAACTCGGAGAGAATTTTATAATATTTGAAACACGAGGAAAGCCACTATTTCTTTTATTTCTTTGTTGACTAAACGATTTCCGAAATTAAGATCAACAACCGAATCAGAAGGAAACGATAAACCAACAACAGAACAACTAATAGCATTAAGTGTTGCATAATTCAAAATAGTGAAATAGACCGCCAGTAAAAATGCTAAAACTTTCATAAGATACCAGATTTCTCAATTAAAATTTTGAGCCTTATTTATATGAAAAAGTTTATGAAGTTCGACTCCCATTCCGTTCTGTATAAGATTGAAACTGTGCAAAATGTGATCACGAGAAACCAGGGCAGTTGTTTACAGGGGTTGTTCAAAAGAAACTCAACTAAAAGACATTGTAGAGACATTAGGTTTATTTTGAAGCAGGAGTCAGGAAAAATGAGCAACGCCTTCGCCGGGAATCAAACCACGGACCTCTCGGTTACGCGTCGAGCATGCAGACCACTACACCACGAAGGCATGCGAAGAAGGCGGGAGAAATACCGTATAACATGGCTCTGTAAATGAAGTGGAAACTTGAGTACAAAAATAGTTTGTAGTTTGGGAGTTTATTACTTGAGGAATTTAATGAAAGAAAATAGAGAAAAATGTGTGAAACAGATTATATTCTCCCGAAATCGAACTACAGATCTTCCAGTTCCTAGCTAAAAGTACTGAATATTGCGCAACAAGGCACACGCGAGGAGAATGTTATAAAATTTCGTAGAAAGAATAAGCCAAAAAAAAAAAAACATTCTTCATACCTTAGATCAATATTTTTTAAAAATTTATTAAACTTTCACAATACAAGATTTCAACTGTCAGACATTTAATGGTATATTATTTTCTCATTTTATAACAATTATCAATTCTAATTTTTTATTTTAACATAACGCTTATCCTAAAGTTCGTAAAGTCTTCAGGTTTACTTCGGAGCAGGGAACGTGAGAAAGCAGCAATGCTGTCACCAGATTTCGAACACCGCACCTCCTAATGGCTACCTTCACTTGCTTTCAGCTACACCAAAAAGGCACGCGCTAAGGAAGAAGAATATTGCTTTAACGTTAAGCAGGAAAACGTGCAAATAGATTTTTATTAGCAGAAACGGGTTTTCAAAATTTATTCACTATGGAATTAATTTTTAATAAATATGAAAGAAATAAATATCATACATACTGAATAAAATAAGTATCTTATAAATACTTAATTTCATATAAATTTCCAGACACTTAGAATACAAGATTATTTATAATTTTTAATTAACTGCACCATGAGAAGCTTAAATTACAAATACGAAGCTTTGTTCATGTTTCTTTAAATTACGTGCGTAACGGTGTGGATTAAATCTCAAAGTTCTTATTTCAAATTTATATAAAAAAGCATCGCATAATCAAGTATGTAAGGAAATTTTAGCTATTATGTATATTAAGTTTTACAATTCTAAATACATGCGTATCATACATAATTGCATTTTTCATAATCTATTAGATTTGTGACAGATGCATTTGTAATTTAGTTAACTTTTAGCTGTACCATTTCGAAATGCTAAACTTAAAATATATCCTAAACTGAAGCCTTTTAAATTTCTCTGGAACTATAAAAACTACTCTCATTTAAGCTGTTTAAATTGCTAAAGAATATTGTGATACAACTCCTCATGGTTTATTTCAATTTCCTTTATTAACCACCTTTAAATTATAAAATGTTTAAATTCAAACTTATAAACGAAATGTTACTTTGGAGGTTTTACATTTTAGCACCTGACTGAATTTAGTATTATGTTAGAATGTATTTTCCTCTGACATTTCAAATAAGCAGAAGTCGTCTCTTTTAACCGATAAAAATGACTTATTCAAATTTTAATCTCAGGAATTCATATTCACTTGTGAAGTGCGAGTGAGATTTTCTTCGTGGTAGGTTTAAAATAGTTTTGAATAAAAGAAGAGTTGGAATGTGTTTTCGATTAAACTGTAATATTCGAATTTCTGATTTCTAAACCTAAAATTTGATTATTTAGGAATTTGCAGCCAACTCATTACAACGTTTTGACATTCATGAATGAGAAAGAATAAAATATCGATTTGTTGTAGCGAGAACAAGTATACAGGTAAAAGATAAACTGAAAAATAATTCTCATTTCGTGTTTTAATTCTTAAATTACTTAGAAAAGGTAAAGTGATAATTATTTCCCTCCTGAACATCTGAAAGATGTGTGCTTCACAGGAAAAGTTTCAGTAGAGGACCTTTCGTCGAGCACTAGTTAAGAAAATTACAAGGTCAACTCATACTGTAGGTCACCTGAATCTTAATCTGGAATGCACTATTAGCATGCAGTGACTTGGCAGTACATTTTCTGGTAAAAAATAGAGAAGGCCAGTTACCAATAGAAAAAATAAAGTATTAAGAGCAGAGAATTTTATTTAATTTTTAAATGAAAGCTGTCTCAGACATCACATTATTACGATCAGATTATTTGATATATATACTTTTATTCGTTAAAAAATGTATTCAATACACTGGTTTAAAGCGTTGTCATAACACAGCAGCTCAAAAATTTATTTCGTGAAAGTTTGTGAGTTGTTTAATTTAAATCCCGTGGAGAGTATAAGTTAAATTTCGTTTGACATCAAGGCGGCAGGCTAATAAATAAGTATACACTCATGGCCATAAATTAAGGATAATGTAAAATCAGGCAAAGGAAGAGTTAGAAGCAAAACAAATTTGATTTATTTCTAAATCTTATTTATTAAGCAAAAGGTAAAGAGCAAAAAAAGATACTATATGTTTGATATTATTAAAAAAAATAGCGATTTTTTCTCCCTGGAGCAAATAAAACCTACTTACAAAAAACCAATATTACATGGTTGGTATGATTGTTAATATATTGTATGTCTCCCAGACGATGCAATACAGTCCGTACAACGCGTAGGCATGCTGAGTATCAAATTATCGATCTGATCTTGGGGGATATTACACCACTCAAAAGGCAATGCTCTGCGAAGTTCCGGTAGACATGTAGGAGGAGGTTGACGGGCTGCAACTCGTCAGCCAAGCATGTCCCACACGTGCTCTTCTGGATTCAAGTCCGGTGAGAATGCTGGCCAGTCCATACGGGTTAGATCCTCCGATTGAAGGCATTCGCTTACGATGTTTGCACGGTTAGGTAGGGCGTTGTCATCCATAAACACAAATTGTGCACCCATGGCGCTCCGAATCAAACGCATGCTCTCTACTCCAGGCTAACCCCAGCGACAGTGTGTTGCAGTAAGTGAAACGCATCTCACAGGTCTACGAGCATATAGACCAATCTGTCTAAGCGTCTATACACGGCCTGCCTTAAAATTGTCGTACCAGTGGCTGAAGAGAGCTGACGAGACAGGTCTGAGGCTGTGCTCCGCCTGTTTCGTTTGACAGTAACTGCCAAATACCGGTCCTCATTCGGCGTTGTAACTCTGGGGCGACCTGTACTGTAATGTCTACTCACATTACCATCATCTTGGAATCGTTGCCAAAGCCTGGAGATGACACTCTGAGCAATTCCAAGTTCGTCTGATACTTCCAGTTGAGTACGCCCACATTCCAGACGGCCGATTATTCTACCACGTAAAAAATCATCCAAATACGTCCTTTGTGTCATAAGTATTTGGTTATTGCACTGAAATACTTGTATAGCGCCAGAGAACAATTTTACTTCTTTGGCTGTATTTCTTATACATCACTCTCTTACACTCTCGTCATTGTGACGTACTATCGGTGTCATCTGGTTACTTCCTGAAATTTGCATATGATTCTTGAAGATGTGTGTGGTGATTTTACAGGTGATATACTTATTTTACAGTTCGATTTCCGCGTGACTCCGAATTATCCTTAATTTATGGACATGAGTGTATTTGAAAGAAGCGGTGATAAAATAATCATTAATCAGAAGCTGTAAATCAGTGAAGATTGCAAGAATGTTAAAAAAGAAAAAACATTCAAAAATATTGCTCTATAGCTATTTCAGTATACATGATGATTCTAAAATACTTGGGAAAAGTATAAATGCGGACATAGGGGTCTAAAATAACCACATATTTTATGAACTATGTGTGCAGAAATGTCATGTGGAAATGGTAGAGAGTACTGTTCAGATCTGTATGTGTATAAGGAATTTTCTCCCTCCTTTCGGCATGCTTTCGTGGTGTAACGGTAGCACACTCGGCGCCTATTCGAGAAGTCCAGGTTCGAGTCCCACCGAGGGCATTGCTCATTTTTTACATCTCCTGCTTAAAATCAACCTAATATCTTTATAAACGAAAGCGGTCTGCTGCGTAAATCGCGATTTTCCATGCAATTTCCAAGCAGTATGCTTTGCTACTTGAACGCGGAGCTCGCCGACATAGATTTTACCAATGGAGCTGCAGATCGAAGTGGAGCAGGTTAAGGAACTTGAGAAAACGATTCCGGAGTTGACATCAGTGGAATAGTCGAACGTTCGAGTATATTAACCGGGAACTGTGCCACACTTAATGACAGAGATTAGTGCGATGCTACGATAGCGCTCATGAAATTAGGCGGAGGAAAACCACTTGACCACCAAGATCACCAGATGGGATATCTTTTTCTGGGTGCATATTAAAAACATGATCTGCAAAATTCCATTGAGTGCATTGAAAATTTAGGAACCAAAATTTCAGTTGCTGTTGGAAATATCCCTGAAATGCCTTAGATCTTTGCTTATATATGTCAGGCCATGTACTGCTCATCTTAATCTTTTATTGTTTGTGATCTTACTTTCGAACGTCTATTGTAAAAGGCTGAATTATTAAAGTATTTGTTCCTTTGATACTTGTTACGTTTTTGTTATTTGACTTACTTTCTTAGTTTATCGTTATTCATACACTCCTTAACGAGCTATTTCCACACACATTACACTGCAAAATCTACTTATTATGGTCGTTTCTAACTGCCTTTACATTTTTGCCAGACATTTTAGAATCGTCCTGCATATTCAGATTATTGAACCTTAAATAAATAAATAAACATTAATAAGGTGTCTATGCTTGTTTTTGTCATTCTATGAACAGGAATTCTATAATTAGAGCATAATAATGTTTTTATTAAATTGTATACGGTAATTTTATATTTGATAATTTAGGCATTTTTAAATGGCAGCATATCACGCAATATTACTGAAACACGCTACACATGTAGTAAGATTTTTCTTTCCTTATTTACTATGTTGTGGTCCTATGCTAATGCATTGGTTACGGTGGTGACAGAATATACTGCAGTAGTTATTAATTAAGACAGCGATAAGCATTTTAATATCCGGAAATACTTTATTGATGACTATAATATGTCCAAATACAAGGAAGATAACATGTAAGGTGATTATCTCGCTAGAGGAAAAAAAACTATATTCAATAAATACACTCATGTCCATAAATTAAAGATAATTCGGAGTCACGCGGAAATCGAACTCTAAAATAAATATATCACCTGTAAAATCACTACACACATCTTCAAGAATCATATGCAAATTTCAGGAAGTAACCAGATGACACCGATGGTACATCGCAATGACGAGAGTGTAAGATAGTGATATATAAGGAATACAGGCAAAGAAGTAAAATTGTTCGCAGGCTCTTTATAAGTATTTCAGTGCAATAACCGAATAGTTATGACACAAAGGACGCATTTGGATGATTTTTTACTTGGTAGAATTATCGACCGTCTGGAATGTGGGCGTACCCAACTGAAAGTATCAGACGAACTTGGAATTGCCCAGAGTGTCATCTCCAGGCTTTGGAAACAATTCCAAGATGATGGTAATGTGAGTAGACGTTACAGCACAGGTCGCCCCAGAGTTACAACGCCGAATGAGGACCAGTATTTGGCAGTTACTGCCAAAAGAAGCAGGCTGAGCACAGCCTCAGACCTGTCTCGTCAGCTCTCTTGAGCCACTGGTACGACAATTTCAAGGCAGACCGTGTACAGACGCTTAGGGCAGATTGGTCTATGTGCTCGTAGACCTGTCAGATGCGTTCCACTTACTGCAACTCACTGTCGCCTGCGGTTAGCCTGGAGCAGAGCATGCAACAGTGGGCTTGTGTGATGTTTTCCGACGAGTCCAGGTTTAGCTTGCAGTATGATTCTCAACGGATTTTGCATTATCCTTAATTTATGGACATGAGTGTATTATGTTATTAAGGCATTGACTTGAACGTTCACATACTTTTACCTCGAAAGATTCAAAGTAGGTCTTACTCAGAATCATGCTGAAAATGATAACCTTCCCCTCAGAACGCACTTGAATGAGTTTCGACAAATTATTTAATACCTTTCTCAATGTACATATAACATCTTTGAGTTATCTGACCCAAACAAAAGTCACAAGAGTCAGATGGAGAGATCTGCATGGTCAAAGATTTACTTAGATAACTCTACCTAAAGCAACTAATTAGGTTTAGAATTTTGTTACTTGAATTGTGACTTTGATCAGTTAGATCCTACTTTGATTATTAAGACTGCCAAAATTACCCAAATCTCCCGATACACAAAATTCAAGTCGTTAACCTTGATGCTTTAGAAAGTATTACAATTATTTAAAACGCTTACATCGTTAATGACAAGTATATGTAAATTTTTAAATCGTAATCTTAATAACGTAAATTTTACAGAGAACATCATGGGGACTCTAACGGAAAAATCACGCTGCGCTTGGATCTTATAATTGCTTAATTAAATTGCTTCCACCTTATACTGAACTCTACTTCTGAGTCACCGAGTGATAAGAACTTAAGACACATATGTGTTAAGTAAAAACAACATTTTTATTTATATTAATTTATTGCGAATGCTTAAATTATATCTGAAAGACAGCAAATTGAATGAAATGAGAAAACGTAGTTTACAGCCATATATTTTGGCTTTCTTTATTTCTTTGTGTCTGAGCCCATCGGGCATTAAACCCTCTCGTCTCATGAATGATACTCACAGTGCATCAACAATGATGCCAGTTATTACATTCGCAGTGGGAAGTAGACGTAATACAGAGAAATCTTACTTTCGTTTGAATAAATCAAAATGTCACTAACTGCAATTTAGAAGAAAAGCCCTATCAATTTGGAAGACAGCATTTCGAGATACTATGTCTTACATAGAAAGTAGCCCTTCATACTGGAAAATGTACGGGCACTTGACTGTTGTACGTGCCATTCGATCATTGGCTGAAGTGAAGTATTGTAGTATGAACGCGTACTTATATCATTGATGCGCATAAAGTTGCTTTTAAACAAAATAGCTATTGCTATTTTCATATCTATAAACTAAGCCCTATTCTCTTATCTATAGTGCAGCTCTTTTGCAACTCATCATGTCTGTGACACTGTTCTTTTCAGGGTCAAAAGTAGCTTTCCATTCAATAACATCGTCTTCTTGTAGCTTTTTAATATTAAATCCTTGGGCACTCTGCAATGCATGAAGACTCATGAGCCTATCGTCAGATATCTCAAATATTGCACTTTTTAAAGGAAACATTTTTTATTATTTAACACGATTATTTAACAAGAAAGAGTGAAATAAAATGTTATCATTATAGCTAGAAGACAGCTTCATCCAAACCCTAGACAATCACGTTTCCCCGATTTTTAACAGTTCGCAAGATAACGAAGCCCTCAAACCAACTTTTGACAGCTCATTTAGAGCAGCTGATACCAAACACGAAATGATAATGTGCCTACTTAAACAAGGAAGCATCTTTTTTTTTGTTTTGGGCATTGCTGAATCATAATTACCAAAAACATGGGCCATATAAAGAAAAGATACTGGCTCTTCTGATTGAAATAAATATTTCCTTTCCTTCTTAAAAACCGAATTAAAAAAACGAACACTGTAACGTATCAAAAATCTTTAAGGGGTTCCAAGGGCTGTGTTTCAGTTTCCGCAATTGCGGATTCTGGTGTATAACTTGTAGAGACATTAGGTGTTTTTGAAAGGAGGAGAAGTAAAAAATAAGTAATACCCTCGCCGGGACTCGAACCACGGGCCTCTCGAATACGCGTCGAGTGTGTTGACCAGTACACCACGAATGCATGCGAAGTAGGCGGGAGAAATACCTTATATACTCCTTCTTTTAAAGGGCGACTTGGGGATTAGGGGACCCAATCACCAAATTCTGATAGTGCAGAATCATCATCCAGCAGCTTTTAGTTCGGGCGCCACTGTAGAGACATTAGGTTTTTGAAAGCAGGAGAAATGAAAAAATGAGCAATGCCCTCCCCGGGACTCGAACCACGAGCCTCTGTCTCGCGCCTTTTTCCGCACAGAGTTGCCATTGCCCGCTTTGAAATCGTTTGTTAATGAAAAATTCGTTAAAGGTTTGCAGAATATGAAATAAACAATAAAACAAATTCCAAATTCCAAATTTGGGCTTCCAGATGTCAGTATTCGGGTGGAATCGTACGTTATTTAAAATTGGATGGCTCTAAGTACCGTTGTTTTAGCACAATGCGAGAAACATACATACATTTATGCAGATTCTTCATTATTTAATTTCTTTAAATATAATACAGGGCTCTAATACTTGGTGGCAACAATTTGAAAAGTGAACCGACATTTATTGCGAACCAACGCAAAATGCCAGAAAGAAATTAATAGCCCTTAAGGGCAAATTGCCCTTTTGGACTAATAAATAAAAATTAAAAAAAATATAATTAGAAAAAACAACGAGTCGAAACACAAGTGCAGCACGAAATTTTCCACTGAGCTAGTATCTCCACTATTAAGGCTATTAAAGAATACAGAATGAAGATTGCAATGGCTTAAAATCAGCAAGTTATTGTATGCAGCACTGTATTAGAGCTTTTCTGCTGAGTTACTATCTATGCTAAATAAGTAGATATACAGGTCGACGGGGCAATTTAGTTTAAAATTAGACATTAAAGCTGACGCTAGTTATAATAAATTGTGAGTAAAACTCCCCTGATTTCGAGAGCAATCACTTACACGTCCCTTTTTTTAGGGTCAAAAGAAATTTCTAAATTCTTTTTGCCATCCAGTAGATAAAAGCTAAGTAATATTGCGGGTTATCCCACAAATAATGCGGGGGTTTTATACTTAATTTATTTTCAAAATTAAGATAAACAATATTATTTTTTAATATAAAATATATTTTATTTAATCCTCGGTTAGTTCCTCTGTAGTTATGTACCACTGTACTCTGTAGCCTTTGCTCTATGAGAATTTATATGACGTTGTCGTCGAACTCCGCAGGTTTTTCAGAACGAAACTTGTCTTCAGAGCTATAGATTTTAGCTCGAAATTTCTCAAAACGCTGCTGTTTATCCCCATTTACTTCATTAACACCCTTGTTTAATAATTATTTTATTGAATTCATAAATTAAAATATGCCAAACATGCTTCTTTGTCACTTTTTATTTAGTTTAAAAAAACTGTTAAAAATTAACCGTGCTCTTCAATACTGTAACTAATAATAAGAATCAGGTAACATTCTACTTGCTTTTATAGCAATCTAATGCAGATAGATTATCCCATCCACCTCTAACGTTTATTGCAAATGAAAAAACCACATTATTTATGGGATGACCCAATATTACAAGATTATCAGTTCCTGCGCTGTATTTAAACTTTAGAATACAAGAATTATATAATTTGAATGGAGAAAATAAAGTAAATGAAGAGGAACTTAAAGGAGTAGATAAATTAATGTACAGACACGGGCACAGAAGATCGAAAATCTATTCAGGAAGATGTAAGGCCTCACAGTTTCATGCACCCAGCCCAGTCATACCTAGTTGTCTGAAAATCTAAAATTTGTGTCGTCAAAATTCTGGTTTGCCAAGATAAGATTGGCTTTGCTAATGGAAATGTAACACTTGCTGAGATGTTAAAGACTTGGTAGTTCTTAACAAGATACTTGCACCTTAGCTTTATCCTTTTAACAATCAACTGTGATTTGTTTATGTAATTAAGACAAAACCAATCAGTTTCATCTAAAATAAGTTTTGCCCATACATATGTTCAAAAAATCAAATCAGAGAACCTCAATTTCTTCCTCCTCTGTTACCATAATCCAAAGGAGGTTTTTAGCTAAGCGATTTTTATGTGTGCTTCATTATGCAAAGATACCATCAAACTGCTTTTCAGGTTCAACAATGCTCAGCCAATTTCTATTAAGTACCACATTGTTGATGGTTACTTTCCTTTTTGAAATTCATTTTGTTTTTCATTTTGATTTCGTTAGGTCTCCTTAATTCTCAAGAGTTGCTGTCCGAATAAGACAGGATTACAGATTTATTTGATTATGGTGTACAAATAGAGTACACCAGGGTTATCTGCTTGAAGAGAGGAATATATTCATGAAGGACATTATAAGGTATTTTTCGCATGCCGTTGTGGTACAACCAGAAGCATGCTTGGAGCGTATTCGGAAAGTCTGGAGTTCGAATCCCAGTGAGAACATTGTATTTTTTTCATGATCTTGCATAAACAAAACCTTATGACAGCACAACTTTCTCAGGAAAAATTTGCCTCTTGCACATGGGAAAAACCACAAAACCGTTGATAAAAACAGCCTGTTTGCCAGACTTTAAACACCTGTCGAACTATGAGTATTCAGCTGATTTATCCATTCAGCCTCAGTTTGGAATAACTGTTGTTCGAAACAAAAGAACAAAAGCAAATTTGAGCTCAATCTAATACACCGAGATTTGATGGCAGCAATTTTCCCGAA
Source organism: Stegodyphus mimosarum (assembly GCA_000611955.2). Classification (NCBI taxonomy): domain Eukaryota; kingdom Metazoa; phylum Arthropoda; class Arachnida; order Araneae; family Eresidae; genus Stegodyphus; species Stegodyphus mimosarum. The sequence goes on along the minus strand of KK116690.1, from coordinate 84,298 downwards.
GATTGCTTTGATCATAAGTTGCGTTTCTTAACTGTTTCTTTTCTTTCTTTCTTTCTTTTTTTAGTTAAGCTAAATTACAATTATCTAAAATATGACTACTTGTTATTTCTTAAATGTCTATTATTAAATTAAAAATCTGTCTGTCTGTATGTATGTATGTGTATAAGCATTTTCCTCGCATCGTGGAAGAGACTGGGCACTTAGAACCACCACATTTTGATCACATGTAGTCCTTGATCCTCACGGGTACTTTAAAGCCGGATTTTTAATTCTGAATTTCAGCTTTATTTATTTCGTTTTCTGGGCGAATTTCATGAATATTTTATAGAAATCAGCGATTTAAATTTTATTTGGCCACTTTGCAAATATAAGGTAATATTAACGTTCCAAATTATTATTTTTTTATTTAAAAAAAAGAAATCCTTTTGCACCACAAACTATCACACGAGGCTTACGAATTGTAAGTAAAATAGAAAAACAAAATAGTAAGTAATAACATCAGTTTCTAATAATACAATGAAATCAAGCACAGAGAAAAAGGAAAAAACACAATATCTATATATAAAGAAATCATTTACAAATGTTTAAAATAAAAGTCAAAAAAGTCGTTAAAAGCGCGGCCGAAGGTGAAGATACAAAATCCTAATTCGGCTGCCACTGAATTCCGATTAATTTTAATTTGCATTTCAGTAGATTTCTTGCATTATCAAGCAATGTGCAGTCAAAAAATAGGTGGAAAAACACTTTGCTGAACGCCAAGATTGCAATAACATAAATAGAAGACATCAACTTAAACCGTTCGAGATAAAATTTGAACTTATCATGTCCAGATAAAAATTGCGGAAAGTTAAAATTGAGCAATAAGTCCTTACCTTTCAGTCTTTCAAAAATAGATGGGAAGAATTTTTTTAAATAGGTCCCTTATCATAAGAGATATAATCATAATTCCATTGTTCAATCATTTTAGCTTTGAATGTTTTTTTAAAGTACGTTTCTGGAATATTTACATCAACATTAATATAATTTTTAGTTGCATTCTTAGCAAGCCAATCAGCTCTCTAGTTTCCATAATTACCAGAGTGACCACGGACAAATGTAAAAACACTGAAATACCCTTCTTCCGCAGATCCCCTAGAGACTGCTGCATATTAACAATAATATCATTTCATGATGATGTATTTTTAAGGGACTCCAGGGAAGAGAGTGAATCCGTGCAGATTAAGTAGCTGGAACCACGTCCATTCTGGCTAAGAATCCACTTAATTGCAAGATTAATAGAGAGAAGTTCAGAAATATAAACAGTACATTCATTCCTAATACGAAAGTAGTGATACTCAATTTCAACACCATCTTCAAAAACGGCATGAGCAAAAACAACTTTGCCATCAATCCTACTACTATCCGTATAGTACACAACTGAGAATGAATTCGTTTCAAATTAAATCGGAAAATTTAGCTATACAAAATAAGGGCATTGCTGCTCGACAAAAGCCAGAATATTTGTACTTCGAATTTAATCAACAAACTCAGCGATTTAAAAGATACGTATTGTCACAATGTGTTTAAATGTACTTTAAAGTACGTTCACTGCCCAAGTTAAAATATTTTATCTTCTACGCGGCAGTGCTTTGTCGTTCGATAAAGCGTAATGTGTTTCATATTTCTTTCAAGTTTGTTCTGTTATTAATTAAACTAATAATTAATAAACTACTAGTATAAAAGCAATAAATGCAGATTCATTCCAGTCATTATTAATTACTAGCTTAACACATGAAATTTCATTACCTGGATACATTAAAATCATAAATATACTGTATATACCTGTCTATGAGACGGATCGTTTCCTTAAAAGTTTCATGTCTAAAGCTTGGGAGCGTCTTATACAATAATGCCAACAATGGCATTGCGGCGAACGAAACGAAGGCGAAATATTGTTGATGACGCATACGGGGCGTGAGTGATAACCCTTAGACTTCGAAGAAATTCCCTCAATTGCTTCTTTAAAAATCCGAATGCCTGGACCCCATTCATTAATGCACAAACTAGTGTGAAGATTTCAAATGATATTGCTTCTAGCTCCTAACAAAGGTGCTTCTTTCCTGAGTATATACTAAGTCCCTTTTAACTTCAAGGTAGGGAACCCCAAAACAATCCTTTTAGGATAAGACTGTCTACAATAAGGATGGAATATTACAATACATTTGGAGGAACTGTACTAGTCTATTATGCACTTTAAAGGGTACAGAGATGAGCATCAGTTGATGAATGGGAGTTCTGACAGTGATGACGAATGGTATATTAAATAAAAGTTGATTTCAACAACTTTATACAATAATTTTCTTCCACTGAATTGTTATCCAGCAGGCTAATAAAAACCAATCCATCAACCGAAAAATTCTATATTTTTTTCAATATTCAGGTCCCGAAGTCAAGGTGCTTCTTATGCATGGAGACTACAGTATATATATATCTTTTATAATAAGCAACTAGTTACTTGAATGAGCAAATGAATGCAGAAATGAAGAAATTAAAATCTATATTCAGCATAAAATATTGCCATACTTCAATTGCAAAATTTTATATTTATTATTAAGTTTACTACAGTTTGACTATGCTAAACTGTAGTAAACTTAATAAACAGGCTACTACAGTTTAGCGAACTGTAGTAACGCTTGTAGTTTACTAAAGTGTACTAAACTACAGTTTAGCGTAGTACTAAACTGTAGTAACGCCTGTAGCTTGCTACAGTTTGGCTACGCTAAACTGTAGTAGCCTGTAGTCTTATAGTATTAGCCTGTAGTTAAACTGTTTCATATAATATATATAATATATACAGTCACATATACAGTCATATAGTATAACATCTGTAGTTTTATAGTATGTACAGTCATAGTAAAGCCTGTAGTTTACTAAAGTGTACTAAACTGTAGTAACGCCTGTAGTTTACTACAGAAACGTTTTTGAATGAAAACGTTTTTGATTTTAAGGTAGAAGATTTTTTCAAGTTTTTCAGTTTTATTTCTGTGTGATGTAAAACAGCCAGTTCTCAAAATGTAATTATTCGACCGAGCAGAAAACCTTTATCTTTCAAATTATAACTGCAGGTGCTTAACAAACTGAGCGATTTAAAAGCAAATTCTTCTTCTAATTTTATATCCTTAATTTTTAATGACATATCTAACTGTTTTAAATTATAACTAATTTAACTAATGTAATTTGTAATGCATCTGACTGATGATTTTTATCAATATTCTCATCTTTATTATAATTAAAAAATGTTTTTAATGCCATATATTGCGTATTAGGTTACATGGAGATAACGCCGTTTTTATTTTCATTTTATTGGAGTTTCGAATAAGCTTAAGAAAAAAGAAAAAAATGATCGTGGAAAAGTTTATTGCTAAAATCTTTATTCTTCAACATATTTGATTAATGGGAAGTAGAAATAATTTCTTTTGTGTCTAATTAGTCGTATATATCATTTTCAAATGTTTTTAATACATGATATACAAGTTTTTTTTTGTGACAAGCTCACATTTGGAGTGCCTTAATTAATCTTGCTTCAAAAGTAATTGGTCCGCGCTTGGAACAACAACAACAATAACAAGAAAAATAATTAATATGCTTAACATCATCGATAACTTATGATAAGTTATTAGATATATTTAACTGGAAGAATTCAAAAATATCCTGAGTTTTTCATTTAATTTTGTAGAAAATGCCTTTATGGACAATTTATCGTCACAGAGTTTTAACATATATGTCTTTCATATTGCCTTTTTTAAATAAATGTTCGTGTAGAAAACGATGCATTCTCATCGTCGACTGTCAACTTCACTTATTTTATTAAGTTGGCAAGAAAGTAATTTTGGTTTGCACATATAAATAGCCTCATGTTCGTATTGGTATTCTTCTGTCAGACTTATAATTTTGTCTTTTGATATTTGGAAGATGACAATTTTAGGTTGCTATAGCAAGAAATTTAGTGGAGGTTTGCTTACAGCTGTTAGTTTACGGTCAGTTTTAACATGAGGTGAAAACATAAACATTTTTGACATATTTTCCTTTTTACTTTCTTGTACGAAGTAAAAATGAAGTATGTAATCGCGAAAATTTTCGGGTATCATATCGTTTTCCCAGAAAAATTCCCCGAGCGTATTAACAGCTTAGGGAGACGTGGTCCAACGACAAACGCGCGCTGCTCAGGAATTCTCAATCTCTTTGTCGAAATCAGTTGAACTTGACTTAAATACTATTCTCCTTCTCATTTGCATTTAACGCGGATCTAAAAGCTCAATCGAGTAGGGAGTTGTAAGTTAGAAGAGACAGGAAAGACACATTAACTTAAAATAACTGTTATAAAATTAAAATATACCTTACACACTAATAGACAAAAAATGATTGTCCAAGCATAGTGAATCTGCACAAATCATATGGAAATCAACATTGCATCAGAGAAAGATCCTGCTGTCAATTTGGTAGAATTACAAAGGTATTTGTACAAAGGACATGTGTATTCTGAGCTGCTTCCAAGCAACCAAATGATCAACAGAGATGTTTACTATCAACAACTTGTGCAAATCGAGGAAGAAATCAAAGAGATAAGGCCAGAATTGGCTAATTGCAAAGGAATTCTTTTCCCTCCCCACGACAACGCAAGACCTTAAACGTCTTTAGCAACATGCATGGAATTATTAAAGCTTGATTAGGAAGCGGTATCTCATATAGCCCCGACCTTGCGCCATCAGATTATCATTTATTTCGAAGTTTACAAAATATCTTAGATGTAATCCGTCAATCTTTAGGTCAGTAATAACGTTGACCGTAAATGGCACTTGGTTGAGATTTTTGCTTACAAGACCTGATGTTCTATGAGCGCGGAATCATGAAGTCAGCAGAATAATAAATAGCAAAAGATCATCAAGCAGAATGGAAGGTATTTGACTGATTCATTTTGGTAAAGTTCATTTTTTGCAAAGAAAAATTTGAGTTTCTGGCCAACCCAATAAATCTGATGGCTGGACAATTTCTGGCTAAATATCGGAATAGTCAGGAAATAGCGTCAAAACAACTTTCATCAAAGAGTACAGGACATGCACTATGTACAGGACAACAGATGTTAAACCCACAAAGAAGAAGAATGACAGCTTAACGTGCAAGCCAAGTCTTGCAGTCAAATTCATTCAACCACTGGCTTCAGATGAGCAGTCAGCCTTTCCTAACCATCATACTTTACGGGATTGCTCAGCAACAAATTTAAATATTACTCTCCAGTTGCATCTTCGCTAAAGTGGTTTCAGTTTTACAAATGTTTTAAACAAGTAATTTTAATCTGTTTTGTGTTCTGATAAATGTTGTTAATATTTCAGTGATTCCCAAGCCAAGTTTAACATTCATGATTTTAAATCAACCCTTTTCTAAAACAATGTTTTCTTATAACAACAAATAAATTAATTATTTTTATTTTTATGGCATATAAATTATGGAGTTCGTTTATATATAATCTTTTATGCTTCAATGTGTATCGAAGTATAATTTTAGGGACGCTTATAAACAAAACTCTGGTTTAAATTTTTTAAAAATTTTACATCAAACAACAGTTGTTATTTTGGTAGAATTTCACAATAAACTAATACGCTGAAACCAATATTCTTAACTAATTTCAAATGAACATTTGTTGTAGAATTCAGTCATGAACGAATAGCTAATGAAATGGGAATTGAAAATTTCATAAAATCATTATCGGATAAAGACATATTTTATTGCAGTAGAACTCGCTGCTACAGAGAACCTGCTTTCAAAGTCTAATTTGAATAAAAAAACAATATTTTAGTTAAAGTGTTTAAACGAAATATTCAGTTATAAAAGCAGATGTTAAGCACTAGTAACATTAAGTTGCACTTAAAATAATATCTAATGTGCTGGGGAGTATTTTTTGTAATATTATATTCCTGTATTGTTAAATGGCATCTTCAGTCACAACACACATATATAGACTGTATTATTTCTGATCTTTATTGGTATAGAAGAATATTTAAAATTTTTTCTTAAATCTCTCAACAGTTCGTTTTTTAATCTTAATGAAATTTTGCAGTTCGCAAACACATAAAGATATAATATTTTATTTTGTTTTAATAAATGACGCAACTAATTGTAGATTTCCAGATTCATTCAGAATAAAGAGCATCCGCTGATAGCAAATGTAAAAAAATCTGATGCAGACACCTCATGATTTCCTTGTACGGAATATTAAATTATACGCATTTTTTGATGCATTTCATTTAAACTTATTTCCTCAAAATTCATTAAAGATACAATTTTCATTCAATTACTTCAGTTCTCACACCGCGGCAAGGCAAAAATACATAAACCACAAAATATCTCCTTAAAAATTAAAAAATCTAGAAAAACATAGAACACCAGTTATAGTTAAAACAATTAGAAAACAATTTTTACATTTAAAATCAGAGTTTCTCCTCAAAAGCCAGCAATTCAACCATTAGACAAGAAAGAGATTTTTCGGTCCACAAAACTGAAAGTTTACTTTCAGTCCAACTCGCCAGAAAGACACTGAAGGTGCAGAAACTGGCATAATTCATTATTCTGCTAAGTTTGAAATATAAATAAATATGGCTGATACGGTAAAAGAATTAGGCTTAGCCACACTTAAAAAACTTTTAAATTGTTGATAATTTTGCAACTATTGCATGCATGTTAACTAAAGGCATATAAACCTTAACCGGAAGATAAGAACAACATAGTTCAATCATTTTGAATGCAAAAAATGCACAATTTACCAACATGTTATAAGAAAAAAATTGAGCTTACGCAGCCGAGCAACAGAGTGGGTGAAAATATATATACATATATTTATATATTTTTGGTGCGGCCAGTGGCAACCAAAAAGGGAGGTGCACAACTACATGTTATAGCAATCCTACATACCTTCATTTAAACCTTCCGAGGCTACTCGTTTTTGAGTTATACGACATACATACATACGTACGTACGTACGTACATACGCCACGAAAAATTCTTTTCTGAATCCACTTTTAGTCAGTTTTATAATTTGTTAGGGAGAAAACAGTCCTTTATTCTGTGTCTAGATGCAGATGTCACGCAAAAACATCGTTAAATTGCATTCGATCGCTATCACAATGGATATTTTCGTTGAAATATGTTACCTAGAAGTTTTCGTGATTACAACAGTTCCTTTACTTCGTACAAGGAAGTAAGAAGAGGAAAAGAACCTTTATTTAAAATTAAAGATGACATTAAAGACGATCTGGTCTGAAAAACTCCAGATTTTTAACACAAAACGTATCTTCCAATATTCAAGTAAATGTTTCTCCTTAAGATAATTTTGGAATTGTTTTAAATATTTTGTTCTGGTAGGCATAGTTTAGAAGATATGTTTTCATAATGCTCTCAAAAATGCTCTCAAACTGCTCTCATTTTTATTCAAGAATAAAATTCAAAATTTTAAAATTCAAAAATAAAAACTCTTAAATTTTAATGTCCATTATATACCTTAAATAGAATATGCCATTATGTACGCGAAAGAGAATTTGCTTTGCATACTTCCTCGCCAGTGTAGAAAGACAAATAAAATAAACCTGTTTTGATATAAAATTTGTATTAAAGAAAAATTTCAGAAGAATTTTTCAAAGAGGAAAAGAACCCATTTTTTAAATTCAAAATTACGTATTTTCACCCTGATTTTTAACACAAAAACTTATCGTCGGATATTCACGTAAATGTCTCTTATTAAGGGACTATTGTATTTGTTTTAAATATTTGGTTCTGGCATACATGATTTAGAAGATGTCTTTTCTTAATATTCTCAAATGTGCTTTAAAACTGTTCTCAACTTTATTCATGAATAAAATTCAAAATTTTAAAATTTCAAAATTCAAGAATAAAAGTTCTTGAATTTTAGATGCAAATATTGTGTATAATTTGCTAATTATCAGAGTTCCCAACTTAGTTAAATTACGAAAGAATAATTTCAACAATTACGTATTACGCTCATATTAACTCTGCATTATTTTCCTTTAAATAGCCATGATTCCTTTGAGGAAATGTGCGGTAGAAGATCCACATACTATTATTGATAATACTTTTAGCCTTCCTGTTTTCTCCATAATGCTCCTCATATGTTTTCTGTCTGTATATACTACATTTATTTGCTTTTCCTCCAAAATTCCCCTTCACTTTTAGGTCAAAGATTTTCTCCGAGTATTATGGGATTCTTTGCAATGCCAAGCGAATGTAATGTCAGGCAGAAAGAGTTACAAAGGTACGTTGACACGAAGAATTTCTGTTTCCTTGTGAAGTAATAGCCTCGTTAACAGAAAACAGTAGCGGTATAGAGTAGGTGATGACGTCATTTCTCGGCGGGCTTTGTTCATCGTAGACCTGAAAGTAACTCGAGCACTGTTTTCGGAATGGATCTACAAAATGTTGTTCATTTCCTTTCTCTCCCTTTAATACACTCATGTTTGTGAAAATTGCAACACCAAGAAGGAATCGTCATAATTGAATGCAATTTAATACACAGTTGAGTGGTAGTGGTACAAATAAATGATTAAATGTTCAAAGCAAACAAACAAGAACAAGAGATCAGAATCAGTATTTTGTGTGGCCACCACGCGCCGCAATAAGTGCTGCTACACGACGTGGCATGGAGTCAAACAAAGTTTGAATGTCTGACTGAGGAAGAGCATTCCATATCGTTTGTACGCGTACCCAAAGTTCGTCTGCAGACGCAACAGGACGAGGATCACGAGCAAGACGCCGACCAATGACATCCCACACATGTTCAATTGGCGACATATCCGGGGAACACGCAGGCCAAGGAAGAAGCTGTACCTGCTGCGCTGCAAAGAAGGATTTAACAATCCGAGCAGTATGAGGGCGGGCATTGTCCTGTTGAAATACAGCGCCTGGCAAGCTTTGAAGGAAGGGAACAGCTTCGGGCTGTAGAACTTCACGGATATACCGGTTGCTGTTCAGATTGCCCACAATTCGTAGCAATTGAGATCGTCTATGATATGCTATGGCGCCCCAGACCATAACTCCGGGTGTTCGTCCACTGTGGCGTTCGATAATGCACTCCGGAAGGTGGCGTTCACCGGCATAGCGTCTGACACGAATGCGGCCATCATGGTACCACAAATTAAAGCGGGATTCGTCAGAAAACACGACATGCTGCCAATCAGCACGCCAGTCTCTATGCTGATTGGCCCATTGTAGCCGCAGGCGGCGATGGTCGTGCGTTAGGGGGATCCTGTATAAAGGAGTCCGTGCGCGCAGTCCACACTGCAGCAGACGTCTACGAATTGATGAAGCACACAATGAAACACCTGTAGCTATTGACCACAGTGCTGCCAATTGTCTAGAGGAAGCTGTACGGTCCGTCCGCGCCATGCGGACCAGGTGTCTATCATCGCGAGCTGACGTCACATTTCGGGGTCCACTCCCGGATTTCCGAGTTGTCCGACACTCGTCCGTCCACTGCTTCCAAACGCGCATCACTGTGCTGCTGTTACGCTGCACACGAGAGGCTACTGCACGATACGACAATCCAGCTTCACGAAGGCCGATGATTCTCCCTCGTTCAAACTCTGTAAGTTGTTCAAATCTCGCTCTCTTTCGTCGACGAGGCATAAGTACAGATTGAGTTAACGTTTACCACTAGCAGATAACCACCGATAACCATACACACCTCGCTACAGCCGTCTATTTATTCGGATCCATCAGCCGTTCAGAGGGCGCTGCTCAGCATACGCATGCGCTACGGATTTGCAATTCTAATCATTTGCATATCATGCGCTACTTTGCATTTCCTGAAAATTTCAGCTCACTCGCGTAAGTCCTTCATGGTGTTGCAATTTTCACAAACGTAAGTGTATTTGCTGTACTGAATCTTAGATAGTGCTTTGGATTTTTATTTTCGCTTGGAACACTGTTAAAAGATGATTTATGTGCCGGCTGGAAGAGATTGTGACACATACAAAGCAGGGAGGTTTCATTTGCATAGATATGCATAAAATCATGTATATAGCAAGCGTAATGGATTCAGTTACTGCAATTAGACATTTGATTAATTCAGGCTCATTCATAGTTTGATTAATTTTGATTTCCTTATTTAATTCAGGCTCCTTCATAGTTTGATTAATTAATTAATAGTAGTTGTAGAGACATTAGGATTTTTTTCAAGCAGGAGTACATGTAAAATGAACAATCGCCGAGACCCGAACCTGGACCTCTCGAATATGCGCCGAGTGTGCTACCGTTACACCACGAAGGTATGCAGAAAGGAGAGAGAAAATATCTTGTATACTCCCCCTTTTAAAAGGCTATTGGGGGTTAGGGGACCCAATCAATGGTGTTGAAGAATCATCATCCATCACCCTTTTAGTTCGGACGCCACTATAGATTTATTAGGATTTTTTCGAAGCAAGGAGAAGTGAAAAATCTGCAGTGTCCTCCCTGGGACTCGAAACTGGACCTCTCGAATATGCGCCGAATGTGCTAACCGTTACACCACGAAGGCATGTTGGAAGAAAATACCTTATACAGTAATTAAGCTGAATAGATCAATATAATAAATATCATATTGATCACACAGTTTTGTTTCAGTTGCTATAGTTTTTCACTGTTTATAGTGCTTTGGTGTTTATTTTCACAGGCTCAAATTCAAACAAGACTATATTCTTCACAGGAGAAATAATTTTGCGACTTAAGCTTTTACCCGAAGTTTTTGGTGTTTTGTAAAAGGTGGAAGCTTTCAAAATAAAATCTTTGCTAACATTTTCTAATTTTAAACGTATTAAAAGTTTCCATTACTTTCAATTTTAGATAAACTACGCACAGAACGGTTGAAGTAGTAATAAATGTGACGCACAATGCAAATGGCGTATAGATGACATGAACTGTTTAAAAAAGCAACAAATCTTATAAAGATAAGGGCAACAAATCTTTATTACTTGACGATTAAGCTATTCAAACATCATACTGAGTAACACAGCATAATGAGGCAAATTGCTCCTCACAGGTTTTTAAACACGGACGGACATTCTTTTAAATAATAAAGAAAGAAGGCGAAGCGAGAGACGTGGTTTATTCAAGCATGAGGCAAGTAAGAAAAAAAATAATGCGTACTAACTGCGGTCATATTTACAAGCTGGAAAATCTTTGCTTCAACCCTGAGCAGCGAATGGGAAAATGTTTACAACAATGCGGACACTACAGGAAATGAGTGGCGCAACATACTGGAGCGCGACGAAAAATGGTGCAAAGCGTATCGCTGAAGAGGGGATGTGCTTAATTAAAATTTATAAATTTGATGGTCTATTGCTAGTTGGTTCCAATTAAGTTTAATAATTTTGTTTCATACTTTATATTTTACACCTCCGTATACATATATATATAGAGACAAAAAGGAAGAAATTTAGAACCAATTTTACACAGAGACCCAGAAGAAGTGAAATACAATACGAATAAATTAAAAAATATTCTGTAGATATTTATCAATTATCATTTATCATTTATCAAGATATTTATAAATTATAATATATCAATTTTAATTCAGTAAAAAATGTGTAGTTTAATTCTTTTGCTTGATTTGACACTGGAATTTTTGTGCTGCGTCGGGCAGGTTTTAAAAATTTTCTGATGTACTGTTATAATTAAATACTTTAGTAAAGATCATCAGCTAATTTTGGATACAGAAACACAGGAAGGAGATAGTAATTGAGTCTGATGTATCCTCCTCTTGAAAACGTTATATCATATTTGACTGAATTCCTCTTCGTTTATATTTTTTTCTGGTTTTGGTATATTTTTTCAGGTTTTTACAGTTTTTAAGTTTTAATTTCACATTTATTTAATTCTCATTTTGCATATTTATAGGATATTTTGAAATTTTTTGGTACTGCATTTCCTTTTTTTAAGTCTTTGTGTGAAATTGATTCTAAGTTTCTTACTTTTTGTTTATACAGACCAATTTTTAGCAGCATATTACGCAGAAATACTGGAATAATTATGTTTTTAAATGAAAGCAATTTGTGGTACTATATATATATAAATATAAATGTATATAGATATATATATGTAAGAAAAATATAGAATATGTCTAAGATTAAATTAACAACGTAAATTTCCCTTCTTAATTCTAAAAATAATAACCTCTCTACGCACTGCGTCATTTCTAGATTGATCCATGTCATATTGCACTTACATAATTCTGATGATGTAAATGGAACTAAAAGTCAAGAAACCAATAATAATTTTGCAGAAGTATTAACTATCCAATCAAAATGCATTCTAAACCAAAACTAACTCAATCTGAATTGGGATTTCACCCTGAACGTAACGCACTTGCTTTTTACGCTTCTGTATAGTTGGACTGCTGTCTGCTGCTTTCTTCTTTTTTACTGAAAATTAATCTAAAATGTGAGCTATTTTGGAATAGGCACATTTCATGTGCCAAGTTGATTGTGGCCATAACAAGCTGAAATAAAAACTACAACAAGCGGAAATAAAAAATGAAGATTTAATCTGCCTTCGCTTCCAATTTCCTATTCGTTATGGATCAACACTTCTACGACGTTAAAATTCCTGTTCGTCATTTACTTCAGACTTTTTATTATTATTTTAAAGCCCTATTCTCTATTCTTGAAATAGAGATCTAGGCATTCTATGCAGTGTTGGTGAAACAGGAAAGGAACAGGATTCTTTCCTGATCGAAGGAAATGCTGGTCAGCACAAAAGGATAGCGGAAGTAAGAAGGACCAAGAGGATAAAAAAAAATAAAAAAAAATGAGAGAAACTGTGTTAAACCTGAAAAGAAAATAAAGAAGGCGTAACCTTAGCTATATCAAGAAGATAATCTCAGCGCGTTTTCTTGTTGAAAAGTAATTGTAGTCATTTAATTTGTTCTCTTGACAGTTTTGGTTAACGCTGATATTTTAAGTTGTTGCTCGTCATCTAAGTGCAGACTTTTTTTTTTATTATTACATACATATAATAAGTTTTTTTATTATTCTTGGTTGCTTTTGGCTTTTAAAAATAAAACTGAATAGTAACTCTTTGCTTTTTGAAAGGGAGGGGTTTTCTTCGGAAGATAAAACTTTGTTCGTGCAGTTGGAGTGTGAGCAGACAAAAGGGGGACTTTAATTCGGGCAGTTGGGCTATACCAGGGGTGGGCAAACTACGGCCCGCGGGCCAAATCCGGCCCCTTGGAAGACTGTATCCGGCCCGCGGATAGAATCTTAATTTGCCGGTCCGAGGCAAATTAAAAGAAATATGTACTTAAATATTATATCTCCATCTCCTTTTCTACTTTGTTTAAATATTACTTTTTTTCTTCCTTTTGTTCAAAT
>KK116690.1:0-67330 GCA_000611955.2 Stegodyphus mimosarum | reverse complement strand
GTGAATTGATTTAATTGATACTGAAATGTTTTTATTCTTTTGCTTTTCAAGGGTACATAGAACTTCTAAATTTTGCCTTTGGCTGCGGTCTGCTAATAGACATTATTTTTTGTTAAAGTTATAATTTAAACTTTGTAACTAGCATCTTGAGTAACAAGAAAAAAAGTTTTAATATTTTATTCCTCTGAAATCCTACAACAATATATCATTTCAGTTTTATAATTTCAGATTTTAGAAACATTTCCAAAAAGGACAACTTCTCAAACGTTTTAAATTACTATCTCACAATTATTGATATGTCGTGTATTTAACAAGTTAAAACGTATAAGTACACTATCTTCTATTTTTCACAATTTTATAAAAGGATCATAAGTTTAGAATAACTATAAAATCTTTATTTAACAAATTAAAGAGTTGCGTAACTCATGTAGAACACATATCAAAATTAACAATCTTCCCAATACATTTAAACTGAAGTGTTGAAGAAAACAGGGAACAAAAGACTCATGTATAAGTTTAAAATATCTTCAGGTTTACCTCTTAGACAATAATAGCAGAAGTATATGCCAAAAAAGAACGTAACATAGCTGAAAAAAGAATGAAGCTCAAGTACAAAGCAAGTACAAAATCTCAAGACTTCTCCAATCAAAAATCTAAGTCGTATCCTCTCTCTACATTATTTATCGTTTGGCACTAGTATATTTTTGACATTGCTGAGTTTCATTATGCAAGATGTCACATTAATTTAGTCTAACAGGTGCCTTCTTTTATATATGTTGAAAATTACAGGAGTTATATTAAAAATAGAAAATATTTGCTTTTACATTAGGTGTTGCTTAATGTGATCGCAGTTAATGTTAGCATTAGGAGTTTCCTACCCAACTGCCGAAAGCCTCACCGTTTATATGCGAAAACATAGAAAATGTTTTGCTTATTGTAATCAATAAGTCTATTAACGTGATCGAAATATTAAATAAGTAATTTTTTAAACCCAAGTAAATTCGTTAAATAAAAAGTAAAATCAAAAACTGCCAAACAGTGCTTTACTGTATTTTCTCTTTTAATATATGCAGTTTTCAAAGCATCGTAGTCCGGGTCACAAAATATGCTTTCGAAAGAAACGCAATTCAAATAAATAAAATGAAATTTTGGAAAATTTTTATATTAATAAATATATTTAAAATGTGCAGTACGAATGAATAAATCGAAATTTTTAAAGTAATTATCTGATGAGACAATGCAGCAGAAACAATTAAAATAAAATTCTGAAAATTTAAAAATGACCTAAAATAATAACTATGACTAAAAATATAGTATAAAGAAAACTATTTCAAACAAAATAAACGATGCACCTCTTATTTAAACTACGCAGTTCGAATGAGTAAATAGAAAATTTTAAAACAGTTCTTTGAAAGAAATCATGCAACTTAAACAATTAAAATGAAATTCGAAAAAGAAAAAAATTCCTTAAAATAATAACAATTATAATTAAAAATATAATACAAAGAAAATTATTTGAAAGTAGGAAACGATTGTGACTTTTCTTGCGCTCACGTTCATGTAAAAAGGGAAAGGAAAATAGGTTGCCATATATTAAGACGTTAGCCTATTCTTGGCGCAAACTAAAAAAAAAATTGCGCCAAGTTAAAAGTTTCAATTTCTTCGTAAATGTCGCACCAAATTTCACAAAATTTAATATCTAGGCATAAATTGAATCGCAGAATCGAAATATATAAAACAACTGGTATGTTATTTCAGAAATGTGCGATTTTGTGTCAAAATACCTATGTTAGTACAGTGTTATATATAAATCTAATAAATATCCTAAGTCGCACTTTCAAGACATGGAGAACGCAATTTGAATTTCGTCAATCGTCCCAGTAGAATGGGAGATACAGAACTGTAGCATTTTTTTTGCGCAGTATACATTGAATTCACATTTCTGCAACTTAACTTGCTCATTCGTTTGGGCTTTGTGATTGTAAAATATTTAACTCTCATCTGCTGCGATTGTGTTCTGCATGAAGTTAATTTGTTCTTAAATTAAGATTGACTGGAAGCAATTGAAAATGATATTTTAGTTGAAAATAAGTTTTGTTTTCTTGCTGTAAACGTTTTAGTCATCATTAATTACATTATCACTATTCATTGTTGAATTAGAAATTTCGATACCTTCTCCTCTCAGGGGAAATTTATTAGCACAAACAACATTTCAGGAAAAATTATGAGAAACTTTTATTGTTTAGTCGGGTAATGAAATAAAATTTTTCATTTTAATTATACCACTCGTTTCCATGATAGGAAAACGTGTTTCTATCTTCTTAATTAAAGTCGAAAGGAAAATAACAAACGAGCAGTCTGTTGCGCCATTGTCTCTAGAGATGCCATTGAAATGGTATATCTGAATCGCACTTTTTATTACGCACTGAGATTCAAGAGTTTCATAGATTATCAAATTTCTCTATTTTTTGAAAATTTGTTTACTTTTGGTGGTTTTTGAATACCATAAGTATGGAACAGCGATTAAACTTTATCGCATTTGTTGCTTTAAGTACAACGGAAATTGTACTTTTGGGAATTTGCCATAATTTGAAAAATTCTCAAATACACCATGTGGCTTCATTTATAAAATGAAATTATTTAGAAACAGAGCATGAAAGTATAATTGGAATTAGCTTATTTTATAACTAACTAACACAGCATACGTACACATTTAATATTACGAACATTTTCCTTTTCGCAACACGTTCTTGGGTAACTTTGTAACTCCATCTGTTAAAAAGTTTCCCTTCTCAAAGCGATGCCCTATAATCCATACGATGTTCCACTGCTTATTGAAAACCGAGCCTTTGTTGTAGGGTAATCGGTGTTTCATAACATAAGTTACAATGTCAAAGAATAAAGTAATTCTAAATTTTTCAGGCTTTGGGAACAGGAGAGTTTTACATGACTAGTGCAGTATTTTCTATTTTTATTTTACATTAGACAAGAATTTTTCAGGAATTTAATTCAGTAGTCTCCAAACGGGTCTACGCGTACCCCAGGAGGTAAGAAAAGGGATATTTTGGGGGTACGCCAAAGACGTAGGCTCGCGATCACGTGTATCATTTGAATTCGAGGTTTTCTCATTCGTGGCTGTGTTTCCATACACATGCATATTATATAATATATATTAGTAATACACATTATATTATATGATATATATTCATATTATATTGTATTATGTTACATTATAATAAAACTTATTAATTATAATACAACTTATAATAATTTTCGTCTTAAGATTATCGTTGTCAAAAACACTTTGAAATCGTGGATGTAACAATGGTTCCTGTTTTGTAGGTTGAAAGTGGAAAATTAGCAGACAGAAAGAATGGAATGTAAGTAAAACCTAAAGAAAGAACGCCTTTTGAAAGGCTAAGCAAATTTTCATCTCTGGCTGCTAATAACGAAATAAGAACTAAAATAACTCACCAACGGACAAACGCCTAAGATCAGAGAGAGGTGTGAGAAAATGATAGGAAAAGAAAAACGTAATTTAACAGTTTAATGGAGGAATGATCTAGAAATACCTAAAGAAAGCTTTCAATAATACTGGATTTGCTAATATGACATTTTGGTTAATCATTTGTGAGATTAAGCAAAAGCAATGACATAACTAAACAAATATTAAAAGCAAGCATACACATTTGTATTTGGATATAATATTTCTTTGGTATTTATTTGTAGTAATAAATACTCGTATTTAGTTTATTGATGGCACTATTGTACTATAAGAAATTGAATGGATGGAAATTCCACCACTTGCAACGAGAATAACATTGTGATTTCTTTAGCCTCATTATTTACTTATTTATCTATTTTCTTGGTTTATGAATCAAAGAATTCGATAATCTAAGGGAGAAGTGTTATCGGTATCCTAAGATCATGCTTATTTGTATTATTGGGTGACAGAATGCAAGGCAAAACTTATTATAGACTTTGCTCAATAGATATCGCCCTATATTCATTGTGAGATTATCTAAGTAATATTCGAAGAAAAAAGATCCGAATCATACATACTGTCTGCTGCAATGCGTAAAGTATTCAATTAAAACTCGTTACGAATATACAATGTGTTTATAAAGTCCCAGACCCATTTTGATGTTTAATAACTCATAAAATAATAGAGATAGATGAAAATTAATAACATAAATGGTTAGATAGACTCAAAAAGTTTCATGATCCTTGTCAATGAACTTTCACGTGTGCCCCCTTCGTCGCACGGAGAATATCAAGTCGATATTCCATTTCACGCCAAGTACCGGCAAGCATGCCGGCATCCACAGAGGCTATTGCGGTTGTAATTCTGCTTTTAGGTCATCCATGTTCGACACTCTCCTCCTGTAAACGTTGTCCTTTACAAATCCCCAAAGAAAAAAGTCCAGCGGCGTTATATCAGGTAATCTTGGTGGCAAAGGAATTGGACCTCTTCGCCCAATCCATCTTGCTGTAAAATGGTCATTCAAAGAACTACGAACGATGGTACTCCAATGAGGTGGTGCACCATCTTGTTGCAAAAAGACATGTAGCTGAAGCTCTTCTAGTTGTGGAAATACGAAGTTTTCCAACATGTCTAAGTATACGACTGATGAGACCGTCTTTTCTGAAAAAAAGAAAGACCCAATGACTCGGTCGTGCATTAGTCCACACACATTAACCTTTGGGGAATCCCTTTGTGCCTCACGGTATTCATGGGGTTTTCAGATTACCATATGAAAAATGCAATTAATAAACAGACGACATTTAGAAAAGTACAGATATTTAGACTGGAAAATGAAATGATCTTAAATTAACCACACGCGCAGACGATATTTACAAAAGAGAAGCTATTTAAACCTGAAAAGGAAAATATATAAGTTATTCCATCAATAAATGCCATAAGTTTGTTTATATCTGATATATAATTTTATGAGTTATTAAACATCAAAATGGGTCCGGGACTTTATAAACACCTTGTACATTTTTGAATTTTGCCTATTTTTAAAACTTAGCTATTATAAGGAACCTAATTACTCTAAGTTATTGAAGAGATTCAATGAGCAAACCATATTCGAAGCGTAAATATGAACTACCAGTTATCGAATACAAACTAAATAACTGTTCTAAAATTTCAGAATAAATGAATAAATTTCGTTCTGATAAATTTTATTTGGAGATTAAATAATCAATGGTACAGTAATAATTATGGAGTTTTAAATGTTGTGACTAGAACACATTTTTAGTGAAAACAGAAAATATCAACAAACGAGCTTTCTTGAACGTTATTAAATTAAACAAATTCAACTTTTTCATACAAAAGTTCTTGATTATAGATGTTGTAATAAATACATTGTCATCGGTTGGAAATTAATTTAATTTAAAAGCAGCTCTGATAAAGATGCTAAAAAAGCATAATCAGAATGAGAACAAGTCCTTTACAGATCTTGAATTTGACGGTAGAGTTATCATAAATGTTAAAAATGTAGGGTGTATCTATTTGAAATAGAAGAATATTATTTATTTTGTAGGAAATTCAGAAATAGTTCCATCTGATTTATTTCGCTTTCCTTGCACACACGAAGGGAAATGCGTAATAACCAACGCATAACTATTCATTTAACCTCTTAAAAATTTCAGTTAACTAAAGATGCATTAACATTTATTAAAAAAAGTATCGTCTGCCAGTTTTGAGACACCATCTGTCGCAAAATATGGAAAGAAATTAGAAGAAAAATAACTAAGCTGATCACATCCAAAGACAAGCAGAGTAGACAGTACACGAAGGACATCAATAACACATATACTAGACACGTTCACAAAGAGCTGGGACATCGGAAAATAAAGAAGTTTAATAGGAAGAACATTTCTAGCGTTCTTCAGGCCACCTAGTACACTTGAAAGAAAATAAAGAATTTCAAGTTTGCTTGAAAATTACCTTTCTAGACTAAATTGCGTATGAAAAATGTGATCTGGGTTTACAATATTGTGCTTTTAAGTTTAGTATACAACCAGGTTTAAATAGTTACACTAAGAACTTCTCCATTTTTCACTTCAACCGTCTTATAACTAACACAGAATATTTTCTTTTATATGGAAGCAGTCTTCTCATTTACATTTAATACAACGGTAATAGCTGTCATGATTTAATGAAAAGGTTTGAATAATAATTTATACCTTTACAACTGTAATAAAATCAAGTAATAAAGTGAAATTTTAAAATCGAGATTAGTATTGCATTGCAGTTTTACAACAGAAAAATATATATTAATCATTTTCCCATACAATGATCTTTAAGACGATTAAGTTTTTTGTTTTATTTAAATACTGGTTTATACAATTTTTTCTGAAATATTATAGCTCGAAAAATGAAAATTCATAAAATGGTGATACAGCAATCATGCTATGAGAAGGGCTGTGATATTCTGACATCACAACTATCGACAGCAGCGATAGTATTTCAAGCATGGCTTTATTATACCAATCAGTGTCCGCTGAAAACATCGCGGACGAAAACGTAGCGGAGAAAGCAAAACAAGGCGAAAATATCGGCTTAGAAAACTGCTGGGGAAAAAGAAAGCAAGAAGAAAAATCGCAGCTCTAAAACATCGTGGTACAAAACATCATCAGCGAAAATAAGGCGGTTCGAAAACATCGCAGTTTTAAACATCGCAAAGTCGAAAATATTGTGGTAAAAAATAAAGCACTTACAAATAACAGTATGACGATAACATAGCAGGCAATTCGTTTCCAGACTTGAAACATTCAGATATTCGCATAATAATTTGTGAGCGCAAGAACGAATGAGGAACAGTTTTATATTTCCAAATTTTAGAATTAACTTATAAATTTTTGCTGACACATAAGAAGGAGATTTAAGCATTCAAAAACTGAAAATGAATAGAAAAATAATACTAAGTATAACAGTTAACAGAACTTAAACTCGCAAGTAATCTAATAAAGGCCATTAAATAATTAATATCTTTATCTTTTAAGTTTTTTTGGCAATTTATCATGAAAGATATATTCTAAAAAAGATTAGAAAAAGGAAGATCAGTAACCTCATGTGTTTGCCTCCATTAAAACTGTTTAAGTAACTGTCAAATTATTAAATCCTGTTAACTGCTATAAGTAACATTAATTATCTACTTGCTTTTAGTTTGGAATACTTAAGTTTTCTTCTTAATTTTCCAGCAAAAAATTATCAGTTAATTTAAAAATATGAAAGCAAATATGTTCCGTTAGCTTACAAATCATTATAGGAATATGCATTTACAACTTTTAAAATGCAAGTCTGGGATATTATCATCATACGATGATTTCTAGGTGTTTCATATTTCGATGACGATGTTTTTAAATTGCTAAGTTTTTGAATCGCTTTATTATAGACGACGTTTTTTTGAATTGCGATATTTTCTTCTTGCTTTCTTTTCTTCCACGATGTTTAGTATGATGATGTTTTTGCTTTACGTTGTTTTTGTCAACGATGTTTTTGCCGCGATGTTTTCGCCTGTAACCATACCAATCACGTTGTGAAAAGAGCTGTAAACAGTAATATTACAGCTCCCGAGAGCATCATATTATTTGAACATAATTGTCTTAACTAAATTATTTTGTTACGATTTTGTTTATTTACTACTGTCACAGAAAATTATTTCTTGGTTGTTAGTGAATTTCAAATATCAGATTCAAAGTAAGTTTGAAAATGTCTCAGCAAATATTACATGCAAGAAAGATTAAACTGAAGTAAGTAGCCTCTTTTGAGATTAAAAATTAAAATTTTATTCTTTTGATGAATTAATTCGCCATAAAATAACTATGTCAAATTCTGGGCTGCATTGAGAATTTCAATAATTTTATTTCGCGGTTATTAAAGAACAAACACTCTTCCACCTACGCGATTATAATGTAGTTTAAGCATTTATTTTTAAGAAAAGCAACAAAATGTGATGTTGCATTTGTTGTAATTTACAAATATTATTACAAATTGATTGGAGCATATAATGGGAGATAATAAATTGAGGAAAGGCGAGGGGGAAAGGGATATAAAGTTATGCATATGAACGCAGTAGAAACTGTCTTGCTTAATTAAAAGGGAGATGGAGATTGAAAAAGCTTTTCAGCGTCTGAGGCATCGGTGTACAAGGCGCATCCTCAACTATCGAAGATTCTGCACTCCCTACCATTCTACACCTCCCCCCCCCAAAAATTAAAAAATTCTGAAGTTGTTAAGAAATTTCCATCGCGGCAACAGCAAAGCTTTGACGAAATTGGACTGATATCCAAAGGAAATGTAGACAGAAGTTATGTTTTGTTTATTTCTTCTAATTACTACTTTGAAATTCTTCATTTATTCACTATTAAGTGGACTTGGTACCTTTCGGATGATATTTTTTATTTAAGAATTTTCATCTATTTTCTATGAATAATATTAAGTGGTTATACAAGACAAAATGATTTTAAGCTGAAAAAATTTTTTCTGTCAGTAATTTTTTTTAATTAAATTTTTTTTAAGAAAAATTTAAGAATTAAAAATTCCTTCTTCTCCCACAATTTTGAATGTTTTTGCTCCAAATTTTTTTATTGCATATGTTAGAATGTTCTTAATAACTTTAAGGATTGATTTTGCGATTAATGAATTAGTTTCCGAGAAAAAAAAATAAAAAGCTCATTTTTATGTAAAAACATTAAAAAAAAGATGATCTCAATCATGTCATCACTTCCAATAATTTTTCTTTTCACTATTTTGCAAAACGCATCCTTGTTTCTATTAAGAATATAATTTTGAATAAGCAATAAAAATATTAAATAATTTGGTCCATATCTGTAGAAGTTTTAGGACTTTAAAAAGAATATATGAATATACTGAAAAAATGAAAACTGAGAAAAGCAGTTTAAAGAACGTAAACTATCTAAATGGTCATTAAATCATTTCAAATTTCTTAATAATTTTACTACTGAATTTCAATACATATGTATATAAAATAAAACCTAGTAATGTTTAATTGGTTATTATAAATATAAATTACAAGCTTATGTTTTAAACCCCATCTGGTTACAAATATTGAAAAAAAATCCTAAAATACAATTAAAATTTTAAATTTGCTCATACAGGAGGAACGTAGCGTGTTTATTCAATGGTTGAGCAGCCCGTGTTATGCCATTTGTTGTTGTGGTTGTTGTTGTTGACGTTCTGCCAGTGGAAGAAGTAAATGAAAACATTAAAGTCCATATTATTACGTGCGTACGGGTTCGTTATATATTGAATGCACAAGACATTGAAAAGTTAGCAAAAATTTTTTCTTTCCACAAGAAATAAATCAAAATACTGAAATATTTTTCAGCAATATTCGCACAATATCTCAAATGTTTAGCAAAATCTCAATTCAAAACAGAAAATCTAATTCTATCTCACAGCGAAATCGCTACAACATTAAATAAACAAACAGCAGTTTGCTTTAAACAGCTACAGCTACAACAACAACAACTGAGATGAGGTGTTTAAATTCGGCTTTTATAAGCTTTTTAATTATCACTGGAACAATCTCGATTTTTCTGGATGGCAACAATAATTACGAGATATTTATTTATTAAACATTAAATGCACGCGCTCTTTTATTTTTATTTTTTTGACGTATCTTTTTCTTCAAAAATCATCTGCGTTTCACAGGAAATCTAAAGCAATTTTAATTACAATTCTAAATAAACAGCCAAATAAATGTAAAATCCGTAACAATATGAACAAAAGAGAAGTATCATAGTCAGGAGAAATGGCTGTATAACTGAGATCATAGAACTCGGTCATCAAGGGTAAAAATATCACCCCCCCCCCCCCAAGATCATCTTAATTGTTAGCCAGACATTCGAGAAAATATTATGTGAAATTATCCTTTTCTCTGTTCCTAACCAAGTGGTAAACGTCCTTGACGATACATTTTACATGCCATTGTACTGCCTAAATAACTCACTCATAAGCCTTGACTTGAACCGTGTTACGTAAGTGGTGCTTCTACCCATCATAAATCGAATCGAATCGAACATACTACTTCGCGAATATGAGTGCGACGTGTCCGGATCAATGACACATTTTGTCATAAAGGTACATAACACGAATGCAGTCATGATAATTAGGACTTGGAAGGGAGTAGCAATGACTGAATGAAAGACAAAACAAATGCAAAAACAATATGGAAGGAAAATATGTAAAATGACTATATGATAGGAAGATTAGTCTTTTTTGTGGTGTGCGGCAAATGGCCTTAGATCATAGTCCTCTTCAAGTATTTTATAGTTGAAGAGATTAAGTGAATTTAAATACTGACATCCAAGTGCTTTATCGAAGAATTTTGTGTTTGTCTTGTTAAGACAAGTTTTAATGCTATGCTGTCAAGTCTCAGATCTTTATGAATTGTGACATTTCTGACATAGTAATGTGTATTAGTGATTATACAAAGGAAACAATCTTGAACATTCTGTAATTTTAGAAGATCATTTTTTGTAGCAGAGGACCGTGCAGGTGAAGCATAAACTAAAACTGGCCAGATAATGGAGGTGTAAACTAGACGATTTTTCCTAAGATCTCCACCTGGTGATCTCTTATATCCACCAGACGGCACTTTTCAATATCAGACTTATATTCACTATTTTCCTTTCTTTACATAAATTTTTGTTTTTCAAAAACAAGCTTCCATATAGCATGGAAACAAAAGAATTATTTTCGACTACGTTAAAACTAATTGTTCTTAAGAAAAGACAATCATACGTAAGTCATTTATTAATAATTTAATACCATTTTCTGT
This sequence comes from Stegodyphus mimosarum, assembly GCA_000611955.2. Classification (NCBI taxonomy): domain Eukaryota; kingdom Metazoa; phylum Arthropoda; class Arachnida; order Araneae; family Eresidae; genus Stegodyphus; species Stegodyphus mimosarum. The sequence continues at coordinate 56,513 of KK116690.1, read as the reverse complement.
ATGCAATAGCACACATCACAAACATGGATTCTGAAATATGCATTAGGGATATCAAAATGCACATAAATTACTAGCTGTTGTAAATTTCACTTTTAAATATGTGTTATAAATCACAGTCCATTGAAAGTGTCAATGAAAGTTTGCTTACACAATCGTTTATTAAGAATAAGATTTAACTTATTCAACCTTACCATTTGAGCAAGGGATAAAGTAATTCATCTGCACGTCATATGTTCATTAATTATCTTTAAATAATGAATATTCCATTAATTATGCCATGGTCATTTGCATCAGTTATAACAAAGTTTGCTTTGAATTATATGTTCCCCCTTCAGCAAAATATATCTGAGATTTATACAAATCGCGTTCTGAGTAAAGTATAATACATTAATCCTGACACATAACTTAATGTTAAAAGTAATTTTCCAAATATTTTATTAGTTTTGTTTGGGAAGGAAAATAAATGTATTTGTTTTGGAATTCTAAACCTATTTCCCAGTTTCCTGAATCTGCGAGATTAATATTAATTTCTATAAAAATTGAGAAGCGTTAACTACGCATTTAGTTTGCAATTAGTTGGGAATTTCTAGAATTATTTTCCATAAGTTCAGAGTTTAATTGCTATGAATAGAATATTACAAGAGCAATCTACACGATTGTTTGCTTAAAAAATAACTTAAAATTTAGATGAATTACGATGTAGTTTGGTTTGGCTCCGTTTACGGCAAATTTCAGATAATTTACGTGAATGGAGAATAAATTAACCTTGAGTGGAAGAAAATTATTTACATGATAAAATAATCTGCAGAATAGAAACTGCATGAAGCATTAGCTCTCTGCAGAATAATGTTTCATCACATAAGCTTCACAACTGGAACCGAAACTCTTAAATAATGGTATAAAAGTTATATTTTCTTTAAATTTCTGTTGAGAACTGTAATATTAAGTTATTAGTTTGAACTGAAAGCTCAGTTTTAAAATTCTAAAAGTTGCTTGTTTCAGCAACATTTGCCATGATGACAAGCATAGCTTCATGCAACTAAAACAAAAATTTATGGGTGACGTTCCAGAAAATAAATGCAACATTGCTTTTCTCTAGATTTTTTTTTATTGAAGACTAATATAATAAGTTATTAGATTGCTCATTTATAATTCATTTTATGCTGTCTTTACAACATTAAAACTAATCAGATTCTTCCAGAAAAAAGTTTTGTATCGGAGTTGCGTATCAATTCTACCTTGAAAATTATTTGATAATTTATTTCATAAAAACAGACAAGTTTTCAAATTTCTTAATATCCAGGAAATAAAATCATATCAAGAAAACTTGCAGACTACCGTTATTTAATTCTCTTGCTTAGATATATAAAAATATATGGTGCCATGAAAGATCTTTCAGTATTCATTTTATAGTGAAAGGGTTTTTTAAACATAATTATTGTTTAAAAAATCATCTCTTGTATGATTTCTCCAAATTAATCTACGATTTATCCCTTTTAACTTTTACATGCAATCTTAGCAAAAATGTTAAGGCATTTACTTTTCTTACAATGGATTAAAAGCAATCTTAGCAGACTATCGCGAGCACTCAACAGTTTTGTAAATATAATTTCCCTTAATGGCAATACTGTAATTTCAGTTTATGTTTAGAAGTTTTAAAAAGGAAGGCCGAAATGTGCCATGTTTTTGTACTAAGGTGGATTACCTGTCTTTTTTAATTACTTAGATAGATTGCTTGCTTTATTTTTAACTCTTGTTCCTTTTTTAAGCTTTTTTACTGGAGAAACGACTGAATGAATGAAATTCAGATAGAGTCCCACAACACAGAACATGGCATCTAAGATATATAAGCAGAGCCGTGTTTAGATATTTTTTCACCTGAGACAAAGGGGTGCGAGCCAGTCTATGCTATTAAAATTTGTGCGCGTCTGTCTATTTGTTTATTTGTGGCATTATCTTCTCCGGAACGGCGGGAAGTTAAGCTTCGAGAGAAGTACTTCGGATTCCAGAAATTCTTGGAAAACCATTTCCCCCCTTCTCATCTTTGTACGCTTTTAATCAGCCGAGATATCAATTAAAAACTCTGGAAACGCTGATTTTTGCTCTCATTTTTTGGAGAGGCAGCAGTCTTGCACGCTGGAGATAAAAATCTGCTTTATTTTTAAAAGTGTGGCCACTGCTCGCTTTCAAATTATATAGTTTCTTAGTAAAAAATTTGTAAGTTTTACAAAATATTAAATAAAAATAGTTTAATAAAAGTTTTTCACATTTCTCACATCGCTGACATGAAAGTTCACATCGTGGGGTATAAGAGCAGACCGGGGCTAGTACAATGCTTCCGATGCCAACGTTGTGGCCATACACAAAAAGCATGCTACAACATTCCTAGGTGTGTAAGATGCCTCGATTCGCATCACTCATATCAATGCCCTATTAAAGGGAAAACTGAAATTCCAGCAAGTTGCGTCTTATGTAATGGAAATCATGCAGCTACAAATCCACAATGTCCAGAACACACAAGCAAAACGTTCAAAAATAAGCAAAGAATCTCGACTAAAGATGACCTCCCTCAATTCACAAAAAACGCGCCAGAGACTCGCAAAAATACTTATACTTCATATGCAAAAGCCGCAGCCTCAAATAAGGAATCTGAAGAAAAAACCAAAATCTCTAACGTTAAGAATCTAGATGAATTTAAATCTCTTATCTTTCAACTAAAAGATCTCTATCACAAATTCACCCAAGTACAAAAGGAAAATGACAAGCTAGAATTCGCCCTGCAAGTTCTTCAATTATTTATTTATATCGTTTATATTGCACTTTACGCTACAGAAGGCATACCCGAGCGGTTAAGACGAATCGTTCTTTTTTGGAAGACGAGATTGAGAGTTCGGGCCCAGCCGAACGGAAAAATTAAATTTTGGGACTTGTACATACTTATTATTTTTACCTTATTTATCTGATTTTTCTGTTATTTTTGCAGTTTACTATGTATTTTTTTATCTCTTATTGTATTTACTCTAGACATTTTTGAACATTTAAGAACTTTGTGCTACTGTTTCCTGATTGGCTACCTCATGATCCGAAGACTCAGTACGTAATATTGCTTTGCTTATCCAAATTATTGCCATGCGAAACTGCCATATGCCATTGAAGTTATTCCACATCATCTGGAATTAATTCTTTACTCATGAAGGCCACGAATGAGAAATATAATGGTAAAAGTCAACTGACTAGACCACGTACACGAACGACGACCTACGATCTACGATTGTTGATTTTAAGCTGTTTGGAAGTACATTTTTGGATGTTGTGTAGGTTGTAGTTGTGGTGTATTGTACGAAGAAGTGTTGCATTTGTTGTGTTGTAGTTAGTAGTCCTGATTGCAGTTTTATGTTTTTTTAAGTGGAGTTGTGTTTTTCGATGTATTGATTGCTGTGATATTGTTGTATTGTAGCATTGTCATTGATGCCATGGTTATTATATTGTTTTTTCTTTTGATATTGTCATTGAACCTTCATTGTCTTAATAACCTTATGGAATAGTTTTCTCTCTCGTCATTTTGGAGAACTTGTCAGATTTTTTGGTCTTGTTCCTTTTTGGTACTTCTCTCCTTTTCCTTTACTCCGTTTTCTCTTCGTTTCGAGATAGTTTCCACGTCCAGAATTCTACATGTCATGTGCGCTAGGGCTTGATTTCAAGAACCATCAAAGTTGCGCTGTGCAATAGTTCGGTAATAGTATCAGTCTACATCACTTTCCGTTCTCATAAACAGCATCTGAGGGTTTACGGAGCATTTGAGACTTTAGAAGAAGCATCGAAAATGCCTCTGAGATGTCGGCGAGCTCAATACTATCAGTCAACCACCGGGCAACGTGACTGTATTATCGAGCTCCATGAACTTGGTTTGTCGTTACGTAGAATAGCTACTCGTGTTGGGCACAACGTGAGTACCATCCAACGCTGTGTCACCTGATAGATTTAGGAAAGTGTACGTGCACGTCGAAGAGGAAGTGATGCGCACAGTTACATGTAAGACTCCACAGATCGGCGTATTCGGAGTTTAATTATTAGAGACCTTTTCTCCACTTCACGTGATATCCGAAGCCGGTTGCCTCCAAGAGCAGGTGGATCTGTGTCTGCCCAAACTATACGCAACAGATTGCATGAAGTACACTTACGTTCACGGGTACCAGACATAGGGTACCATTGACTGCTGAACACAAGATTAGACACCTGGTGTGGTGTCAGCGTCATAGTGCGTGGGTGCGTGGATCATCGAATGGCATCGGCTTTTGTTCACGGATGAATCTCGGTTCTGTCTCTGGAGGAATGACGGCCGTCGACGGATATGGCGGCGACCCGGAGAAAGCTACGAAACCATTTCGCCGAGCGTCACACCGTTCCTGAACGAGGTTTTATGGTTTAGGATGGCATAATGTTTGATCACAAGTTGCTTCGGGTACATATTAACGGCAGTTTGACAGCCGACCGCTACGTCACGCAAGCTGTGGAGCCTGTTGTTCTGCCCTAGTTGCAGGGCGCCTCCAACAAGGAATTCTAGCAAGACAATGCTAAATCGCATGTAACCCGGCGTACTCTTAACACCCTGACCGGATTTGACATCCTATTCTGGCCGGCAGCCTCTCCAGGTCTGAATCCCATCGAATACCTGTGGGATATCATTGAACGTTTCATTAACCGAGGACCGTACCTGCAAACCCTGGATGATCTGCGTACAGCAGTGGATGTGGCTTGGCAAAGGCTACCTCAGGCAACCGTCAATGAACTTATTGATAGCATGCCTCGTCGGATTCAGGCCTGTATCGCTGCCTAGAGTGGGGACAATAGATACTGAATAAATTAGTTTATAATGATTTTATGTGTCTGTTTTTTTAATCACTTGCGTATCCATCTCAGAACTCTGGATCCTGTAATTTGCATCCTGCGCTACGAGCATTCTTTCTTTGGTGTTGCAACTTCACACTTTTGAGGAGTGTAGTAGCACAAAAGCACACAACTTTGTCCTTTTACAAGAGATCCAACAATGTCTAAAAATACGCATGTTGTATTTCAGTTGTTTTCAAATTGTGTCCGTAGCAATCCTCGAGTTTCATTTACCACCTCTGGAGGTTTCACAATTCAAAATAAAATTTGAAAGGGTTTTTGAACATCCTATGGATACCAAAGTGAAACATCTAAAATAATTAACTTATAGAGTCATTAGGCTTTTTGAAGCAGGAAATGAGAAAAATGAGCACAGCCCTCGCCAGGATTTAAACCTGTATCTCTCTAAAAAGCGCCGAATATACTACCTCCAAGAGCAGGTGCACATTTACCACGAAGGCATGTTGAAAGGAGGAAGAAAATACCTTAGATACACTTCCTTTTAAAGGGCGATTGGGGATTATTGGACCCTATCGCCAAACTCTGGTGGTGATGAATTATTGTTTACCACCTTTATTTAGTTCTGGCACCACTATAGAATCATTTGGTTTTGGGGAAGCAGAAGACGCAAAAAATGTGCAGTGTTTCCCGCCGGGTTTCAAACCAGAACCTCTCGAATACGCGCCGAGTGTGTTACCGTTATATCACGAAGGCAAGATGGAAGTGGAGAGAAAGTATCTTATAAAATGGACCATATATTTTTATTCATATAGCTAACTATTATTACCTAAAATAATATCATATATGATATAGATCAGTTTTTACGAGCAACATGTCAAAGAAATAATGATATACACTTAATTATTCCACTAAAATATACGTAGCATTAATACATTTTTTATCATTTCTAGATACTTACTTTTGTGATAACACGAGAAGTTCCACATAAAGAAAATGTTTTTTTTAATCGTCAAAGTTTGGAAACCCAATCAGCGTTTCTCTGTTCAAATTACTGCTTCATTATTTGTTGAGTGCTTTGAAGGAAGTAAAACTTCCGTTTTTAGACCATCGCTTCAAATTTCACACACTTTTCAGAGTTGATCGTTTCTTTCGGATTTAAAATCCAGAAAACTTTCCTTTATATACACAATACAAAAAAAGGGAGGGTGCATAGCAATTATATAATACAGTTCGCAGAACACTTTCTCTGAGTTTGTTTAATATTCTCAGTACTTAATTGCGTGTACTGCATCTACATCGTTATTGCACTTAAGTATGCCACAAAATATTATCATGTTCTACTTGTAGTTAGGTATTGTTCACGGTTTGTAGTTCTTAGAACATGCTAATTGCGGAGAAGAGCAACATAATTGTAATTAAATTACATTCACACTTCATTATTGAAGAATAAAATCTGTTTTGGTGCAATAAGAATAGCTATGTCTTAAATCATTTTTCCACTTGTGATTATTTTCCCTCGTTGTTTGCTAACTCTTTCTAAAAGATCGTTCTTCTAAAAGAAAATCTGATGTGTACGCCACATGAGTTCCTTGTACGGAATATTAAATAATACGCATTTTTCTTGCATTTCATTTAAACCTATTGGATTGAATTAATATACTTCACCAATAGCGCATACACCACAATAGAATAAATGCATTTTTTAAAATTCACTATATTTATTTACCATAGCGACACTCTGGCGCTAGGTACACTTAACAGCGTTACATCTCATTCATTTTATAACTCAGAATGCACAAAAATTATGTATATCATCTGAAGAATTATCTAATCGTTGCCATATGTTCTATTCAAATAGTATAATAAATTTAAAAGGGTGTCTAAGAAACAAAACAAACAAACGAAAAAAAAAATAGTTTTTCACGGACGATTTAGTATCTCTCACGCAATTAATTCAGATCTCACTTCACGGCAAGGCAAAAATACGTAAAAACGTAAAATATCTATATTAAAAGTTACGAAGTATATCTTAAACACTTTCTAGAATAAATTCCAGAAATGATTAATTCGCAATAATAAAAGAAGGCGTTGTCTTTGTGGTTGTGAAGCTTAGTTTCTCTAGATTGGCAACAAACTCACTATGTATCATTATGCAACAATCGACTGTGTATTCACTTTCAAATGTAAACAAATATGGCCGCTATGACCAAAATAATTAGGCTTAGGAGCATTTAAACAACTTTTAAATTGTTGATAATTCTGCAATTATAACATGCAGGTTAACTAGAGGCCTAAAAACCTTAACTGGAAGATAGGAAAAATATAATTCAATTATTTTTAAAGCAAAAAATGCACAATTTACAAAGATATAACAATAAAGCAACTGAGCTCACTGAGCCGAGTAACAGAGTGGATATCTATATACAGATATTTATATTCTTTTGGTGTGGTCGATTGCAACCAAAAAGGGAGGTGCACATCTACAGGTTATAGGAGTCCTATATACAAAATTGCAACGTTCTGAGTCTACTCGTTTTTGAGTTATGCGAGATAAATAGATACATACGTACGTAGTACGCACAGACGCCACGAAAAATTCTCTTCAGAATTCGTGTTAAATCAGTTTTATAATTTTGTTTTGGGAAAAAGTGTGCTTTATTCTGTCTTTACATACAAATGTCACGCAAAAACATTGTTAAATTGCATTCGATAGCGGTCAAAATGGATATTTTGGTTGAAATCTGATACCCAAAATTTTTCGCGATTACAATACTTCCTTTTTACTTTTCACAAGGAAGTCAAAAGAAATGAATATAATAATGCTTTAAAATGTTGCAATATAATCCTAGAAACCTTCTTTTAATCGTTCAGTTTTTTTTCTTTTTTAAAATGGGTATATACAGTGTCGTTACAAGTTTCGAACATTCCACACTGCGCCGAGGACGATAAAATCCTTGCTGAATATGATTTTTATTCTGCAAACGCGAACATGACATATTCTGCTGACTGCTACTTTGAATTCTCATCAAGATTCCGATACTTCTTCCGCTGCATATATGTACAAAAGATGGAATTTCGGAAGCTCCGGTTTCAAAACAACTCCTTGGTATGAGCAAACACATGGTAGAGTGCCCATTCTGAGCGATGCTTAGTCGTGCATAGGGAATCCCCGGAGAAGAAAGAGGAAAAGTCTTCGGAGATTTCGTAGTGCCGAATTTTATAACAAGAAGAATAGGGCCTAGAGAGGAATGAATATAAATCAAAAATGAGAAAGAGGAAAATCTTTTAAACGACACTGGAGATTCAAGTCTCCGGGGATACATAACACTGCACAGAAGTGGGCGTCGGTGAATGCTTACTTTTCGGGCCTAGCAGGAGTTTTCTGAAATAAAGCATAGTGCTGCATTGAATGAAATACAGCTTCTGAATAGGAATGCTGGATATTTATATATTTTGGAAATAAAAATTTGCAAAATATATTGCTGTTATTTAAAGAGGATAAATCTCACTAAAGTTGTAGAAACGAGAAAAAAAATGTTAGTTCTCTGCACTCTGATGGATGAAATGATTTTGAATGCAGTAACTTAGTAATTTGTTCATTCAAAATCCTGTTGAAATATGTGTACAGTGGTGCAGTGGGTTTTCAATTCAGTTATTAACTTTAGCAGAAGAGAACCACTAAGAAAAATTGAAAAACGATTCACAAATAAATCATTTTTTGAGTTTTTAATTTCATGTATAAAATTTTTTCTCAGTTAAAAAAAAATAAATTGATGAAAGAAATGATGAACGCCCTGCAGCATGTTAAACTTCAATGGGGTAACAATGTCTTTTTCTCAGCAGACTGACATATTTAAACAGTAGTTTTCCAAAAGCATATGAAGCTAACAAATTAGGACTGTATTGTTTGGTTATGATGAAACATGTGAGGGTTACCTGTCTAAGAATTCTAATAAGTCTCTATTAAGTCGTGTAAACAAGAAAAAGAACTTTATTAGGGAAAGGTTTAGACAAATTGATTAGTGTAAAAAGTTTTTCAAGCAGCTAAGATGTTCACTGCGGGGGAAAAATAGGGGGAGGAAGCAGTTCTATACCTCCCGTTCTACTGGGCCGACTGACGAAACTCAACTTGCGTTTTTCATGTCTCGAAAGCGCCACTTAGGGTATGCATTATATTTATATCTAGCAGTGTTCTAACATGGGAATTTTGACACAAAGTCGGACTTTTTCTGAAACAACATGCCAATTTGTTTTTGATATTTGGATTCTACGCTTCAAATTATGCCTAGATAGTAAATTCTTAATTTTTGGAAACAATTTTATGGAGAAATTAAAAAATTTAGCTTGGCGCATTTTTTTTCAGTTTACACCAAGAATAACTCACTTCGCGAACTTCTTAATTTATAGCAACCTATTTTCCTTTCCCTTTTTCCATTGCCCACGAGAGGAAAAAGTCATCGTTCACACTTTCAAATAATTTTAACAAGTGCGAAAACAACATTTTCGTTATTATCGCTTATAATAAATACGCCAAATTTCAAAACTTGCCAAAACGTAAATTCACATATACCTTAGGAAATTTTGGATATAAATCTCTAATTTTTTTGAATATAAATCTCTAATTTCTCTTGAAATAGAAATACATCTATTTCAAGAGCATGGCAAAAATTTTATAGGTTATAAATCAAATATTTTTGCTTAAGATAAAAAAATATTTAAAAATAAAAATTTTAAAAATAAATCATAAAACATCGGCGAATTTTATTTCGAATGAACCAAAATTTTGAAATGTGAAATGAAGAATCAAATAAGTTTAATAAAAAAGCAGTTATTAATAAATATATACCAAATTCAATTAAAATTGAGGAGCTAAAAGTTTGAGAGCTAACGTTTTAAAAACTACTGGTGCGAATTTTATAAAACCTGGCAGTCTGGCATAATTTGAGTCATAGAATCGTAATATGGAGAAAATGGGCATGCCATTTCAGAAAAAGTAAGATTTTTTTTTGTGTCAAAATACCTATGTTAGGACAATGTTATATATAAATTTAACGCATATCTAAGTCGCGCTTTCGAGACGTGAAAAACGCCGTTTGAATTTCGTCAATCTTCCCTGTAGAACGTGAGAGATAGAAGTGTCCCCCCTTTTTTTTCGCAGTGGTACGTCAAGATTTGAACGCAGATTGAGCTATTAAGTGTTCAGTAATTTTAATGCCGGCTGAACTAAATCGGTGGCTTTCTTAGAGGCATCTGATAACCTTGCACTTGCATTAACCCTTTGCGGTCGTATATCTATTCTCAGCGACGAAAGTTTTTTTATCGTTCCAGTCTCCTGTCTGCTCTCAGACACCATAGGAAAGAACCATAGAGATCTTATATATAATTAATATATATATTACCTCAAAAGGGCTAATCCAGAGAACCAGGAATGCATATACTATACGGCAGTTATGCACTTCTGTTTAGAACGGTTGCGGAAACAACTTGTTATATGAATCTTGCAATAGTTAGATTTGGACGTTAGGAGGTGTTGGCGAATTTTCTGTTGAAAAAAGGGATTAAGAAATGCATTATGCAGCATATTGTAATTCGTTTTATAGTGGAAACAGAATTAAAGCATCTGTTCATCATTGGGTGTTGATTCAGTTTTGATTTTGATCACATTTTGATCAAAAAGCGATTGTGCAAAGACATGAAAATCTCTTTTGTACTACAACCATCCTATTTTCAGATTTTTCACCGTCTGACCCCGCTATTCCCTCTTATCAAGATAATTTAACAGGATCAACGTTTTAAGATGATCAAAGATATCACAAAAACACTCCCTTATCGACTAAAATTGAGTGGTATATTTAATTTTAAAACTTGTAATTTTGGACAACATTTTCAGTTTGCCTTGACAGACCGATTAACTACGTAAGAATAATTCGAGTAAATAAGTTTAAACAAAGTGCAGAAAAAAATGTGTATAGTTTAACAAGTCTTACAAGAAAGTCTGATAGTATCCACATCTGCGTTTAACTTCCTTGCACAAAGTAAAGGAAGTATTGTAATCACCAAATATTTAGGGTACCATATTTCAACGAAAATATCCATTTCGACCGCTACTGAATGCAATTTAAAGATGTTTTTACATGATGGATGTAAGGACAGAATAAAAGACTCTGTTTCCCCAAACGAATTATAAAACAGATTTAAATGGCTTTCGAAGAAATGTTTTTCATGATATCTGTATGTACGTATGTATATATATATATATATCTAGCATAACTCAAAAACGAGTATCCACATAACGTTGAAATTTTGTTATATAGGACTGCTATAACATGTATATGTGCACCTCCCTTTTTGGTTGCAATCGGCCTCACCAAAAGTATATAAATATGTATATATCTCTGTTACTCGACTCAGTGAGCTCAGTTTTTCTATTTTTATATGTTGGTAAATTGCGCATATTTTGCTTTAAAAATAATTGAATAATGTTGTTCTTATTTTCCGTTTAAGGTTTTTATGCCTTTAGTAAATCTGCGTGCAATATGCGCAGAATTATCAACAATTTCAATGTTGCTTAACTGGGGCTAAGCCTAATTATTGTACCATAGCAGCCATATTTGTTTACATTTAAAACTTAGCAGAATAGTGGATTTGTTGTCAATCTAGACAAATTTTCGAGTTGTCAATCTAGACAACTCAATTTCGCAACAACAAAGATAACGCCTTCTTTCATTATTGCGAATTAAGTCATGTTTAATCCATTCTGTAATTTGCTCGAAGAAATAAGTGTTTAAGATTTACTTCGTAATTTTTTATATAGATATTTTGAGTTTTTATGCATTTTTGCCTTTTCGAGAAGTTAGATCTGAATTGATTGAATGAGAAATACTTAATCGTCCGTGAAAAACTGTTTCTTTTTTGTTTGTTTAATTTCTTCTACATCGTTTTAGATTTATTACAGTATTTGAATAGGACATGCGACAACGATTAGATAGTTCTTCAGATGACATAATTTTTGCGCATTCTGAGTTATAAAATCAATGAGATGTAACTTTGTTAAGTGAACCAGCGCCAGAATGTCGCTATGGTAAACAAATATAGTGGATTTTGAAAAGTGCATTTACTCTACTTTGGTTTATGCGCTATCGACGAAGTAGATTAAATTCAATCGAACAAATTTAAATGAAATGCAAGAAAAAATTTGTATAATTTAACATTCCGTGCAAGGAAGTCATGTGATGCATACATCAGATTTTTTTAAATAGGAAACGCTTCTACTGAACACTAAGAAATGTTAACTTTGTTAAGTGAAACTTTGAACGGTTTTTTTTAAGTTAAGATTTCAAAGATGTTTTTTCGTTACTATTTGCTGTTTCGAATTTTTGAATCTCGAATGTTTCAAGAATACCCACTTCTAATTACATAAAAATCATTTAATGTTTTCATGCTAATTTATTAAAGAAAAATAATTTGTTAAACTAAATCCCGTAACAAATTTACAGGAACTACTTTATAAATAATAATAAGTGAAATAATATTCTAAGTGATATTCTGAAAAGATACTACCATTTTAGGTTTTATTGCAATTAGTATACCTGAAGGTTTGAGTTATTGAATGCGAATACTAGCATGGAATCGTTACTTCCCGGGTTTTAGAAAGCACAGCCGAATTTTTATATCGTTTTTCAGTATGTAAATTCATTTGAATAAATTTAATCACTAATTGAACAGTGTTAAGTAACACTGTTCTTTTCTTTTTAAGCACTGAATAAAAATATTATTAAATTTTTTTCAGCAAAAGAAGTAAACAAATGCATAAAGGTTTCAAAAATATGTGGTAAAAAATTCACCTACTATCTGCTATTTAAAAACTGCTTTAGGTATTTTCTGCTGATATTTGAAGATCAAAGAAAAGTTTTTCGCTTACTTTAAAAGGCTTACTGCAGAATGTGTTGAAAAGAATTCAAAATCCTATTTTTCATAACGCAAGTTCATCGCATTGAAATATTACTCTGAGTTTAGTACTGTGTGCTGGCTGGTTAAGCAAAAATATATAGCGCTTTACAAATTCGGCTTTTCCCCATCGTTTAAAGTGACTAGGAAACCCATGACAAAAAATCCCCAACTCGATAGACTTTGACGTAAGGAATAGTCCACTCAATTTTCTAAATATTTGTTCTTGTACGACATGCGGGTTTCTTGCTGAAGATTTGTGCCTTTGGGAAAACAAAACTGAAACATAAACTATTCGGACAAAGATTCTAATGGATGTCGTATTTTCAGAAACGAACCAATGGTTTCTTTACATCTTCAAACTGGGCAATAGTTTAATTAAGTAATGAAAAGAAATGCATTACCTGTGGTGACGCAATTAAGCGTTAGCCCTTTTCTCCAGGATGAAACCAACCATTAGATGTATTCTGAATAATAATAATTACAATGAATTATAGTATTACTCTGAAGTCCAAAAATGCACCATTTTCTGCAGTGAAAATTACCCCTTTCATTGAAGCAAAAATTCTACTAAGAACAGCAATTGTTAATCTTCATTATGTACAAAAGTGTGCAAAGATAAAAGTAAAAATGGAAATGAAATATATATTTTAATTTGCTTAATCTAGAGGGAGGTGCTGTGTAATATTAGGCTCCGTTTATTAGCATAAATTCTCAGTTTTACAGGGCAAGTTATTTATTACTCATTTATTAAGCGCAGCACAGCAATGCCTTCCATTTGTTGAAAGTAAATAGAATTTTTTAAGGACATTTTGGAGATGAATCAAAATTTTCATTTACTAATAACGTATAAGATTGTTTCAAATGTCTGGAGACCACATTAAATACTTAAACATTAAAAAAAAGTATTCTTTGTATTTAATCCAGTCATTGAACTTTGCTTAAAAAGCTGAAAACAAAAAACAAACTTTAATCCAATTTTAAAATTTTATAGAGACAGTAGGTATTTTTTTAAAGCAGGAGTCAGGAAAAATGAGCAACCACGTACTTCTCGATTACGCGTTGAGCGTGCTGACCACTACACCACGAAGGCGGGAGAAATATCTTATATACTCTCCCTTTTAAAGGGCGCCTGGGGATTAGGGTCCCATTTACCAGATGGTGGTGGTGGAGAATCATCATCCACCACCTTTTTGTTCGGGCGCCACTGTAAAGACATTAGGTATTTTTTGAAAGCAGGAGAGATGAAAAATGAGCAATGCCTTCGCCGGGACTCGAACCTTGGACCTCTCGAATACGCATCGAGCTTGCTGGCCACTACACCATGCCAAGAAGGCGGGAGAAATACTTTATAATTTATATGTGCAAAAATATATAGTTTAAATTAACGAGGTTATCAGGTTTGTGAAATCATTCTGCCTGAAAACTTTGCGTGTAATGAAATATTGTACGAAGTATTTTGAACCAACAACATTTCTTCTTTGTTTTGAGGTATCATACCGAGCTTTAAGTTTTAACTAAATTTCTAAATTTTTCGGTAACGTTAAACATTTGAACTGGCATTGAAAAAATTCTTGATTTCCTATCTTGAGAAAAGATTATTAACTCGAGGAGAGGAAAGGAAAAAAAACATACCCTGAAGTCTATAATTAAACAATACCTTGGTAAATAATGAGAAGTCGCTTATACTACACAGTACTTCGATTAAAGGTTGTGAAACAATTTATTTAGCTATAAATTGGATTTGAATGTCTGTCATAAAAATGCGTATGACTAAACTCTTAATTATTTGTTAAAATAATATATTAAGGCAATGCATTCATATCATTCCGAAGTAACTGATCAACATTTCTCCAAGTGAAAAAAAAAAGAAACGAATTCTGAAGAATGCCACCAGGATCTGAAGGTAACTAATAAAATGCCTATTTTTAATGTACTGTACGTACGTTGAACGTACAGTGCTTTTTGTTTTTCGAAATACATGAAGAAGAAAGATATGTTATCCCAACTGCTGAAGTTCAGGAAACGTCCTCTTTATCATTTGCATTTTTAATATTAGCATCTTCATTGAGTTACTAATTGGACATAAAAGATGTAAACTGTGTGGAGTTCTCTCCATTTATCTAACAGCTAAATGTGTTGGAATGTTATGAACGTCTAAGCTAACAATCGCTTTAGTTCAGAAACAAAGATGTAAACGCAAGAAGGGTTAATTACCCTTTATTTCTCGACAGAAAAGCCTTTTTTTTAGGGCTGACAGCAAAGCCTCCACTAGAGCTTGAACTCAAAATAAAAAGAACTAAGACTTAACGAATGCTTAACTAAAAAGATATAGCCGAAGCTATCAAAGTTCTAAGTAGTTGGCCCCTAAATATCGAATAAGCTAGCGAAGCTATCAAGGGTCTGAAATACGGCTAGTAGTAACAGCTTAGAGAGTTGTAGCCAAAAAGCAAACGCGCGCTAGTCAGAAGCACTGAGACTCTCTATCTCAATCAGTGAAACTTAGACTTAAATACTACTCTTACTCATTTGCATTAAACGCGATTCTAAAACACATTTTGGTAGTAAATTGTAAGCAGGAAAATAGCTTAAACTAAAGGTAACTGTTAAAAACTTAGGATAAACCTTACAAATGTATGATAACTTTATCTCATGAGTTCGAAGAATTTGCTTCAGACTCATAAATGCTGTTTTGACTCTACGGTATGATTTTTAACCTAATTTTGGGTCACTTCGCAAACTCACCTCTACAGATGCAAGGTACGGACGCAGTAGTAGTGCAGTTACTGTCTACACTATGTGATGGCTTCACCAGATCTGAGCACTAGTGAATCTGCAAAGCTTGTCCTCTGGCACTTGATGATCTTATAAGTGGCAAGCACTTACAGATCTAGGAATAATGGCGAACGACGAAGAAACGGTTTAGTACGGAGAAAATAGCCCAAATAGGGATTTCCATGCATTAGGGTTGGAGCTTATCAAAGCTCAGGGCTGTCAACGACGCTCATAATGTGAGCTTAATCGAGACGATATTAATGTCCTCAAGTATCAGGAATGTTGTATGATAGCCTGGCTATTAACTAATATTCGTAATGAGAAAAAGTCTATATATTGGCTCCAGAATATTTTTACCACTACTTTACAGTCTTCGAGTTCTAATTAACAGACTCAGCTTTGATCTCAACGATGCTTTTATACGATGATGTTTTTTTCCTTTGTCACTTTCTCTTGTAACATAATAAATTCTAATCTTCAATAAATTCTAATCTAAAGAATTCTAATCTTCAAACAAGAGAGTATGGAATGTTTCATTACGGTGCTCTATAATTAGAATGCTGAAAACGTTAGGAAAATCAGCAAGTGTTCGAAAAGACAAATGAGAGTGTCTCCCATAAACATGTACACGAGTTACGCAGATCCGTGTCTAACTTGAAAAAAAGCAACCTGCCTGATGACACGGAACCCTTTCTGTTGGAGCATCACTGCTTAGGGAGAATTTTCATTTACTTTGCCAATCAGAGTAGCAAATTAAAACACTTATTTGCACAGCGATGCATCATAACGGTGTTCTGAATCAATGAAGTATCGAATCTGAATCAAATCTTTTTACCCTCTAGAAAATTGATCATTGTAACGGTTCAGGCACATTTATGCCAGTGTACCCTTAAAAAAAGACCTCTATTATTTCGAACAGCCCTGGCACACATTAAAGTGCCAGTACCTTTTGACGGGTCACCGTTATGAATTTGTTATGGAAATGCAACAATACAGTTAGAAATGATCATGATAGAACGCTAATGGGTTTGACGTCGGAGCTTTCCAGTTACCGTTAGGGGGTTATTTCTACTGATATTAGAAACAAAGCTATGTAATTCCGATTTTTACATTTTCACATCTCGACTTATGTATTTAAAAGACCTTTTCTTCTAATAAGTCCTAATTTGCTTGGTTAATAAACGCAAGTGTTCTTTGAAAAAAAAATTAAATAAGTAAACTCAGTTTATTTTAGCGAAGGTTATGTACTTTAGTTAGATATAACTTTAGCGAGGTAGCGAGGTAGCGAGGTAATTCATATTTTCGCGTTATATACTGCACAATATATTCTGATTTGGGAGTGATATTTGTAAACATCTTCATTTGTTTAAATTTTCTTTTACTGTACTCTGAGAAACTCTTTGTACGATTTATTAACATAAATGGTGGTAATTACGATGGCATGAAATGTTTCAATAAAAAAGTATCCTCATTCATAATTGCTAAATGAAAACAATTAAAATAAACTGTTTAAACTATGAAATTTGTGAAGAATCCTTTTCATAAAAAGGTAAGCTATTTCATTATTCAACAATATATAAAAAGGTTGTTGTTTTGCTAATGCTCACATGGCTGACATATAGTTAGCCCGAGGCCACGAAATTCCTCGTGGCAAGGAGCGCAAGTTTACGCCTGTCGTTGGCAACAGCCTTGAGCGCTTTATAGGTGACAGTATGATTTAGCTCAGTTCCGCACACAATTTTGATGAAGAGCACCCCGAGGGGCAGGGTTCGAGAGTTTCCCATCCCTTTTCCCCTACCACCAACCTCTTGAGAGGACTTTCGGCTCGCTGTATATTTGGAGTGCCCCCATGCCGCACAGGCACTGTACATTTACAAACAACCATGCCTTCTCCAGGATTTGAACCCGGACCCTTCGGCACGGCAATCAGCAACGCTAACCACGATTGGGCGAAATATAAAATGGTTAATGAAGGATATTGTAACGCTATATGTTATTTACCTCAGCTAAACTAAAACAAAACTAAAGAATCATTTGCTTGTTACCTAGCAATGCCATTTTCTAGATAAGCGCGGAAAAGAGACTTTGCTATCCTCGAACCATCTTTTATAAATACACTGAGCTGCTTTTTTAATGCTTCATTGTATAGCGCGATAGGATGATCTACCTTGAGATTAATTTTTTTACAGTTTTCTGAGCTTCGTAACTATAAAATTTCCTTAAAGTTGGTTTTCTCTGGTTCTTTTCTAGCGTGTCTAGTACCAAATGACCCTTCAGGGGAGATTTACACCACACCGTGTAACGGATAAGCGTCAACAATATTTATGAGCGAACTCGAAGCACTCGGGGGGCGAAATGGGGTGTTCCTTTGAGAAGGGTCACAAAAATGCGAGAAGGGGTTAAAAAAAAAGAAAGGAGAAAAGAAGTTATAATAAAAACAAAGGTGGTATTATATTTCTAGAGCGTCAAATTTTCGTCTGAGCCAACACTCCCTTCATTGATCAATTTGGATCACAGCAAGTAAAGAGCGCAGGGCAGTTTAGGATCGAGTAAGCGATTTGGTAGAGGTTTCTTAGTTCTGAAAAAGTGAAATTTCAGATAGTTGAAGGAGGGAAAAGAAGAAACGTTCTTTTTCATTCTTACTGTGTTGGGCACAGGATATTGAAAACCGAGTAACATTTATTTGCGTCAAAATGTTTTCCCAAAACTCAGATATAAAGGTCTCTAGAGTTTCTATCTCTTTCTTTTTAAACCTTACAAGATGTGTATATATTTCAGTATACTGAGAATCGGTTTTTACAGTTTTCAGTTTCATTTCTATCATTGTTTTGTAATTTATACGAAAGTAAAACAATTTAATTACGAGCTAGATCTCTCACGAAATAACATAATATGTAAACAGCATTGCTTTTTATTTTATATCTCCATAATTTTGGACAAAAAAGTAAGAAATTTAGAACCTATTTTACAAAGACATGAAAAATAAAATCAAAACCAGTAAAATCTCAAAATTTTCTAATGAAAACCATCAATTAATTGTTTTCAAACCAGAAGAACTTCCAAAAACAATACAAAAATATAAAAATACAAAAATAGGAAGAGGAAATTCAATCAGAGTCTGATTCAACGTTATAAAGAGGAGATAGATCATATTCACTTGAATCCGTGCCCACATTTTTTAAAAAAATATTTGTGGTATTATATATATATATATATATTTGGGGTTTGGAGGAATAAGGGGTAGTTGCAAAATATTTCAGAGGGCAAAATATATTGAGATATACTTAGGTACTCAAAACTAAGAAGAAATGTTACAAACATCAAATAACAACAAAATGTTACAAAACGAAACAACAAAACAGAACAAAACAAATAAACAAAATAAACAAAACAAAAAACAAAAGTTTCATAGTATGCGGAAACATATTTAGTGAATTGGAGCGAAATTTTAGCACAGTAAAATTAATTTGATACTACTCAATAAACATTTATCAATGTAAAATAAAATATAAGTTCAAAGCTCGGAATAGGTAAACTTGGGGAAAGATACCCAAAACAAGATATAACAAATACATTTTTTTTAAAGGGAAGGGGAGATTAATAGGAAGTGATTCAAATCCTGGCACCCATACAACTTTCACGAGCCATCATTGCGAAAGTTGTGTGATTTGTTAATGTCATTGATGAGACTAATTGGGAAACCTTAAGTGTTTCTCAAGATTACTGAGGAATTATTGAGTAGACTATTAAGAAAAACCTGTCGCTTCCAGACCACTGGTTCTGTTTAAGACATCTCCGTCATGACGTGTGCGGCTACGGTCTGGAGACCTAGGAGGCCTTCTCCTTTAGGGATGGCTGCTCCACTCTCGAACTATTTCAAAGAACTCATTCTCTTTATCGAGTAAACAAATAAGATTCGGTAAAAACCAAGTGGCAGCTCCTTTGATAGCTGTTGTCAGAAGCTTGCCAGGGAGTTCCATATCTATTTAGAACAGACAAGAATGTTTCATATTTCATGTTAAAATTAGTTTAATTTTTATTATTTCCAAAATTCTTGAAAATTTTTTGATTCCAGAATTCTATTCATAGTTCTATGTAGAAAAGAGATTTTAGAGAATTTATAAAGTATAGTCGAAAGAAATCAATCGATAGGACTAGCGGTTCGATCCAGTCGATTCTGCTGACTCCACTTCGTTCGGTTCTTTCCGCTCTTCACTTCATTTTCGCACATCGCTCTTGATTTATTCCCCGTTTCTGATCTTATTCACTAAGTTTATTGTTAGTGACCGGTGAGTTGTAAAAAATGATTCAGTTCAATGTGCAAATAGTTTTCATCAGATTCCATGAAAAAGGGGTTTTGCCTTTTGCTAGTTTTCATATAGCGAATATCCTCGTCTTTAAAAAGGACCAGCTGAGTTCTGTATTTCATAATATTATGATCCGTGAAAAGATGATCGGCTGATGGACCGCGTAACTGAGTAATCATAATGGAGTAATCATGTGTTCGAATTAACGGTGGACATTATCCCCTGTGTTATCCCTGTTAAACGGAAATCGAAAATGGCTCTTTGAGCATTTTGTTATCCACACAACGCATTGTAAATCACTATGAGTCTTTTCAGTATTCATGGGATATCTTGTATTAATTAATATAAAAAGAAAATAACTTTGAGATAATTTAATCAGTGGAAAACTGTTAATAATATGAGCTGAATAGTTCTTTGCTGATGGAGCACGAATTTCAATACCATGCTCATTAATTTTCATTTCACCTTGCTCTGTTATTACATTGATACTTATTATCACTTCTTATGTCATCGTATTATTTTCACTTACGCATCAATCGCTTATAAAAGTGCAGTCATAAATTTACGCCTTAAATAATCCAGTTGGTTTAATTTTATTGTTAAGAATGGCATTCAGTAGGATATTAGTTTCTTTTAAAATCCAGCTTCCTGTTATCTTGTGTATTTATTCGTAATCATGGTTGCATGACTTCTGGTATCTATCAGAGCATTAACATTCGAAATATTAATCATCTTAATAATATCTTTCTTTGCGTTATGAAACGTGATATTTGTTTTCCCTGGTTCCGTGTTTTTGTTTGCTTACTTTCTGACAGCTCGGAGATTTATATATCCGTATAAATTGAAATTGAAGCACAGCTTCCCATTGTGTTCATTATTATGTGCCCCGCTAACCTGATTCAAACTTTTCGTAACTGAAACATCGCTGAGGAGCAGATTTTGAGTAGTTTTTTAAAATAGAGTTGGAATTATTTCCTGGCCATAGCTCTCTTTACTTTTCCTTATCGCACTTAATTATTTCGTAGATTTAAAGCTTATTTTGGAAGTCTTTTGAAAGTTTTACATTGACATAACATAGTGTTCGAATTTCACATTTATTTGGCTATTTATTTAGAATTGTAATTAAAATTCCTTTTTATTTCCTCGCGCAACGCAGACGATTTTTGAAAAGAAAACTACGTCAAAAAAAAATAGCAATAAAAATAAAAGAGCGCGTGCATTTAATGCTTAATAAATAAATATCTCGCAATTACTGTTGCCATCCAGAAAAATCTAGAAATATCGTGATTGTTCTACTGATAATTAAAAAGCTTATAAAAGCCGAGGTGAAACAGCTCATCTCAGTTAGTTGTTGTTGTTGTTGCTGTTATACTTGTAGCTGTAAAAAGCGAACTGCTGTTTGTTTACTTAATGCTATATTGATTGTAGCGATTTCGCTGTGAGATAGAATTATTTTATCTGTTTTGAACTGAGTTTTTGCTAAACGTTTGAGATATTGTGATATTGTGCGAAGATCTGTGAAGAAATATTTCTGCATTTTAATTTATTTCTTGTGGAAAGAATAAATTTTTGTTAACTTTTTAACGACTTGTGCATTCAATATATAATGAACCCGTACGCACGTAACAATAGCTTTATTGGGTGCTGTATTATTTATCCCATTTATTCCAAGTTACGTTAAAGATGTGTCTTCGATTAACAGTAGTACATGGGTCTTTTATTATTAAAATGGATTCAAAGTTTCATTCTTTTTATGCCACTTTTGATTACGAAATTGGGCAGTTGATAACAGAATTATACTTAGTTTCAGATTTCTTAATACTAAATCTTTCAAAATTTCAGTGATTGCTTTTCATTAGCTATGAATAACGCTCAGCTTTGTCTGTGACCTTTTTGCAAATATGAATTTCAATATTTTAGAAATATCTCTGAATTTTTCCAACAATTTAGTCACACAATCATAAAAACTGTTATTAAATGGGATTATTAAACTTTTAAATATCATTGAAACTGACTGATAATTTTGATATAACTGGAATCTGAAGTTGCTTATCATCTGGAATTAAATTATTGGACTCATAATCTAACTTAAGAACTTAATCCTTATATTCGTTATCCTGGACGATATTCTTCCATCATATGTTTAGATCACTTAATCATTTAATAATTCTTTCAGCTACTTCTATTTTCGAGCATTTATAAGAAATACTTAACACATGAAATACTTACTAATTCGTTCGAAAAAAAGGTGTCCTGAACAAAATGGATCTTATTCTCGCAATGGTATCTTTAGGTTTAAAACAAACTCCAGAGAAATTATGACGTCTGCTTAGATTCTGATTATCTGCCATGTAGTTTAAAAACAAGTTCAAACGCATATTCTAAGTTTTACCGATTTTCAGAGTGATTTTCATTTTTTACTTCCTTGTACGAAGCAAAGGAAGTGTTGTAATAGCGAAATATTGCATGGCATATGGCAGAGAGGCATAGCTTGTAGCTTGATAGACTTGGTAGAAGCAAGCGCAGGAATTACTTGTAGTTTGAAAGATTATATGAGACAACTGAGTACGTTCGAATTGCATGATGAAGGTAAGCATGCACTAATTTCATTTTTATAAGTATTTTGAAAGTTTGAGCACTAAATGCAAGATAAAAGTGGTAGGTGGAAACTAGTTACGTGCGGATGCATAATCTAGAGTAGACACTCCCATATGATAATTATTTGTTTACATTTTTTTAGATTTGTTACAGATCTTGATATTAGAAAAAAAATTGAGATATTTTCTTAGCTTTTAGGGTAACTTTGATTGTACAAGCCCATTTGAAGATAGAAAACGTAAATTGAATAATTGAGCTATGTACAAGTAGAGTTTTGCAAGTATAAAAGAAAAAAGTCCATCTTTGTAAGAATAAACGAAGTCTCTAGTAAAATATATATACATATTTACACACGTTTTGCATATCTTTGTGAGTACGAAGAAAACAAAGTCAATATATCTTTGTAAGACAAAATCCTTGTAAAGTCCACTGTAAAACGTGGATTTACCATTTAGAGTTATGGTGCGGAGCTGAGCAAAATCGCACTGTCACCTGTGAGTTGCTCAAGGCTGTTGCCAAAGACAGGCGTAAACTAGCGTTCCTTGCCACGGTGCATTTCGTGGGCTTGGGCTGATGTTACGATCAGACAAGTGAGCATAAATAAGAACAACAACCAATTACAAATTTTCATAGGAAATACATTTTTGGTAATTACGATAGACGCTCTTTATAAATGTAGTCAGTCATAGTTGTGCATCTGCTTTGTCATTACCTGCTGATTTCAAACTCAACACGAACAATCGAGGTGGCGTTTCCATTCTTAAACCATGTGGACGAGTACAAATGACCCTAAACAATATCTTCAAACATTCATTTATGTTACTAAAAGGTAAATATCACGAAAGGCAGTCATATTAAATGAATGTGAGATGTCATATTTATAGAAAAGTATACTATATTTATTACATTACATTCAGTTCTTGCACGAGAAAATCGTTTGAATTATGACGAATTAACTAACACTTAGCTTGAAAATGCAGAATATTGCTTTCCGTATTAGTTACTGTATCAATCATAAATTTGATTTATCTCTAACTATTTTATCTCCTTCGATCTCTCCTCAGCTTTCTCTAAATACATACGGGAAATTGAATCAGGAGTTCAAGCACAGCTGATGCAAGTCTTCTACATTTCGAATTGCCAATACCCTCTTCCCAGGACAGTTAATCACCCGCTAATATGGGGCTCTGGTGTTGAAGATTGCTTCACATGTGCAGATGAGTGTTACGCTTCATTATTTTATACACCACGTCTTTCTCCCCCTACAAGCATTTATCCCCATTTTTGTTAATATTGGCAGAAATCATGAATAGGATATTGATTAACAAGCACCGCTGGAGTCGATGGGCTGTTAAGAAGGATTTGAGAAGGAGTGGTGTAAGTACCTACTTGTTAAATGTTAGACTGCATTAAAAAGGATTAAAAGAATAATATAAAAAGAAAAAAAATAATTACAGACAATAAAAGGAAAAAAAAGAACCATTTAAAGAAAATCATATCCTTAGAAGCAAGAAAAATGAACTAAAAGTGAAATTAATCATGTTATATTCAATAAAATATAAAACATTTCGGCTTCGGATGTTATGAAATTAATTTCCTAAAAGAGAAAAAAAGACCTTTTATAAAAGACAAAAATAGAATATTTCTCTATACTAGAAGTTGATTTTCATTCTCTCTTTGTTTTGATATAATTCGTGTTTACACATTAAACCTGAAAATGAAACTGCAACATTCAGTTCATGAGCATATTTATAAACTAAAATCGATGACTATCATGGGAAATTCTTAGAAGTTTGAAGTTTAGCATCAGATTCAGAGTTACTTTTAAATAATAAATAACTTTCTGTTATTACTTCCTTGTACGAAGTAAAGGAGGTATTGCAATCACGAATTCCTGGTACCATATTTTAACGGAAATATCCATTTTGACCGCTACTGAATGTAATTTAACTATGATTTTGCATGACGTCTATACGCAAGGACAGAATAAAGGTCTTTTTTTCCCCGAACGAATTATAAAACTGATTTAAAATGAATTCAGAAGCGATTTGTTTTCGTGGCGTCTGTACGTACGTATGTATGCATGTATCTTGCAAAACTCAAAAATGAGGAGCTTCAGAACGTTGAAATTTTGTAAATAGGCCTGCTATAGCATGTAGTTGTACATCTCCCGTTTAGGTGATAATCGGCGGCACCAAAAGTATATATATACATATAGATATACCCACTCTGTTACTCGGCTCCGTGAGCTCAGTTTGGTTTTATTCTGATATGTTTGTAAACTGTGGGAATTTTTTGTTTTAAAAATGATTGAATTATGTTTTTCCTCTTTTCCGCTTACGGGTTTTATGCCTTTAGTTAATCTGGATGCAATAGTTCTAGAATTATCGTCAATTTAAAAATTGTTTAAATGCGGCTAAGCCTAATTTCTTACGATTAGTAGCTATGTATATTTGATTACATTTGGAACTTAGCAGAATAGAGGATTTGTTGCCGGTCTAGAGAAACTATGCTTCGAAACAACAAAGATTAACGCCTTCTTTTATTATTGCGGATTAAATCATGCTTAATCCATTCTGGAAAATTTGTTCGAATAAATAAGTGTCTAAGATTTACTTCGTGATTTTTAATTTAGATATTTCGAGTTTTTATGTATTTTTGCCTTGTTGCGAAGTGAGATCTGAATTAATTGAATGAGAAATACTGAATAGTCTGTGGAAAATTGTTTCTTTTTTGTTTGTTTAATTTCTTCTACATCGTACTCTAATTTTAGAAACTCTAATTTTAGTTGTTAAAATTGTTCTTTAAGTTGTTTTAACGGTGTTTATGTTTTATAGTTTTCTATATTTTTCGCTTTTTAATAAAGATATTTTGAAGTTTTATGTATTTTTTCTTGCCGGGAAGTGAGAACTGAATTAATTGAATGAGAAATATATATCTAATGAGATTGGAGGAGATAAGTTTAAATCAAATGCAGGAAAAAATGGTATAATTTAATATTCAGTGCAAGGAAGTCATGTAGTGTACACATCAGATTTTTGTATAAAACATTTTAAGACTGTTTTCATAGTTTTAGAAATTTCTTTAGCAATATAATTAATATTCTAAATTTAGATCTTTTTTTCTGAAATATTCAGTCAAATAGTCCTTTTTTCAGAGCTATCTATCTACAGCTTGATTAACGGCATAAGACGAAATTTTTGGTAATAATTATTGATATATTTCTTACACATTTCCACTTACTATTATAGACCTGTATTAACATACCGCAATTTATATCTCTTCAAAGTACAATAATTCATTAGGTAACTTTGAATGAACACGAAACGAAGATATAAATTTAATTTTCCTGTTCTCTCCGTGTTTGGAAAATAGAGCTTGTATGTTTTTTTGAGGATTCCAAGCTTTATTAAAATAGAACCATTGTCAATTAGAGTGAGTTCCCTATTTGTAGCATGAATACAAACAAGTTCCCTTTAGGAAGTCCTACACGAAGGTATCCTTCCCCTTCGGCAAATTTTTTAGCGTGCTTTAGTGCAATACGTTTTAGTCAGAGCATTATGGAAAAATAAAAAGCATTTTTCATTAACTATGAAAGTTAAAATATTATTTTCGTAACATTTTATCGCCCGATATCTTTTATTACATACATCATCACTAAATGTGTATTTAAAGACGATACTTCTGTGAATTTAATAATTTAATTCTTCTGTGAATAACATAATCTTCTTTAATTATAAAAATAAGCTTCTCTTTCTGAGAATCTTGAAAGTATTAAAAATGACAGATAACTAAGCCATTTTAAAAACAAATGATATTTGGTTACTTCAGACAATAACTGGAATTTTTAATAATTAGGCTGAACATAGAAGAGAATAAGAATAATTTTGTTTAAAATGAGGAACTTTTTCCAAATAACATGTCTAATCTTACAGTTTTTAAATTTTAGATCCTTTTTCTTCATCAAAATCATTCAGAAAGTACTTAGGCAGTTTCTTCTTGTAAATATTTTAATTTTTATTTATTATTATAAGAAGAAAATCCGATTTGAGCTACATGATCTACTGATGAAATTTTCGATCTGAACTATGTGATCTGTTGATGAAAGTTTCGATCTGAACTATGTAATCTGTTGATGTTAGAAATTTAGTTTACAGTTTCCAATTGGACGTGTTAATTTCATTCTAAACCTATCGCATGAATTCAGTATGCAGTTACTTTCAGTACTATCTGCACTAATTTGATTTTACAGTTCACTAATCATTACTCACCTATCATGGACAAAGAGCAGGTTTTGTAATTATCACACATAATTGCTACTTCTCAGTAGTCATAAAGATATCATCCATGTTGTTGACCACACGGAAAGTAATCATTGCTTACAAAAGTGTTATGTAATATTGTTTCTTAATTTTGACTACTAGTAATTTACTGCTTCTTAATTCAATTTTTCAGTAATTGAATTTTATTAATTTGCTTTTATTTGCTCAGTTTAAAGTAATTGTTGTAAGTTAATTTCTTTTTAAGCAAAAGTTAAAAGTTAGAAACCAAACTTTACTTTAAAGGATAAAAGGATTAACACTACCAAACGTAAATTTAAAATTAACAATTACAGCTTAAAAAGACATTAACTTTCAAGAATTTAAACTGAGGAGATAAAATCAAGTTAATAAAATTCAATTACTGAAAAACTGAATTAAGAAGCAGTAAATTACTGATAGTCAAATTTAAGAAATAATATTACTTAACAAAAGTTTAGAGTTTAAATCTAATTTTTTTACAGTTTTATGATACATAATGATTAATTAACAGTCAAATTTATCTCAGATTAATTCATTCAGTATATTTTTTAAAGCTGCATTTTAGGATTTAATCTAATGCATAAATTTAGAGCATTTTTAAAAATCTTAATTCTCTGCACGAACTACGTTAGGGAAAGGAAAGGAATAAAAGCTATTTCAAGTACTCAAAAAGTCTATTGTAATTAACATAAAAAGTATACAGGCTGATTCAAAGCTAAAGGAACCGTCTTCTAGGAGGTGTTGGACTCTCGGAATCCCATAGTATAGAGACGAGGTAACCTGGAATCCCTAGAAACGCAAGGTCGGAAATGCAATGCTGATGAGATAGGGTGTTGTTAGGAGCTGTCCCAGGAAAATCGTCGACAGCCACCTCTTAAGGTAATAGGTTGGAAAATATGAATCATGGTGATCGAAAATTGGAATTTAAAGACCATAAAAATAAGTTTTCACTTTTCTGATGGGGCAGGACCCCGAAATTTCATAACGTGACATAAGCCATAGAATCTAAGACATTTTGAAATGAATTAGGGACTTTGAAAAGGCGTATCTTCGTGGCGACCTCTGTAGAGTAAGGCTATTTTTTAAGCAGGAGACATGAGAAATGAGCGTGCCCTCGTCGGAACTTGAACCTGGACCTCTCGAATACGCGCGAGTGTGCTACCGTTACACCACGGAAGCATGCCGGAAGAAGAGAGCAAATATCTTATACCGACGGATGCCAGGAGTATTTCAAAACGTTCCAGATTTCATGGAGAGCCAAAGCTATGAAATTTCGAGTCATTTAATTATCAAGAAAGTCCTGACTTATTTTAGGCTTATGGTCTTTAAATGTCACTTTGCGATTATGATGTATTTATATTTTTCATCCTAATATTTTGCAGGAAGCTGGCAAAGATTTTCCTGCGACAGTTCCTAACAATACCCTATCTCTTTAAAACTGCATTTCTGATCCTGCGTTGCTATGGCATTCAAGTCATCTAGGTGTACCTTACTCTCCTAGAAGTTTGGTCCTCCATTTTTGACAGAGAATAGACAAGCTGTCAAATAATTATTATGTGGCCTATATTATCAGACGTATGCTGCTACTGAAAATCTGTTTATCAAAATATTTCTTTACAGGTTGATATTTTAATATTGTTTGTAGTAATTACTTGAAGGGAAAGATAAAGACAAAATATACACCATTGGAGCTGTTTGTATGTATCATTAATTCATTCGTGAAAAAATAATGCTATAAATTCTTTCCTTCTCATTTTAAAACCATGAAATACACAACATGTTTCAAATAAAGCGCTTCACTGAATACGTCTTTAAACTGAAAGATTTTATGTTTGATGACGTGGAAAGAAGCAAGGTGGCATCGCGCAGTTAATTGTCGTAAGCACGAGCTTGTTGAATGCAAATATGCAGCAAAACTGTATTGGTGTGTCTGCAGAAAAATGATATTCACTCCTCTCATGACTTTGGCATGAGAGAAGTTCAAACGATCTTGCATGGTCACATAGTTGTTAGAGAGCTCTGTTGCTGTATAAACCTTAGCAAACTGACGATGGGCTGAAAGCAGTGGACTGGTGCACGAAAATGCTTGAAAAGTTCCATCCATGGCATTCTATTGCAGTGCATGACATAGTAAAGTGCAAAGAGACTTTTATGAACTGATATGATCTTCAGAGAAGAAATTAGTCGG
Organism: Stegodyphus mimosarum; assembly: GCA_000611955.2. Lineage (NCBI taxonomy): Eukaryota > Metazoa > Arthropoda > Arachnida > Araneae > Eresidae > Stegodyphus > Stegodyphus mimosarum. Next base: position 27,549 of record KK116690.1, on the reverse strand, counting down.
CCCAGCGGGTCTTTTCAGATAAATCTTTAATAGCAAAAATCAAACGAGGAAGCAGTGTGGACACACTAATGGTTGCCATTCAGACAGACAAGCAATGTTTTATCCACCTCTTAAAAAGGCATCTTACTATTACAACGGAATAGTACACAATTGGTTTTTACTGACAGTCTAAAAATATTCAATGAAATGGCAGCAAATACTACTCATTGTATACTATACCGTAAGCAATACTGGAGCACGTATATTGAAATATTATTATCAAGCATCAAACAATAAAAAACTGGCTTTTTCACTTTACAGTACATTTCATTGTAACTTTCGTTTATTTCTAAAATAAGGGCGAGGAAACATTGTTTAGTTACAAGTTTACAACAAGTTAGGGCCAATCAGACAGACCAAAAATGATTTACTCCTCCTTTAGAATAGCATCATACAATTACTATCGAATGGTACACAGTTGTTTTTGTACTGATGGTCTTTGATAAGATTCAGAAAAGTCGCAACAGATCCTACTCGCTAACAACACTGCAGCAAAGATAGCGAAGTATTCACTTTCCTCAGCATCAAAGAAATGACTCATCAGTTTAAAGAGCAGTTCATTGTAACGTTTGTTTATTCTAAAATAAAGAAAAGCTTCCTCAGCCAAGTATATTTTCAAAATTTTACTTTTTATATAATAAAATATTTATACGAATATTCAATGTTTGAATGGCATGATGTATTTAATTTGGATAAGACCTTAAAAGGCATTCAGATAAAAGTTTCAGAAAGTTACCATTCGAGAAGAAAGATGTACGGAAGTGGAAAAAGAAAGATAAAATTACATATACCTTCAGAGTCTAATACGATATGAGCGCCAAATAAGAGGATAATGTTTGGAGCTCTTAAGTTATAAGATTAACTGACTCTTAAAGGGAAAAAGATGCTCAGAGTGAGAGAGGAAGAATGACAGAGCAGCGAAAAGGAAGATAGCCATCTGACTTTGGGTGAAAGCCGATGTTACCATAGTGATATGGTAAGTGGTTTTTCGTTTTTCGTCCTGGTGAAATTCCTTCCATTTGTGACTGCTCCGAGCTCATTCTGAAGCTTGTATCTTGTGTTTCCAGCCCACCGCCCCCGAAAAAAAAAGTCTGGAAATTTCAGATGACATTCTAATCTTTCGAGGAATTTATCATGAAAGAATCAATAAGTTTAAAATATATTAAAAATTTTAAAACTATAAGAATAATCCGCTTAAAAAGGAAAGACTGTGATCTGATTTTGGTATGTAGATTACAGTTTAAAGTCAAGAAGTTACAACAGTCGTAATAGTCTAAGAATTAATCCTTCAGAAAGTAAAGATGTACAGTATAAGATTCTTATTTTTAAAAATCAACTCTTAAAAATAAAAATAAAAGAAATTGCTGTGATATTTTTCCATATCAAGTTACTCCACATGAAATACTTCTTGTATTATTTGATAAAGAAAAGGCTTAACCATTCCATACGTATCTGTGCTTTTATTTCACTGAATTACGTGTGCACAAAGTTTACAACAAGTATTTCTTTCAAGTGTAAATACTTCATTTTTCACGAAATGTACGAACTGGAAACAATAAACACTATGAGGTCTTCGTTGAATAGTTAAAGTCTCTTTCAGATTTAAAAATGGAAGTAAAGCTCTTTCATAAATTGCATGTTTCAAAACGAATGTATAATTATTACAATTAATTTAAAATTGAAATTTCGTCATTCCGGAACTTATCGCTTCTAAGTAAGGTACAGAATGTACACTAGGAGGAAAAAAGGTTAGTTCTATATATCTCGCTCTACTGGGCGATTGACGAAATTCAAATTGCAGTTTTCATATCTCGAAAGGGTGAATTATGATATATATTAAATTTACACATAGCATTATTCTAATGTAGGTATTTTGACACAAAATCGGACTTTTCTGATACGTCGATTTTTCTCCATATTTCGATTCTACGACTCAAATTATGCCAAACTGCCAAGATGTGTAAAAATCGCACGAGTAATTTTTAGAAAATTAGTTCTCAAAATGTTAGCTTCTTAATTTAATTTGGTACATATTTATTAATCTCTCTTTTTTTAATAAACTTATTTGATTCTTCCTTTCCCATTTCGAAATTTAGGTTCATTCAAAATAAAATTCGCCGATTTTTTATGACTTATTTTTATAAATTTTTCGAAAACGATTTTGAATTATAAGCTATACAATTTCTACCATCATCTTAAAGTAGATGTATTTATAAGCATGATTGCAAAAAATTGGAGTTTTTTATTCAAAATTTCGGAAGATAGATGTGAATTTATATATTGGTGCGTTTTGAAATTTGGCATATTTGTTGAAAGCGATAGTAACATCAAATGTCGTTTAGGTACTTTGTTAGAATTATTTGAAAGCAGAAACGATGTGACTTTTTTTACGCTCACTCGCAATGTAAAAAAAGGGAAGGAAAATGGAATGTCATATAATAAGAAGTTCGCCAAGTAAATTATTTTTGGCACAAACTGAAAAAAATATGGGCAGATAAAGTTTTGAATTTCTTCCTTAAATTTTGCGCCAGAAGTTTACAAAATTTAATATTTAGGCACAATTTGAGTCGTAGAATCGAAATAAGAAACAAAAATGACACGTCATTTCAAAAAAAGTTCGATTTTGTGTCAAAATACATACGTTAGAAGATCGCTATATATAAATCTAATACATATAATCCTAAGTCGTGCTTTCGAGACATGAAAAACGCAAGTTGAATTTCGTCAATAGGCCCAGTAGAACAGGAGATATGGAACTGTTCCATTTTTTTTGCCCAGTGTGCCATGAAATGAAGATAATGGAACACAATTTTTAATGCTTTCATTAATGCAAAGAAAAAGTGTTTAATCTCACAGAGAACTATACCGACATGCTTTTCATACGACGCATGACCAGAAGACGTGATTTGTTTCCTTTTTGACAAGTGAATCAAAGGTATTCATCATTTTAGATATAGTAGATCACCGTCACTATCATCGTCATCATACATCCATATTCGTGGTACGTCAGTGCCAGTGAAGTAGCATAAACAACCTTCTAAAAAACGCCCCAAAAGGTCTACAAATTTCTAGATCTGCTTGGCTTCGTATTAAAATTTTGAACTTATTTTGCTTGCTACGGCCAATGCAGAAGGCTTGAAATATGACAGCGTGCTTATTTATATATTTTTCACCCAAAAGTTTGCAAATTTTCAAAATATTCTACAAATCTGCAGTAAACAGAGTACTTTTTAAAATATATTTTTTGTAAATCGCAGATCAAATCAAATGCTTAAACGCTCGTTTCTCTTTTCAGATTTTGTTTCGCTCAAACCATAAATATTCTTTAGATTTCTTTTAATTAGCAATATTATTAATACAGGTCCTTCATAATATTATGTTCAAATGTATTCGTTTTGGATGCGGGTAATTTTATTGTGACAATAAAAGGGAGAATTCGTAGATAGTTGAATAAAATATAAATTGCAGAAAGCTGGCAGAAATATTCTTGTGTAACGAATTGGAGAACCATTCTACAAAGCAAAATTTTGCTTTACTAATCCTTGGAGGGAAACAATGCTCATAAAATAGCGTATAATGATTAATACCAACATCCAAATAAAAAGTGCTCTTAAGCTAAGGTAAAACTGAGCTAAGCCAAGGCATCCATTAATGACCATTAGATTCATAAAAATAAATGAAACACTTAAACGATTTGACTTTATTTATCTTTCATTTTTATATTTATTTATCTTTCAAATAGTAGAAAATCCCATACATATTTAAATAGGAATTGCGTGTATTTAGAGAAAACGTCTTAAATCTAGGAATTAACCATATACCTACATTAATTCAAACCTAATATGTAAATTCCTATAACTCAGGTATGACTGGGAAGAGAAGGGATTCCCGTCAAATTACGTGTTACTTTAGGAAAGAAAATAAGAGTCATAGTTCCTTTAGGTAGGGTGAACATGTTTCTTTGAGCTGGAATACAAGTCTTCTCAAGTAGTGGTCCAAAACCATAGGTTTCAACCGGAGACCTCCAGGGAGAGAGTAAGGTATGTGTGGTAAGGAAGTTTAGTGTCGAAGACGCGGTCCAACCATCACGCATCAAGCATCAGACGGTTTCATTTGCATCTTAAAGATTAACACGGGAATCGTACAACATTAACGTCTCTCAAATCAATACCATCCATCTGTCTTGGAAGAAAACCAAAAGGGCTCTATACTTGCTCTGGCATCACACACTTTGCAATTCTCTTGTGAATGACACTCGTGGAAATAGGAGGAAGGGATTTCCATCAACTCCACCTTTTGGCTTCCTTCAGTTACTGATAAATACACTACTGTCTTTGTCTGTCCATTGTTCAGGTCCTGATCATTAGCAAGTCACTTCAATTATCCCAAAATAAAGCAGTTTTCCAAAATAAGGCGCTAGCCTTTTCCCGTCGAAAGGAAATTTAGCCATTATCATTAAAATCATTCTTTCTCTATTTCTAGAATTCTCTGTATTCTCTAGGCTAAAACAATTGGATCGACGCTTCCGAAACTTACAGAAAAGGAGATACAAAATTAAACCTCTTAACCGAATGGTTAATTTCTAAAAAATAAAAAAAAATTCACATTGTGATCCACAAGTTGACCATATATATACCACATCATTATTATCATAATTATAAATTTTAGAGATTTATTAAAATAGATAGAAACAAAGTCTTAAAAAATAATGACCCTTAAAAAAGATGTGAAAAAAAAGCTGGAAAAAATTGTTAGGTCAATTTGAATTTAACCTAACAAATTTACCGACATTTGCCTAAACTAACAGGGAATTTCACGCAAAATTAATTTCAAAGTAGATATTTCGAAAAACAGCGGGTAATTTGATCTTAAGGAAATTTTTATCATAACTATTAGTTTATTATCAGCACACGCATTATATTTACTAATAATAATATTACCATAATCTTGAGCTATAAATAGAAAAATGGCGTAACAATGAAAAAAAAGAAATTTTCGTAAAGTGACTAATACCTACCTATATTCTACATTAGACTATACTACAAATCCTTAAAATATACGTATATTATTGCACATATAAAACTACTATTGCCCAAAAAAATCTCACATCAAAACAAACTGTCATGATGATATACCCATTAGGGTGATGCCGATTTACTCGTCAATTTATAAAGTATTTTTCCTGCCTTCTACGCATGCCTTCGTGATGTAGTGGTTAGCACGTCGATGCATATTCCAGAGGTCCGCGGTTCGAATCCGGGGAGGGCATTGCTCATTTTTCATCTCATCTACTTCCAAAAACATAATGTCTCTACAGGGGCGCCCGAACTAAAAAAGGTGATTGATGATGATTCTCCACCACCACGATTTGGCGACTGGGTCCCCTAATCCCCAGTTGCCATTTAAAAGGTGGAGTACATAAGTTATTTCTCCCGCCTTCTACGCATGACTTCGTGGTGTAGTGGTCAACTTGCTAGACGGGTATTCGAGAGGTTTGTGCTTCGAGTCATGGCGAGGGCATTGCTATTTCGAAATAACCTAATGTCTCTATTAGTTAAACGATACTAGATTAAACGCTACAAGATTTAACTTTGCTACTTTCAGTTTAATTTAATCTTACTAAAATATAGGTTTTCCGGGCTTATTTCACAAATAGCACAAATGTCAGCAGCATTATATTTTTTATACAATACGGAAAGGATTTTTTATGTGTAACATACAAGTGGCTATACTTAGCAAGCCATTTATAAAAACAAGGAAATTATGCCGTTGTTTCCTTCCTTTTATTTGACAATTTTATCTGCTCTGACAATTTGTGATGATAAAACAAACATAATTCAGAAAATTATGCCGTTATCATCACAAATTTAGTGTCAGCTTGTAGCATTCATTATTTTAATTAACCAAATTATTTTTAGTTTGAACTTTCCTATCGAATTCTCAAAGTTTCAGTTGCTGCCCGAATTTAGCGCGAGTGAGATATTTATGCAAATCGCATATATCTGTTAGCCGTTCAAAGGCAGGAGTTAACGAGGGGAAAAACAGTGCCTTGGATTTATCGCCGTAAGGCTGTGCGCGCCAAGATTTCCTCTGTCTACTGAAAGTTCGCCTTTATAGGCATTTGAAATTACTAGTGTTTGCTAGTGAAATTCGCATTGTTGCATTTCACTAAGAGTAAGCTTCCCTCGCCGTCCTACGTAGAATTAAGTTAGGGAATTGAATTTGTTAACACACTTTATTTTAATATTATTTTAGTTCAGCCCAAGTAGTGGCTTACTCTCAATTTGAAGAGTTGTAAATATTTGAATTAAAGGGTCACTTTTAAACCCTCCTTCTGACTTTGTAGTTTCTGCAACACTAAAGGACATAGCCTAGATCTGCTCACTGTCCTCCACATAAGGTTTCACAGTTTATGCTCACGAAAAGAGTCAAGAGATTGAAGGAGAAACCTTACACTGGCGCCCGAACAACTAAAAGGATGGAAGGAAGTTGGAATATGCCTACTACATCCCAGAATACAGCTGCAATGCCTGATGGATTTGGATTCATAGTGGAAACCATCAGAGCAGCCATGAAGCCGGCAGTAGTTTTTGATGCCAGAGGACCTGTGAACACATTCCTGGAAAAGTTAGAAGCGCATTTTTTGCTGTATCCAGTTCCGGAACATCAGAAGGTCATATTAGCGACAGGAGCATTGAGGGGCCAAGCAGCGACCTGGTATAAGTGCATCGGAAAATGTCTGCTGGGAGAACCAGGAACGCCGACTTACACGTACGAGAATTTTAAACTAGCAATTTTGAGAGCGTTTCCTGTGGTTAAAGACCGTGCGAAACTCGAAGCTGAATTGTTTAGCAAGTATCAACAGCGGGTGGATGAACTATCGGAATTTATTTTGAGAAAAATACAAGTCTTTAAATTATTGTATGGCACGAGGCCGGACCCGGAGATTATCCAGATAATCCTGCCCAGATTGTTACCATCTATACAAGATTTCATGGAGCTAAGAAATCCCGTGACGCTGGACAAGCTGTTTGAACTCGCCGTACAATTCGAGAGCCGGCGAGCGGCCGAAAATCAACGGAGACAATCGTATGAACAGCGGCTGCAGGGGAACCAGAATGCCGAAGGAAGAAACAGACGATGGCCGAGAACTACTGGTACCAGTCAAAATGCGAGCGGTCAACCGCGCCAAGTACAGCGCCAACAAAATAATTCCAACTACGGAAGAAAATCATTCTCCCCAGGCAGAAGCCAGCAACAGAAGAAAACACCCGCAAAGCATTTAAACTACTAAGGAATATTGCGGGGAAGGGGGTGCAATGTTCCGAGGAGAAGAAAAATCCCTCTGAAGTACAGCTAAATACGGTCATGGTGAGAAACATTGAATTACCGAGACTGCAGTTACTAATTAACAACGTACCCGCTACAGCTCTGTTGGATACCGGCGCTCAAGGAAGCTGTTTGGCAGAAGAATTTTTTAAGAAGCACTTTCGTAGATATCGTCTGCATAGCGTGGAAGGAATGAAGGTGGTAGCAGCCCAAGGAAAAACGTGTCAATGCATGGGAAAAATCGAGCTGTACATCAAAATCGGCGAAGAACAAAAAAAAATTATGTTTCTTGTAGTGAAGAACCTCCAAGCATCGGTTATTTTAGGAACAGATTTCTTTGCAGCTGTGGATGCGAAAATCGATTTTGAAAACTCCACCTTGCAAGTAACCATGGACCCAGTTAAAAAGAAATCAACACCTCCCCCTGAAGTGGATTTAAGCCATCTAACGCCCGAAGAACAGGACAAGTTTCGGGAATTGGTAAGTAATTTCGCTGATTTATTTGATGATATTCCAGGATTCACCCAGATCGTAGCACACGAAATTAAATTAACTACGGATGAACCTATACGTCAGCGTCCTTACAAGTACGACAAAGTTAAGGAGGAAATAATAAAATACCATATTGATGAAATGTTAAGAAACAAAATAATAACTCCTATTTCTAGTGCATATGCGAGTCCGGTGGTTTTATGTAAGAAAAATAATGATTTGCCGTTAACTGATCCATTAAGGTACAGGTTCGCTATTGACTACAGAAAGCTTAATAGTATAACAAAATTTCCAACTTACCCACTTCCGGTAATTGATGAAATTCTAAGAAGTATTAAATCAACAAAATACATAACCACGCTAGATTTGACATCCGGATATTTTCAGATAAGCATAAAGCCGGAAGATGTTCACAAAACAGCATTCATAACAAAATACGGTACATATGGCTTTTTGCGTATGCCTTTTGGATTGTCGGGAGCCCCGGCCACGTTTCAGAGGTGCATGGACAAAATTTTAAGGCCGGTAATAGGAAAAAGTACATTTATTTATCTTGACGATATAATTGTTACTTCAGAGTCGCTGGAAGAACATATTAAAGACCTTCGAGAAGTCTTTACTCTTTTGAAAGATGCAGGACTTAAAGTGAACATTAAGAAATGTAAATTCGCGGCAAAAGAACTCAAATATTTAGGGTACAAAATTTCTCAAAGGGGGATCGAAACAGATAAATCTAAAGTTATAGCAGTGAAAAATTACCCAATTCCGAATACAGCCAAAAAGTTAGCGACTTTCTTGGGTATGTGCTCATATTATAGAATTTTTATTAAAAATTTCGCAGAAATTGCTGAACCATTGTTAAAGTTGAGAAGGAAAAGAGTTCGTTTTGCGTGGTCTTCAGAAGCAAACGCCGCGTTTGAGAAGTTAAAAGAATCTTTAATTAATGCACCGGTTCTAAAGTTCCCAGAGAAAGACAAGGGTCTAGAAATTTATGCAGACGCATCAGATTACGCAATCGGAGCCGTGTTAACACAAAATAGAAAAGCGATTGCCTTTTTTAGTCGTACATTGAATGATACGCAAAGAAATTATTCGGCAACGGAGCGTGAAACTTTAGCAGTGCTCGCAGCTGTTCAAAAATTTTGTGTATATTTTGGGAGTTCTCCCGTAACAGTATATTCAGATCATGCGGCAGTTACCAGATTATTTTCAGGAAAGAATCTTTCGCCACGCTTAATTCGGTGGACCCTAAAGTTGCAAGAATTTAATCTCATTATCAAACACACACCGGGAAAAGACAATGTAGTGGCCGACGCATTATCTAGAATAAAGTTAGACGAGAACGGCGAGAAAGTAAAAATAGCGATGCTTCAGGCAAAGGTCATTGACTCTCGAGAGACTGTAATAGAAGAAATTGCTAGGGATCCCGAATTCGGAAATATTTATAATTATTTAAAAGACCCAGATAACTTCCAGCATATAGACATTAATGCAATACGAAGCAGAGCACAGAACTATGAAATCATTGATGGTCTCTTATTTTATACTAAAGTTACGAATCAAAATAGTGAATACAGACCAGTCATCCCGGCCAAATTAATTTTAAGTATCTTGCAAGAGCTCCACGATTCGCCTGTCTCGGGCCATTTTGGAATTAGAAAAACAATACAACGCGTACGCGAGGCGGTATATTTTCCGCAATTACAAAAGATAGTTAAAAATTACTGCCAGACTTGTCACACGTGTCAGATAAATAATGACGTAAATTTCCGCCCGGCCGGGTTATTAACTAGTATTGAGTCTAGGTTCCCCAATGAAATAATTGGTATTGACCTCTTAGGCCCCTACCCCAGGAGTCATGTAAATAAGGCACGATTTTTATTAGTCATTGTGGATCATTTCAGTAAATGGGTTGAGTTGATACCACTTAAGCGGGCTTCAGCAAAAGTCGTTGCAGATTCGTTTTTGAACAAATATATTTTAAGATATGGATGTCCAGCGAGGGTGATTAGCGATAATGGTCCCCAGTTTGTAAGCAGTACATTTAAAATGATGTGTGACAAGTTGGGCATTAAGCATATGAAAATGGTACCCTACCGCCCACAATCAAATATAGCGGAACGGGTAAATAAGAATATTGTAAAATTGATTAGAAATTATGTGCAAAAGCACCATTCTAACTGGGATGACTGCGTCGAAGAATTTGCATTCGCCCTCAGAACGGCTAAGCACGAGACAACGAAGAAATCCCCCGCCGAATTGTTTTTGGGCAGGAAGATAATGACCCCCTTAGATAAATTATTTTATGTGAAAGATAGAGCGCCGGAATTTCAAATGGGTGAAATAGAAAAAATGTTGAAGGAGGCAGAAAAGTGCTCCCGGGAAGCGCAAAAGAAACAAAAGATTTACTACGATTCAAAAAGAAGAACCGTAGAATATAAAGTGGGGGAGGAGGTGTTGAAACAAGCCCACGCACTTTCATGCGCAGCAAAAGATAAGGTCGCAAAATTTTGCCCAAGATGGCATGGTCCTTTTGAAATTACAAGAATAGTTGAATGCCGTGCATATTTAAAGAATGAGAAGGGCGAAGAGACTGTGGCAAATTTCGATCAAATTAAACATTATTATCGAAGAGCTAATAATAATATTTTGAAAGACATGTTGCAGGGTCCAGCCTCACAGAATTTTTCTAAGATTCAAGAGCCCCAACCAGGTCCCTCAAAAACAAGAGAACCCAGTTTGAAAAGGAGGTTACCAGAAGAGAGGAAGCCGCAGCCAAAGAAAAGACCACCCCAAAAAGAAAAAAGGACAAACGCTAAGCAACAGTCTCAGCAACCAAAGCGTCTAAGGAAGGAACGTCCAAATGAAAACACTATGAAAGCTCCACCACTACGGAGGGAACAGAACGGCGAGAAGCGAGCCGCCGAAGGTGCCAACCCACAACGAAGGAGCCTACGAGTGCAGGAGAAGGAACGAGCCAGTCTGGAGAGGGAGCAAAGACTTCAGCACAAACGGAAAGCGCCACCCACCATTCGTCCCAACAAGGTGTTTCTGGAGGAAAGAAGATCGACAAAACGAAAGGCGGCCCCAGAGTTTCAATCTAGGAGTAACAAGCAAAGAATAGCCCAAGCCACAGTATATCCAACCTTTCAGGAATGGACAAAAAAACGCCTAAAAGACTGGCAGAAAGATAAGTAGATTCTTTATTTTCTTTTAAAATTCACACAGTTATGTTTCTGATTTAAGTGCAAGTTGCAGATTTAAAAGGGAAGTTACCCGAGTCAAAAGCCGGTTGCCGAAAGCGTAAAGGACACGCTTGAAGGAACAACTTAATTATGCAGCGGAAGAAATTCGAGAGTTCAGTTGAAAAACTGTGAGACTTCGTGAAATGTTCTTTGTAATCCAGAACATGGGATTCATCGATTTTAGTCAAAAGACTCTCTGTAAATAGGAAATTGAATTGTGTTAATTAAAAGCAACTAGTACGTAAGTTGTATAGCAAAACTGTTGTATTATATTTTTCTATGTATAAATAATGAATGCATTTAATGTAAAACTGTTTTCTATGTAATGCATGATTTGTTGTAAGCCTTAAGCACTGGTTTTGTTTATATCGAATATTTTGGAAAAGCGTAAAGGATACGCAAGTTAAAATTAAAATGTAATGTAAAAGCGTAAAGCGCGCTAAATTAGAAAGTGAATATATAAGTGTTATTTAACGCAATGAGCATTTAAAGAAAATTTGAATTGAAGATTGAAAGAATGAATTATATGTATGAAATGCAATTGAAATGTTTGAATGTTGTACGTAGTGTTCTCTGGTTTCACACAAAAGTTTAAAGTTCATTTCATGTTAGAACCTCAGGGCATTTCAGATTTGTTTTAGGGGAGGTCTGAGGTCTTGAAAGTCGAAGAATTAACCCCAATAGAATTGAAGTCAGGTGGTAGTTGTGAACACTTGACAAAGTAAAACTGCGTGTTTTTCACAAACACTACATTTGGCCAGAGAACAAGGGGGAAGTTTTAAAAATGAATGAGTGTAAAATGAATGCGTTTGGCGAAAAGCGCTAATAGAAAATAAAAAACGCGAATACCTAAAGCGCGAATAAAAAGTCATTACGGAAAGCATCAGAGGAAGGGAATGTTGTACTTTTCAGGTGAAATGTACTTATAACATGAAATTAAAATTTATTTCCTTCCAGATTGGAAGGAACCAGATAGAATCCAGCCAAATTCCTGATGGATCTTTTTGATGTGAAGACGGAAAAAGATATTCTATGTTAAAATATCTAAGACACAAACAGAGAGTTAAACTAAATTTAAAACTTACAATTGTAAAGGATGGCGAATAGGAAGGAAAATTTAGATTTAGAATTTAGCATCTTCACTAAAAGCCGATTTTAGGCTACTTAGTTTCAGACTACTAAATTCTGGGAGCAACTTTGTAGCATTCATTATTTTAATTAACCAAATTATTTTTAGTTTGAACTTTCCTATCGAATTCTCAAAGTTTCAGTTGCTGCCCGAATTTAGCGCGAGTGAGATATTTATGCAAATCGCATATATCTGTTAGCAGTTAAAAGGCAGGAGTTAACGAGGGGAAAAACAGTGCCTTGGATTTATCGCCGTAAGGCTGTGCGCGCCAAGATTTCCTCTGTCTACTGAAAGTTCGCCTTTATAGGCATTTGCAATTACTAGTGTTCGCTAGTGAAATTCGCATTGTTGCATTTCACTAAGAGTAAGCTTCCCTCGCCGTCCTACTTAGACTTTAGTTAGGGAATTGAATTTGTTAACACACTGAATTTTAATATTATTTTAGTTCAGCCCAAGTAGTGGCTTACTCTCGATTTGAAGAGTTGTAAATATTTGAATTAAAGGGTCACTTTTAAACCCTCTTTCTGACTTTGTAGTTCTTCACACTAAAGGACATAGCCTAGATCTGCTCACTGTCCTCAACATAAGGTTTCACAGTTTATGCTCACGAAAAGAGTCAAGAGATTGAAGGAGAAACCTTACAAGCTGTCTTGCATACGTGTAGGCATTTGCATAACGTAGAGGCATACGTATTATTGTAATCAAATATATTACATTTGTTATTTTCTAAATACACTGCTGGCCACCGTAACTGCAACACCCTGAAGGAAGCATGCAAATAACATGAAATTTACAACATGCATTACCGGAGGTGAGATATGCAAATGATTAGAATTTGAGCGCAGACACACATCACGCGCGCCTGTGGCGCCACTTCAAAGCGCTATTTAAGGCTTGGAGTTTTCAACGATTTCATGTTCGGCAATTGTGTTTTTCTTGTGGTTTGTTCAAAAAAACGGTCAATTATGCCTCGTAGTAAACAGCGATCATCGTTTGATCAAGTATCCGAGTTCGACAGAGGAAAGATAGTGGCCTACTGAGAGTGTGGATTATCCTTCAGGGGAATCGGTAGTCGTGTTGGATGAAACCAAACAACTATAATGCGACCGTTGGATGCAGGAGGGTACGACGAACTGAAGTGTTCGATCGCATCCACCTCAGTGCACCACTTCACGTGATGACAGGAATATTGTGCGCATGGCAGTGACGGATCGCTCAGTCACATCACGAACCGTAGCACAGCATCTAGAGTCTGTAACACATCACATCATCCAGTGTCTGCGCGTACCATTCGACGCCGTTTGCAGCAGAGTGGTCTGTCCGCAAGACGTCCATTGCTTCGGCTACCCTTCAGGCAGAACCACAGACATCTCCGCCGCCAATGGTGCGATGAAAGAAGGATGTGGACGGCAGAATGGAATGAAATTGTCTTTACTGTCGAGTCACGCTTCTGTCTGCAGCACTACGATGGTCGGATTCCAGTCTGGAGACACCGTGGAGAGAGGATGCTGAACAGCTGCGCTATGCACCGCCACACTGGTCCTGTTCCGGGTATTATGGTATGGGGCGGTATTGGATATCACTCTCGCATTCCTCTAGTACGCATTGCCGGTACGTTAAACAGCCAGCGCTACATCTCCGAGGTGTTGGGAGCTAGTTGTCCTTCCTTACCTTCAGGGCTTGCCCACAGCCATATTTCACGTGGCACGCATTGTCCAAGGGTTCTTCGTCAATCGCCAGATTGAATTGCTTTCCTGGCCGGCTCGCTGTCCGGATCTTTCGCCGATAGAAAACATGTGGTCCATGGTTGCTGAACGATTGACCCAGATTACATCCCAAGCTGCCACACCAGATCAACTTTGGCAACGTGTGGAAGCTGCTTGGTCTGCTGTACCCCAAGAACACATCCAAAGTCTCTTTGAATCAATGCCGAGGCGTGTGGCAGCGGTGATCTCCAACAATGGCGGCTACTCTGGCTACTGATTCTGGAAGGCAACACACTTCACAGAAGTCTATAAATTTAATCATTTGATACTTAGTCAACATGTTATCTACTAAATAAATTTTGTTGTGATATCTCTTTTCTTTCTTGGTGTTGCAATTTGGGTGGCTAGCAGTGTATTTAAAGATCGTAAATTTTGTTAATTACCTAGAAAATGTTAATTTGCCATTAAATATCCACGTCTTTAAAAATGCATTTATTTTAAAAGCATATTAAACAACATTTTATAGTAAATTTTGCTACCAAAGGCTATGTTACTAGGAGCAGCAGAAGATAAAAATGTTGAAGTTTTATCATGAAGAAATAGTGGTGACTACCTTTTGTACATACAGAGCCAATTTATGATATGTGTTGGCGCAGTGGACCGTGCACACCTTTTATTCAGAAAATATTTGGGCATGCGTTGCAGCAAAACGAACTGTGATTGTTTTCAAAGTTCGCAATTGTTTAATTTCAAATTGTCTCCGTAAACGGTTTTGCAGATAGAACAACACTGAGACCAAACATCAGTCATATACACAAGAAATTCAAAGTATTGTAACGAGTGCAGTTTTCAAAGAAGTATTTATGGCTTTAAATTTAAGACTTTAAACATAAAATAATGAGAAGAAAACGTTATCGACCCTTGTGGAAATAAATATACACACCAAGGTCCATTCTCAAGTCATGGCCATCAGAATTTTCCGCTTAATACTGAACGTCTGCACACTGAAATGCTTGTCACTATATAAAGAGATGCATCTTATGAGCTGAACAAACTGCTTAATAGTTTGTGCAAATTGAAGATGGAGAACCTACTGAACACTTTCTTATATTGCACTATCTAGACATAACTGATATTCCGTTTGTATTGAATTCTGTCTGATATTCTTCAGTTCATGTGGTTTTTTTTTCAAATCGACAGCGCGTTACTTGCAGTGCTAGACGTGATATTTCATTCTGTAATTTCATTCGTAAGCCTGCTAGGGTTGTAGTAAATATTTAAAATGTTTCTCCTGGTGTTTGTTATTTGTGAAATATATTAATTTCTTTGCATTTTTAAATGATATATTAGGGCGTTGTTAGAGTTATGTTGACTTTCATCTGCATGTTGTGGATAAATGGCACCTAATCAGGTACCGATGTTTATTGCTATTCTTCTAGTATGAGGCTAGATACTGGATCTTCTAGAGTCGTGAAATGAATCTCAGAACCACAGATAACTAAATCTTTTAACAGAACGGAAATCACTACGGATTGAAAGAAATCCATTTAAAAATATGATTCTGAACAAATCTTCAAAGGTATTCAAAAACTGGCAAACGGCAGCTGAGCAAGGATGAGTAGCGCCACGTTATTCTAATGAGTTTTTCCTCTTCTTATCCCATACCTTCGTGGCGTAACTAGAAAGCAAGTCCAACTAGCAATGAGAATCTTCTAATCGCGGAAAGGGCCTTCCACAATTTCGTGTTCCACCCTTCTGTAAATCTAATGACTACGTTTGTCCCCGAACTAAAAAAATGATGGTAGTCGATAATTTGTCATCGCCATTATTTGGCGACTGAGTCCCGTCTTCCTCAGTTGCCCTTTAAGTGGGAGAGATTATAAGGAATGTTTTCCCTCAGTGTGTCTTAATTGGAAAGCATTATCAGCTGCAATCGGAAGGTCCGGAGTTTGAAATCCGGTAAGGGCATATCTCATTTTTCACGTTTTCTGCTTTGATATAAAAATGCCTAACAGTATCTACATGATGGCCAGTTATTTAATTTTAATTAAACTGTGGTTAGGCAGTGTTTGATATGCATTTGTCGTAGTATGCTAATAGCATAGCTACTAATGGTACATTTATCAGTAACATTATTAGACTGTTTATCCTAACTGCTAAGAAATATTATTAATAGCTGAATACAATTTTAAGATAATATACTGAAATCTATTTGTTGGAACTTACGCTTGTCAAAATGTTCCTAGTCTCTCTTAAAAAATGAATTATATTTAGACTTCTAGAGACTCTCAGTCGAGTGTATCGTCGCTGCGATTTGAGCTACAAATCTTACACTAGCTACTTGGATGTGCTAACAAGTTACACCAGAATAGCACGAGCTGAAAAAACTTTAACGTAGCTGGAGAGTGTAGAGAAACATGATGTCAAACAGCGATAGCAGCGCCCCCACCTGAAGTAGAAAAAATTAATTAGATGTTAGATGCTAGACAGGAAAAGCGTAGTAAGCCTTATCCTTTGTTTTGTAAAATTCCATAAGATGATTTATTTACTGTTTAACTGCATATAGTGTAAATAAATATTTAAATTAACGTTTCTTCGAATCAATGATAGATATAGATTTCTTCATAGATAGAATTTCGAATTAAAATTAGCCTATCGCTACATTAGCCTTTCGCCACAGGGAGAAGTACAAGATCCAGTCAACTAAATCCAGATGATGATGAATTATTGACTTCAATTTAGCTCAGGAGTCATTGTAGAGGCTTTTAAGTTTTTTTCGAAGCAAGATACTCGAAAAATCAACTGTGTCTTTGTCAAGACTCGAACCAAGGTTTTCATCTTGCTAACTGGACGTGCTAACTACTACTTATATTAAAACAGCACGCAGGGAGAGTTTGCAGTCATTCCGTACAAACTTTTATTTAAGATATTGTTAAAAGTTAAAAAAAAAGGGAGCTTGATTTTTTTTAAAATTTCCGATTCGAGTTTGCAGTCATGACTCATGACTACAAGTAAGTCTCCTATAGGTTCCGACATCATTGATATATGTAGCGGTCATAAAGAAATTTCCCCGATTTATGAATCTCTAACGGCCTACTCACTCAAATAATCGAAATGAAATTTCAAAAATTGTTATCTGAATGTATGCGTTTGAGATTGTGTTCATTTAAAATAATCCGCTCTCACAGTTACGGTTATCGTGAAAACATTTCGAAATTTTTGAAAGGTAACACATACGTTTTCTTGCGCAAATTGATTAGCATAGTAATTAACCATAAATTCCATTGGAACGATACACGTATTACGAAAACTGCAGGCGTAAAACATTTTCAAAGAAGAGCATTGTAAAAGACCAATGATAACACAAAAGAGGAGAGGGAGAAAAAAAGTTTATTGAAATTACAAGTTTTCAGCATATTTCAAAATGGAATCATCTATTGTAACATTTCAGTTTTATGGCCACCGTGATCCCCAGACCTCATTGCGACGAATTTCTGGTTCTGGGATTATCTGAAATCTGCAGTTATGCACATCAAATCTGAGAGATTTGCCAGAATTGAAAGATGCCATAAAATAATAAATTCCCATAAATTTTGTTTTCTCGCTTTTCCCTTGTATTGTCATTTGTTCTTTACAATGCTGTGCTGTTTTTTGAAAATTTGTTACATTAGTAGTTTGTATCATACATGTATAATTCTAATGCCATTTATGGTTTTTCAGTACGCCGATGAATTGTCACAGGAAACAAAAGGGTGTTGCCTTTTAGAAATTTAGGACCGCTTTCGCTGTGACCGAAACTGTGATAGCCCTATTGTTTTAAATTATCACAATCTCAAGCGCATATATGAAAAACGAAACGAAAAACGAAACATACGAAAACTATACATGAAATTTCATATCGATTTTTTGATAGTAAAATTTTCGATAGTAAACCTCCAGAATATCTTTGCCGAAACTCCAAGTAGCTGATTTTATTCAGCTTTGTTCCATTATCAGAATTACGTAAATGTACTTTCTACGTACTTATAGCATGAGTAAGACGTCATTTTAATGATATGTAGTCATATAGTTATGTTTTATTATATAATTATATTTTTACTGAATAGTTTTAAATAATATTAAGCAGCTATTTTTAGAGTAAGATCCTCATAAATATTAGCATTCATGCATAATTTAGTGTATAAGATAAATCTGAAATGCATACATCCTCTATTAGGCACTAAAATATTTTATGCTCAGGCTCTTAAAAACGTCGAAACTGAAACTGCGTGCATTTTACCTCAATCAAACACTTATGTCTTGAAAGAGCCGATAGTAACCTTGAACGTTTTAAAATAAATCTAGAGCTCGAAATTTAGATAAGGACTCAAAATTTAATTATCAGCAAAATTTAGTTATCATGTGCAAACAACTTTTCATACCCTCGTTGCACTTTTTCTGTGTTAGATGGAAAATACAGGATTATAATAAATCCTGAGGAAACTTAAAGATTTCTGGATTTATTCAAAAATCATTCTTTTCACTGCAAAGAAATTTAAAAGCTATTTAATTAAACTTGGGTTAGTTTAATTGAGTGGAGGGCGAAAAGATTTGTATTATTCTTAAGTATATTTTAGCTGTTATGTAGTCGACATTTTATTGCTATCCCTTTGAAATGACTTTCGCAATCAGAGCGCAAATGTTTCTTCGTAAACAGAATATAAACATTGTAACACTGGATTGTTTAAAATTGCTTTACACCATTTTCCTTTTCAATCTTTGAAAGTAAGGAAATAACGGAGCCTTACAGGAGCGGAAAGCAAACTGTCCACCGATTTCGAATTTCGAATTCTTTGAGAGTCGCTAGCAATTATCGAGCATTAGTGCTCCAGTTACTTCATTAATAATGCATGTATTTATGTCTCTGACTGTTCGTCTGCATCTGCATGTGTATGTGGATGGAAAGAGCTATCTGCTATGCCCAATCCATCGATTTTACCGCCAATCCTCATGGAGCCGATCTATATATAAAACTTAACTCGCGTGTGAACGACATGCACTGCAGGAATCCGATAGAGTTTTATGGGGAGTTAAGCGATATTTGATTGCGATAAGGGATAGGGTGAAAGGATTTGGATAGGGGTGTTTCAGCGATGAAGGCTTTAGCTTGCTTCGAAGAGGCTTTTGTATGTCTTTTGCACCACCTGTAGTAGAGATAAATGTACACTATATCCAAAATCCTATTTTGAAAAGAGGAATTGGTGACAACACATTTTTATTTTTCAAAACTTCTAATACAGTAATGAGAAACAAGTAAATGTTTAAAACAACTACAAAAACAACAAAAAAAAAACATTAGTTCATACAGCTTTAGAAGAGCTAATAAAGCGAGAAGCTGTAGGTTGAAGACCCATTTTTATAGAACGCCTTAAAACATCACAAGCACAGAAAGTGCAAGAAAAATTGGCCCTGTAGAGGACAGTATTTAAAACTGGCGGTCGCCACTGCCTGCCTTTTTAATTTTGCTGTGTTGTCAAAGTTTGTCAAGGTTTAAGAATACGAATCCATTGCTTGAAAAGCAAAATTAAACAAATCTTTCTAGTTAACCACAGCTGGTCACTTAAACGCATTTTAAGTTTGATTCTACGAAAGCTAAAGCTTCTTTGATATTCAGCTGTTATCAAAGCTTCTAAATTCTAACATTTTACTCTTTTTCCTGCTTTATGTCGTCGTTTCTTCATTAAAATGAGGAAAACTATGATTTTCCAATAAATTTAACAGCTTACTCATCCCACCTTTGCAAAATGCTTTGCTTTTGAAGAAGAAGGAACTATCTAGATTACCATCCAAATCAATAGAATTTTATTTAATATCCATCCTATTCTAAAGTGCACTTTTTTTGCACATTTTCTTGCGCTTTAGAGAAGCTCAGTTCACATGATTACAATTGTAAGGTTTTAGTTAAACTAACAAAGTTTTATTTTAATTTTACTTTTCTATCCCTTCTCATTTCAACTTCCCGTTAGAATAAGCGCGCGTTTCAGCTTTATGCTAATTTGAAGTGGAGCCAAAGAATATTTAACGAAAGGTAGAAACCTTTCAGTGTGAGAGAGCTTTTAGTCTCAGACCACGGTTACTCTATTCAACGTTCCCCTGACTAGCTAGCATTTAAATTCTAAGCCATAGCGCTTTTATGTGATTGCTTATTGAAGTAATTCCAAGTGCGTCAGTATTAGTTAAATCTTGCTACGCACCATTTAGTTTAGAGGCCAACCTCGCGTTATAGCTCTGTGAGCAACGACTATTTAATTTCTAATTAGTTTTAGTTTAAGTTTAATTGATTGTTAATTTTAGACCCAAGTGCGGTCTCTACTTTCTGTATCCTTCCCGAGATGGGAAGTGGTTGTAAATAATTGTGATTTAATAAAAGAGGATTTTAAATCCCTTTAAAGTGCAGTTCTTCTACCACTTAATCACAATATTCTACCACAGAACATAGCTGCATTCAGCTCCCTGTTCCAGATCAGGATTTAAGGAGTTCACGAAGATGTTTGCCAAGAATATGCACCGAACACTTAGTCCTGACACAATCAACTGTTGAAATTACATTCTTGGTTCACAACTAGTTATTCCATGAATTCATTCCTGCGTGATATCATCACACTGGATCCTAATGTCATCTGTACTCACATAAACTCCATCAAACAAAGATAAGGTAATGCAGGAATGTTGCAGCCATACTCATCTGCTAGTAATTCTGTATTTCATTTACGACCTTTCTTTTTTCCGATGGTGATGTTACGTTTAAAAGTTTCTAAGTTTAATATTTTTAAGCTGCCTGGCTTACTTAACTTTACTATATCTTCTTCTTTGGCATCGGTAAAAAAACCCTCTCACAAAATATCTGAATCCACAAACTGGTGATTGAAGTTAACCTAAATCTCTTAAATCATCAACGTATGAGTCATACGGCCGTCATAATTTGGCTAGGTGGACTGGGGGCTGAGCCCTAATAATCAATCAATCAATCAATCATCAACATATGTATGATAAATTATATCATTTCAAATCTCAACCTTTTTAAGTCAATAATGAAAAGAAGTATTCTTCCTGGTGTTCTGGTGTAACAAAAATCAAAATATTTATCCAAACAAAATGCTAAATATGAACATGTATTCTAGCATCAAATTCATCAAAATGCTATCTTCTTACTAAAATAAAACTAAATCCACTTCTTTCCTGAAAACACGCAAATTTCAGTACCACAGCTACTAAACTCTTCAAATAGTCACAAAACTTTTTTCATTTAAATAAAAATACAGAACACCTCAAGACTCCTCGGAAAGATATATCCACACAAGTGAGAACAAAAGGACCAGGTCATTTAAATTAATAATCCGATCATATAGTTTAAAAAAAATTACTCACAATTTTACATTTGACATTCTAAATCATGACCAAGATTCTGCCCCAATTATTAATAATATATTCCACCAGAATTATATAATCGTCACTGAACACAAAATTCAATTAATTTCTAAAATTTCTCATTTAAAAACTTTTCGAATCCTACCAAATTTGCAATAAAACATCTTAAAATGATTACCTTATATTAAATAGTTACTCATGAATTAAAACTCATATCTATAGCAAAATTTGAGGAATATAAAAATTTCCTTCACCAATAATACAGAAATAATTCATCTTCTGACATATAGTGATTAATTAAATTTCTTAATACAATATTCCATACACCTTAATTCAGTGATATTTTCTATTATGAAATATTAAGATTTTTCCTCCTCTATACATGTAATTTAAGTTATATCAATTAAGCATTTTAAAATTCCCCTTTTCAGTTACCATTTAAGGAACCAGCAACATTTCAGATTTTCATCTAACATTAAAGTGACTGCTTATGCCTTAGAAATCAACATTCCAAAATCCTAATAATTAAATATTAAACGAAAAGCAATATGAAAATAAATCACTCATATAATTTCAGAACCCAAGGATCCATAAAAGAGATTGAAGGTTCTCTTCCAATTAACACGGTGGTTTTCCAGACCTGAGTAAATAGGATCCAAGATAACTGATACACTTGAGCTGATCATTCATTCCTCAAGATTAACAGGGTAAAAACGGTGAAAGAAATTATCTTTCTTTCCTTTCTTTAGTGGCATCCTAGCTGGTGATTTCCATCGTCTTAAAGATGTTCGAAAATTAGAAATAATCATCTTTAAGAAATTCGCAAACTCGTCAGATAGAAAGTTTCTTTCTTTTGTCGGAGGTCCACGGCCTTTCGCGCAAGCAAGAAATTTTCTCAACACTTTAAGCCACGAAAATAACCGAAACGTCAGTTCAAAAGTCTCAGTAGTAATCACATTTCGCAAACTAAAGGAGCTCATCTTATCAGCTATCATAACACTGATACTCTTCAATTAATCGTAGGCGAATTTTCAACACTGCTACTGTTTGGTAGTTCACATGTGACTTTTCATTCGTGGCTGAGGCAACTAAGAAGAAGCGCGACAAACCAATTATTTGGTCGCTGGAAAACTGAACTCGCAGAACGCGGTCGGCCTCTAAGCCGCCGGGCTCTGGTCGAAAGCTTTATTCTCACTCCTCTTTCTATTTGTAATTTTGTATGAGGTAAAAAATCTAGAAAAATCTGCTCCTGTCTCTTGAACACAGCTTTTAAAACTTCGGTAACGCTAAAATACGGACCGCCTCTAAAATTCACTATTGGCTCACAATAGCTATAAAGTTGTATCTATTCTATCCAACCCAAAACTTGAACTCTCTGTAACCAAAGAGAAAAGAGGCAACAATTAATGTCCAAATTTCCAAGAAAACCTAACCCCCTTTTCAAAGTGACATATCCATTCCCGCGCAGACAACAAGGAATCAAAGTTGCCACCAGTAAGTAATAAACATGTCACAAAGTTCTGTCTTCAGAAAAGCCGAAATATTTCTCACCTCCAAACGAGCAAACCACATATCCAGTTTCGAAGAAAGGGGGAGGGCGGACGGGAGTGCAACAGTCCACCTACCTTTGACCCTCAAACGGGTAGCTTCGTGTGAACAAAAAATCACCGGCCTTTTAGATGTACTAAATTTTTATGCTAGCTTAATAAGAGTTTTACCGTATTCAAACGAAAAATGAGTTTAAACAATAATATATTAAAAATTAATTCTGAAGTATTAACATAATAAATTCACTATTTACTATAAATTAATACATTTACTATGCTAAATAATAACTTAATAATACATAGAATAACAATTCTATGCAACAGTGTAGAATTGCATTTTGTAATCATATTTATGCTGAGATGTAGGTCTGTTGATACAACAATAGAAATAGCTAACCAGCTCTCCTCTTGAAGAAGAAATATCCCCAAAATCGCTGATTTAATAGTCAGAGCATTTTCGTAGAGTCAACCTCAGCTCTCGTTTGCAGGGAGGAAATGAAAGATCTGTCAAATTGCCGCCTACACGAACTCTTCTAATTTTCAAAAGTAAAAACAATACCAATTGATTTATTTTTAATGCAACACTTGTAAATTATCTGCAAAATGCGCTAGATTATTCTTCACTTCATGCATATTTTCTACATATAATATAATGCAGTTTTCAACTTCCCCATGCTTTAGTAAGCTAAACCTTCATACGTGCATGTATTAGATAAATTGTCCAAGGTTATGCAGCAACTAACAGGTTTACATATGTTACCAAAGAGAACTGCCAAAATGTTGGTATGATCAAAAAAGTTCGATACATAAAAACGTTGAAAAGGCTTAGTGGTATGTTATTCCTAATGGATGGATGCGCATCCCGCCCAAAGTTAGAAGGGTAATACTAATAGCAATACCTATTATCATAATATTATCCTTTCCTGGATGGATAGTTGGGGGCGGTGGTAAGTGGTGTAGAGAAATTCTGCTCGGTTACGGAGATGATTATCAGCCAATGATGCCCCGAGAAAACAGCACAGCTTGATATTCTCAATATAGTTTTTGGAAAAAAGCATCATGCAGTTGGTGCGGATGAACAATTGGGAAAATACATCGTACAGTTGGTGGGGATGAAGAGTTTAGAAACATATTGTGCATTTGGTGAGGTTGAAGAGTTATATTTCCTTCTGAGCTCACAAACTAGACGATACAATGTATTTTTAATTTACTCTGTTCAAGTCTCATCTGGGTGCAAAACTGCATCAAAATAATCTGCAATACAGCAACATAGAAGGAGTTCTATTGCTTCATTCTTAAACGCTTGGCTTTATCCTTCACAACAAAAACTGAATTTTTTACTGAAATTGGTTGGGAGTTCCTCACATTATAGCTCAGGTATCGCATCCTTCGGATTATACTTAATTAGTTTAGATTAAAACAAAGTTCTTTATCTGGAAAAAATATTCAAAGCATTTGATGTTCTACAACATAATATCGACCATCATTTGGGCGCTAAGAAATGTGATTTTCTAAAATGTAGTATCGAAAATCGGCTTTCTAGATATAAAATAAGTGGAATGATCATTCATTTACGATCTAATTGCTACGCGCGATATTCAAAGAGTTATTAAAAGAGTTCCAATATATTAATATGCTAAGTCGGCTCAGGTGTAAACCAAACGTAATCTTTTGGAGGTGGAATGCGCTTTGTGATCAAGACGATTTAGAATTTCTGCTTTGTATTTTTTAATGTTTCTGCTAGAGTTAAATGCATTATATATATATATATATATATATATATGCAGGGTTTGTCCGGAAAATTATATATATATATATATATATATATATGTGTGTGTGTGTGTGTGTGTGTGTGTATGTAAGATATAAAATATATAATTCAGAATTGTTAACTTTATTTTAGCAACAATCATTTTAATTCCTGATTTTAATTTGACTAGCTTTCCTTCCTGGAATCTAAACTACTTCACTTGAAACTAACCCAGATCTTGCCATCTGCAATGCCATAATCCCTTACAAAATCGCCGAGTAAAATTTAAACAGAGTATTCAACTCTTATAAATACTGATTTATTGAAACGTGCAGTTATTTTTTACTCTGTCTTTCCCTGCTAGCGCATGTCTCACGGCTTCGCTGCGTCGTCTATCATTTCGAAATGTAATGAGTTATAAATAAAACTTCGGGATCCTTGTCACATCCATAGTGATATGTAAATCCAGAATATATGCCCTAAAGTATTATTCATCTAGAAATAAAATTATGTGATAAATATCCGGTTACTTTTAGCCTCCATATTCCATCCGTCTGTTACCTAGGTTACCCGTATGCCAGTAATATCTATAACTATCTAGACCGTAGCTGAAAACTAATAGATGTATTCTCTATAGATGATTCTACCCTCTCTCTATAGATGATTCTCTATAGATGGTACTAATAGATGCATTCTTCCATGCACCCTAAAATACTGCTATTTCCACATCCTCAAGTCATCGTCTCTACAAAATTATCACATATATATTCTCCTTCATCACCATTCAACCTTCTTCGAGGAAGCTCAGATTCGGAGTTAGAGAACACATAACAGACATTTGGAGGGCATAACAGACATTATAAGGGAAATAGGTGGTCAGTTCTCCAAAACCTATATTTCTGTTCTCTTTCTTGGCAACGACAGCTATATATTGTCAAAATAATGGCGAAGTGAATTCTTTGGCTCAATATTCATCACTTTTCCTCTTTAATTTCATTGAATATATCAATGCATTGTATACCTTTCCGTCATGCTTGTTCTCTTTTTTATCAAGAGCATTTCTTTCCAATTCCAAACAATTGTGCCGAAAGTCGTTTTCCTTGATTTCAGAACTTTAGCATTTCTTGATAGCCCTTCCTATGGTTTTTATACTCCGTGTATTTATTTCATGTTTAATAGAAAATGATAGTATAGAACTGTGATTTCATCGCCTCTTACGACTTATTGTAAAAGAGCTCTCTGATTTCCTTTATAAAGCTTCAGAGTTTTACAGCAAACGACACGCCTTGTTTTTGATTGCTTGAAAAAATCGGGGCAGCCATTTTGCACAGATTCTTCTTATGTGATCATGTGATGGTGCTCATGTAAAATGCACAAACTGATTTTTTAGAGAAACCTAACTGCGTTGCTGTCTTCTTTTCTTTATAACATCCTATGTTTAATATATTTTCCTTCACGCTAGCATGTTTTTTAGTTCTTCTAAGGGACCTTTATAAGGATCATCTTCAGTGAATTTGTAGAATTTTCTTTATTTCGCATAACAAATTTATTTTAAGTTTGATTAATACCTTTTCTAAACCTTTCAACTGAGCCTACTAGTTTCTCGCCAGGATGTAAATTTAAAGTCAAGCGAAGTTAATATTTAAACTCGTAAATCTCTTAGTTTATTCAGAGCGTATTTTTGCTAGTCAGCGTACGTTTCTTTGCTATCTCGCTGTTACGCATTTTGCCCATTTCGGATTATCATCACGCCTGTTAGGTTTTTGTGAGTCAATCCGCTAGCTGAAATTTAATGTGCAACTCCATCATGATCTGTTTTAGATTTGATTTGAATTACACTCATGTCCATAAATTAAGGATAATGCAAAATGAGGCAAAGAAAGAGTTAGAAGCAAAACAAATTTGACTTATTTGTAAAGCATATTTATTAAACAAAAGGTAAAGAGCAAAAACGATGTTATATGTTTGATATTATTAAAAAAATTAGCGATTTTGTCTCCCTGGAGCAAATTACAAAAAACACCTATTTACAAAAAACCAATATTACATGGTTGGTATGATAGTTAATACATTGTATGTCTCCCAGACGATGCAATACAGTCCGTACAACGCCTAGGCATACTGAATATCAAATTATCGATCTGATCTTGGGGGATAATACACCACTCCAAAAGCAATGCTCCCCGAAGTTCCGATAGACATGTCGGAGGAGGTTGACGGGCTGCAACTCGTCGGCCAAGCATGTCCCACACGTGCTCTACTGGATTCAAGTCCGGTGAGAATGCTGGCCAGTCCATACGGGTGACATCCTCCGATTGAAGGCGTTCGCTTAGAATGTTTACACGGTGAGGACGGGCGTTGTCATCCATAAACAGAAATTGCGCGCCCATGGCGCCCCAAAACAAAAGTACATGTTGTTCCAGAATGACGTCCGGATAGATTTGGCTTGTCATGGTTCCAATTTGAACATGCATGTCAGTTCTGGAACCCAGAATAATTCCGCCCCAAACGAGCACTCCTGCACCACCGTAACGGTGTCGTTCAATGATGTTTTCTTGGTGGTAACGGGTACCTGGAGCTCTCCATATGAAAGTCCGGCGAGAATCAGAGTGCAAGCTAAACCTGGACTCGTCGGAAAACATCACACAAGCCCACTGTTGCGGTGTCCACAATGCATGCTCTCTACTCCAGGCTAACCGCAGACGACAGTGAGTTGCAGTAAGTAGAACGCATCTGACAGGTCTACAAGCATATAGACCAATCTATCCTAAGCGTCTGTACACGGTCTGCCTAAATTGTCGTACCAGTGGCTGAAGAGAGCTGACAAGACAGGTCTGAAGCAGTGCTCCGCCTGTTTCTTTTGGCAGTAACTGCCAAATACCGGTCCTCATTCGGTGTTGTAACT
>KK116689.1:396090-412522 GCA_000611955.2 Stegodyphus mimosarum | reverse complement strand
GTTATTTATTACTCTTTGTTTGTGTATTTTTGGTTATTTGTTCATGTCTGTGTGTTAAGACAGGAAATTTTTTCTGGTTAACATAATAGTATTAACTTTGTTTTAGCGTCCTGATTTTGTTCAAGTGGAAATAGATCGATGTGTACGTGGACAGAGTTATATTAGTCTACAATGCCTAGCTTGTGCAATTCTGGGATTTTTTTGGTTGATATTTACTGTACGGTTCCGCTTGGTTTCTGTCTGAAGAAATCGCCAAGTGGTATTGGTTGTTCGTAAAATAGGTTTTTCGGTAACCCTAATGTTAATAATGTTGCTGAAACTAGTGTTGGGGATATTGTGCGAATATTGCCAAATGTGTTGTTTTAAGTTGAGATTTTGGCTATTTTTTATAATAGTAACTCTTTCGTAGCGATCGGAGATTTTAAAATTGCTGTGCTTGGTTGTATGTGCGTAATGTTTTATGAAAGTGGTGGTTGAATGTTTGCTTAGTGTTATAAATGAGTATAATCTTGCAAAGACGACAATAATTTCAGACTGCTGGAAGACGTACCTTTTAGATGAAAAGCCGAACCACCAAAAAATTTAACTGGGTTTAAAAATAATAGGGTTTCCATAGCATTGAACTACTCAGGTTACCATAAATGAAACAACTTGGCGATAATCCAATGGGCACTCTTAAGTTTACTACAGGGGGCAGCAGCGTTCATTGTAGGATATTAAAAACACACCATAAGGCAGTAACTGTAATTTATTTATTACCTCATATGTCAATTAATAGTTAAAAGTATGCCATTTACTAATGTGTAAGTCATTGTCCATTGCATGGATTACTTTTTGAATATGATGCCCTCTCTGCACAGCACATTCATTTAGGTGGCTTTGGAAGCTTGCCATAACTCGGCGTAACGTATTCCCTGGGACATTGCCGACGGCAGTTCTGATGTGATCCTTCAACTCAGGAATGGTGGCACAATGTGTTCAGAAAACTTCTTGCTTCAGGTGGCCCTAAAGGAAAAAGTCTGCACATCGAAGGTCAGGTGAGCGAGGCGATCATGAGGGAAAATGGAGAGCTTCGTGCAACATTCTCCTGAATGAGCGATCGGGCATATGCAAAGTTTGCGAATGACCACAAGCAGATCTTTTGGGGCTACGCAATATTGCAGCACGAACATTTTCCATGGCTTCTGGTGTCTGTACAACTCTTTCACTTCTCCCCTGTTTGTCATTGCAAACAGAACCTGTTGTTCGAAATTCACTTACCCACCTCACAATGGTCCGTTCATCTGGAACTTTCCCATGACGTCCCAAGTTGAAATATTGCTGAAATAGATGCTGGGTTTTAATAACAGAGTAGTTATTCTTGAAATAAATTTCAGCAGCAAAGGCACAATGCTGTGCACTCCACCGATCCAAATCACTCTCACACTCAAAATGGCAGCTCATTAGCACACGAATGCAACACAAGCTGGCGCTCATTCATGCAGTGCGTCATTGTACTACACAAGTCAAATTACGCTATGAATGCTGCCATACCTGTATAAGCCATGAACACATACATTCATTCATACATGCATGCATGCATACATACATGTCTGAATTCGGTCCTGATAACAGGACAGTACCCATTAAAAGGTTTGAAATAAATGAAATTTAAATAATAGAGTATACTGTATTAAATTATTAAAAAGTGGTTGAAAACATGGCCTTAGTTCCGTAAAACATGGAGCTTATACATGTCTAATTATTGGCTTAGGTTGCTGTACATGTACATATAACTAATATCCCTAAATTTTCAGATTATTGCTGTTCGTCTTTAGATTCGAGCTTGCAGTCTTTATTGCTATGAAAAAGGTCATCAAAATTGCCAAATCAAATTACCATATTCTAAGAATCAGCCCCCTTTTTTTTATCAAAATTTATTTCTGATTGGATGTGGGTGATAATGCAGTCAATAAAATTATTTGTTTCATTACAGATTCATTTTAATTATGGTGGGAAAACGTAAACGTCGAGTTAAAAAGGAAATAGATCCAACACTTGCAGAGAAGAAAAAAGTGATAGAAAAACTCTGGCATAATTTTCGTCAAGATGCTGAAAGTTATAGAGCTTATTTAAAATCGTGCTGTGATAGAGAATGTGACAAAATAGAGAAAATGTATAATGACAAAATTAAAGCTATACCAGCACATTTACGGAAAATGACTATTGCTGAAATTATGGCCCTGCAAGAAAAAGGAAATTCATATCATTCTGGAGCTTCAAAACAAGAAACTTCTTATCGTGAGCAGTAAGTATAAAATCTTTGTAAGAGATTAGTTTCTTCTGTATTTTGATTGTATCCATAGTCAAATTGCAGATAACAAAGATCTTAATGTATATTTATTTAATTTTATATCTTAGAGTACTGGGTAAAATTAAATATGTGTTTCTGTTCTTTGCATAGCATGTTCTTTGAAAATTTCTGTATAAACTTTCATTCAGCAGAAAGCACTGCTTATTTGATGACATTTATCCTAGGCTATTTTGATAACATTATATAATGAAGAAAAAGTGTACTTCAAAACTGCAATGGAATTTATATATTATGACTAAAAGTACATAAATGTGTACGCTTCAGATTTAAATCAGGAAAAAGTCACTAATAGCAGAATGTCAATAAGGCTGCAGGTTATAAGCTAGTTTGGCACGTTTTTAAAAAAATCGCCAGATCATTGTGATTTTGAATGGAACCTGTAAACATGTAAAAAAAAATGATATCTGAAAAAGAAAGGGGTAGTGAAGAGAAACAAAAAAATATTGTATTTTAAAGCAAGTTATATGCATGGTATAGTATTATCCATAATAAGAACTTTGAATGCTACCTATCTCTTATTTAAAAATGATTAACAAAAAAGAAAATTATTATATCTTA
This sequence comes from Stegodyphus mimosarum, assembly GCA_000611955.2. Lineage (NCBI taxonomy): Eukaryota > Metazoa > Arthropoda > Arachnida > Araneae > Eresidae > Stegodyphus > Stegodyphus mimosarum. The sequence continues at coordinate 409,611 of KK116689.1, read as the reverse complement.
ATGCAGGAACAGTAATATTTCATATTTAAAACTGCAGCTAAAACAAAGTTGGAAACGAGATAAAAATTCAAGCTCAATACTCCACAATCATGTTTAAACACAAATAAATAAGGGAGCTTTCACGGGGAACCTGTGTGCTTCATCACCTGGAGCTGCAACAGATAGCTTGACTGTTTGCATAGACTTTAATTGATTTCTGCAGGGTTGCTATTCTCAGAATTGCAGTCCAGATGTACACAAGAATGAAAGGAAAGTTTGGTGAAAATGCGCTTTAGCCCACTGCTTGGCGATGTTTTGAAAATCGCCAATTCGGCACGTTTCTGCGAAACGTCTTTGCAATTGCAACCTTCCCGACACGCTCCGCGAAAACCTATTGTAAACAAAACATAGAATTCTAAAGCATAAATTAGTATGGAAACTGTTGCCACAAAAAGGTAATAAAATAATATGCAAAACGAACATTATGATCATTAAAATATTTGTCAGTTAGGTTTAAATTAATTATTTACATTTTATGTTGTAATACTTACACATTTTACGTCGTTACATAACCTTCCCGACACGCTCCTCAAAAACGTAACCAAAATGGAATCGAAGAAAGAAGGAATTTTTTTTTAAAAGGGCATTAAAATTACAAACGATACCATGTACACACCGTTCCGTTTTAACTTAAAAAAAAATCTGCGAATTGCACAATCTAGGCAACGTGCACAAACGAATAAAATAAGCTAAAATAACGAAAATAAATTACAAGAAATTGCCATGTGCACAACGTTCCTTTTAAACTTAAAAAAAACTTCAGCAAATTGCACAATGTAGGCAATGTACAAACAGTCAGCCATGTTGGCGGATATACGGAGTTACCCATGTTGGCGCGTTTATTGCTCATTCAAAAACAACCGCCGCCAAGCAGTGGGCTAAAGCGCATTCCAACCGAAAGTTTCTATTGCAGCATGATTTATGTCGTTAATTCTGAGGTTCTTTTTAATCCGTGGTTTGGTGATGATTATGACTTTGTCAGATTCAATTATTATTGTGGATTCTTTGACTTAAGATGTGCTATTTTCATTGATGATCTGGTTGGTAGAGAATTTTGAGATATCTTTTATGTGTTCATCTATTCTTATTGATACTTTTCTGGATGTTGAGCCAATGTACTGAGTATATGCTGTACGGTTGTCAATAAGAAGAAAAATATTCTTCTTCTGTTTGTTATCCCATTTCAAAAGTCATTTATGAGCAGTTACTAATATCATTCATGCGATTAATTATATCTACAGTTTACTGATAAACTATTTACTCTTTTAAAACATCACAGACTTTCTTCCCTTAATTACGAAGTGTTAATTTTTACATTGCATATAATGACATATCATAAAATGGTCACATGATCATTTGAACTTTTAGTTTTGAATAAATATGTACTTTTTGGCAATGCACAGTGCTGTAGACTTGTTTCACTGCATCATAAGTGTTTTCAAGGTAGTACTTTGTAAACAACTCGTTCATTTAACAACTATGTTCTCGCAGCAGTAAACCAGTATTTGTTTTCTTCTCTATAATATATTTGTAAGCATTGCTTTCTTTCATTGGCTAAAACAGCCATATGTTGCTACAAAATCATCTTTCCACATTTTTATGATTAATTCTTCAGCTTTCTGTCATATTAATTGGTTGCTGACTTTCATACTCTTTTCACGACTTTCTGTAAATCAAATCTTCAGTACTTCTCAACATTCTGACTTTTCTCACAATGCATCAGTTTCATGTTTTAGTTTTGATTTTGCTTAGATTTGCAAAAGTATCTTCATGATTCTTTAAAGCTTGAATAACAGAGGTTCTGAAACATTTAACTTAAAAACAGCATTTCATTGACTGATTTTTTAGGGTAGGTCATAGCAGTCTAATAAATCAATTTTATCCATTAGTTTCAGATCATTATGCCATTTACTAATATCCATAGTTTTAAAACGATTAATTGAGAGTTAAAGTTACTAAATAGAATAAAAAATGAGTGCTTCCCAGAATATAACATGTATCGGAATATAAAGCTCAAAACATGCTTTTTTTTTATGCATAAAAGTAAATTTAATTAGAATTCCAGTTTTGTTAACTTGGTTTGCCCATCAGATCTTTGTAAATGGGTGCTTTAATACATGGTTGGCTTTATCAAATTGGAAGAAAACAAGTTGGCCGAGATGCCACCAAACTTGTTCCAATAGAAGCTGGATAATTAATCAAAATAGATAAAGGATTAGTTTACTATCATACTAAAAAGATCTGCAACATTTAAAAATTGTTATGAATTCAACATTCAACTTATGACCAATTGACTGGAATATGTGTTGGTGAAAGAAATGAATGAAATTTCATTTTTCTTAGAACACTTTTGTCAAGGGCACTGTGCCTACCACAAGAATGTCTACAGCTATCTGTTGTCATAAGAACAAACCCTAGTCCATTTTTCTTAGGCATGTTTTGAGGAAAAGTATTTAAATTTGCAATCCTTGTACATTTAATGGCTATTTGTGAAATACATTTTTTGTTTTAAGTAAAGTCTTTGTTGAAGTGCTGGCCTTGGGAAAGTTTCTTTTTTCCAAGACCAACATCTGCCAACCTCCCCCCCCCCTTCCTCCCAAAAAAAGCTGTAAAACTTTCTCTTGATTCATTCTTTCCTTAAATGTATGAGGCTTCTTACCCTAGTGTTTAAATATATTGGCGTGGGCAATGATCGCAATAGACGAAACAAATGCCTATTTTGAACTCTTGAATTTGTCTTATGTTCTAATGCCATAGTAGGCCCACCAGCAACTGATCGTTAAAGTCGCTGAGGACTGCTAGTTCGGTCCGAGGTTCGAATCCTGCAGACGGGCTGGCTGCATGGGCATTTTGATGGTTTTCTTCATGTATAATGTGTATACGAGCCAGTGTTCCTTAGGAAGTCCTCCCTGAATGCATCTCTTCCTGCAGGCAGATAGCCCTCGAGTGCTTTGCCGTAAGCCCAGCCAGTGCTATAGTAACTCCTGACTTTTCTTTGGGTGTACTGTTCCAAGAATTAATTCTTGGAGCAATGTGATGGATGCAATGGTGGAAGGGGGGGGAGATATAAGCAGCGTCTTTTGAGAGCCCTGTAATTCTGTTAACATTTTAAAAGATGTGAATATTTTTGAAGTTATCAGCAGGATTTCCAAAATCCTGTACATGCTTTATGATGCCTTTACAAGTGTTTCATTAGCTCAACTTTTTGGAAAGCATATAAAAAAATGAAAATTTTAAATTTTCTTGGTTAATTGAGCTCTCCAGTTGGTTGAATACCAAATAGTCAGGTTTTTACTGAATTAACTGAATTGCTGATCACAATAAGTGATGTATTTCCATATTTTTAATATACAAATGGATGAGACTTAAGACAATTCAATAACAATACCTGAATTATAACGTTAACCACGGCCGTATTAAGTGTATATTGTATAGTAACCTTGAAATAATTATTTTCTTTATATTTCATTGAATATTAGATTAAGAACATTTGTTGTTTTTTGTGTAAAATCTGTGAATTTCAGCATTTATGAAAGGCATACTAGTAGCTAGTAAGCACTGATAGTCCATTCTTGGCAATTTTCAACAAAGAACAGAACCCAGAATATAGTTCTTGTAGTTCTCCTATCCTATATAAATAAAAATTGACTTTCTAGGTTTTTCTTTCTTTTCAGGCAGACTTTTGTGAAATTTACATAAATAACCTTTGAGTATTGTGTTATAATAAATTATCAACATCAATGAAGTGTAGTATGTTTGGATCCCTGATTAAAGTTTTGCTTTGTAAAACTGTTAAGTTATTTGTTGCGTTCAAAATCAATTTTAAATATTTATTGTGAAAGTAAGAAAATTACACTATAAACAGAAAAAAAATATGTTAAAATTTCTTTAACTTCAGCAAATTGTGATGGTTAAGATTAGAAAATTAATCTAAACATAATAGGTTAAATATATACAGTCACACTCCTGTATCTATATTTGAATTCAGACCCTTTGAAGTTTCAAAACATAGACTAAATGATGAACAACCTGTAGTCAAATGTTAAACACAGCCTCTGAAACAAGCTAAGCACTATATTCACACAGTAATCACACGTATATGCATGTGCATATATTTTCTTTGTGGGTGTAACTAAATGGGAGGGAAGAAGAAAAGAGATCATCTTCAGAACTTCATATAGATTCTCAGCTTACAGGTCACTTCTCAGAACTGTGTGTTTCGTAATTGAACATTAACTCATGATAGCTGTAAAAATATCAACAGAAGGTCACTGCTATCATTAGTCAAAATATCTGACTCCTCTCCTTCTACTATGTACACAGATTTTTCCCATTAAGTGTTTTTAGTTCTGCTTTTAGCAGTCTCTTCGTTCTCATTAATGGCATTCAATCATAGCTCTCAGAATTTTTTTACTTACATTACAGTGGCTTCCAAGCGTAAGAGTATAATCTCATTCACATAGGATCCATACCCATTACTCAACCTATTTCTTCTAGACTGGTTTAAAGATTTTAATATATATGTGCCTAATTTTTTCTTTGCATTTCCCCATTGCCTTTTTCACTATTTCTGGTGATGCAAACTGTACATAACTCTCCCCAGTGCTCCTCTCCTTGAAGTCAGTTGTTAGGGTAATCCCATTTTCAACATCTCCAACCCTGTAGAGAACCGAGATATTTTCTCTGTGGAGCAACCAAATGGTAAACCTCTTAATCTTATACAATCATCCTCAAATGCTTCTTCATCATCATCAAGACCACATCTCCTTAAGACCCATTCCATTTCATTTTGCTTAGAACAAAATACTTAATTCATTTAATATTGTAACATCTCCAGATTTTCAACGCAGGCCAAGCAATTAAAACTCTGGCACATACCTCATGCATGTAACTTTCAGTCTACAGATTCTGCTTATCTTTAGCAGGAGTTCACAAAATTCAATAGATATCATGTCCTGACTCCAAAAATAGATGAAGCTAACTTCTGTAAGGAAGGGGATTTTCCCTTCTTCGAGCCAATTTTGTGGTCTTATTCCTTTCTTCTCATTGTAAGATTCTTTCTTGCGATGGCATTTTGCTGTTGAGCTACCTATAAAACACAGTTTCATCTCGCAGTTCTTCGAGCATAAATGCCTTTTCTTTGAGAGAATTCTATTGTGGACGTTTCGTCCTAGGTTGTTAGATCTGTAATTTTATCAACGACTTCAAAAATTAAACCAATATTTCAATAGCGACCTTGAAAATATGGAACTACCTAAATTTATGTGCAGTTTGTGATTAAATGGGTACGTGCGTTTGCTAGATATGGCACTTTTGTGCATATATTTTCATTTGTTTCATTCCCCCTCCTATCATGGAATAGTAATTTAAAATAATTTTTACATATCAAACTGCAGTTTCTCTGCAGACTACTGCATCTCATCTCATTTGCTTTGGAGATAAAAACAATGAAAAATTGCTTTTGCTGCTCCTCGAAATTGCTGCATTGTTCAGTTGAATGAACAGCTTTTTACTATATTGGAAAGTCAACTAAAGTTCTTTGTTTTCCAGATTATTCGTATTAAAACTGGTTGACTACAAAATCAGACTTAGGCGGAGAGAAAAAAAAAATGCTTGGTTTTCTGCTTGAGAAATTTCATTCAAAAAGTACAGATTTATGTACTGTAGAAGCATACTTTCCGAAATACAGCCCACCAGCAGTTGAGTGGTAAAGTCACTGAATTCTGGTAGTTCGGTCTGCAGTTCAAGTTTTGGTGAACGGGCTGGCTGCATGGTCTCTGTGTATACAAGCCAGTTTCCTTTAGGCAGATAGACCTTACATGCTTTGCCATAATTAAACAAACCAAACTTTTATGAATGCAACACAGGAGCAACAAGCATTATTTATTTATACTTTTAACAACATGAATTTTGAAAAGTAATGTCATTGTTAAATTATTTAAAGCATTTCTTTCTATTTAAATATCAATTTGTTATTTATAAAATGATATAAATATCTAATTTTGGCTTGTAATAAATCTATTAAGAGCTCTTCAGTTTTTCTGAACTCTTGCATGCTGCTCCTACTAACAAAGTTTGGCCACATCTGTTAAAAATGCCCTCCAAAATGGATATCCTGGATAGCATGCATTATTAAAAAGAGAGTCCTTTCCTCTTCTACTGATTTAGACAGAGAAAACATACTTGTTCTCTATGCTGATCTTGCAAAAAATAAAAATTTTTACATATTAAGTGTTATGGTACTAATATCATCATATGATCTCATACAGACTGGAAACCTGCCAACTTTATTTCATTTATTTCTTCATTCAGAATATGGATCTGTGACCTGTCCTTAGAGATATTCATATAGTATTTTTTTAACATCTTGATTATAAATTTTCAAGAATCTGTTATCAAATAATGCAAGGCATAAAGACATATTTCAAATTAGTCGATGAAAAATCTGTATTGAGCATAGCAGCCAGTTATGCAGATATGACTTTAGATCTCAATTACGTAGTCTTATATGTGTTTCTTAAAATTATTAAAAATAATAAATCAAAATTAAGCAGTAATTTCTAGCTTTAAAGGTAATTCTATCTCTATCTGAATTCTAATACAGAGTTGCCAACTCTCCCGATTTTCGACCATTCTCCCGCCAGCCCGACTTACAATATTTTCTCCCAACTTTTCTTTTATTCTTAAAATTTCTCACGATTTTTATGTAGCTTGGCTTAATACTTCATTATTTGCATCCCCGAAAAAGTGATTTGGGGTGCTTGAAAGCACCTTGTTTTTCTCTATACTGCATAGAAAGCCAAAGTAATTTCACCAGTGAGAAATTACAGTATGCTTCTGCTTTGTGAATGAGAGCACGTGTTCCGAAAACATGTTCCATTTCTCGAAAGAGCATCAAGTGTCATCTGGCTCATATTAGCCAAGTCTTTGAAAAAGATAAAATACTCAGGTGCTTTTCAAAAATCGTACACAGATGACTTTCTTTCTAATATTTCCTCAAGGAAATGTAATGAATTTGCAACGTGTATCATCAGTCATTGCAATTTTTCGATTTCGCACAGTGGAAGGGCCAGTATTCTCAAACATATTTGTACACAAAAACAAGGACAACATGAGTGATGAGTGGTATTGATAAAAACAAAAAGTTAATTTTTTCTAAGGAAACAAAAGACCAAAAAGTTATTAATGCAGAATGTACTGTTTGCATTTAAGAATTAGTAACTGAACTTTCAGATATTAATTAGTGACGATTTGAAGTTAATTCATTATTAAAAATTATATTTTTATCATTTAAAAATCTTTTGGTCGTTGAAAATAAATCTCCCGATTTCTAAAAAAATTCTCCAGATTTTTGAGAGTCGGAGGTTGGCAAGTATGCTAATATCTTTAAATATAATACTATTGTATTAATTCTGTTCATGATTGTTTTTACTGTAGCAAAAAATTAAGATGCATCTAAAATTCAGTTCTTTGGGAACTAATAAAGTTATATTTGATTTATCTTTAATGAAAGATCATTTTACCTGATATAATTGTAGTCTTTTATTTTAAAATAAATATGTAAAATTTCATTTCAGGTTTAAATTAATAAGTGAAAAAAAAACTTTGAAAACAAAAGAGGTAAGTCCCTTTATTTTCAGAGCTTATGCTTATTTTCAGAAAAGATAAATTATATATTTATGGATGGATGTGCACAGGTAAATTTAATAGTAGTATGAAATATGTAGGACAAAACCTATTAAGTTTGTGGGGTTTCTCCCTCCCCTGGGGTTTTCCCCCCCCCCCCCCCCCATGATGCATCAATCTCCTGATGAATGCAGTCCGTATATGCATTTAAAATAAAATTCATTAACCAACTCAAAAAGGTATTCAAAAATAATTTTTTATTCTTTATGTATTTTATTACAAAATCTGTCAAAGCTAATGTAATTTATATATAATGTATTTAAAACTTGTACATTTAACATGTGATATTTGCAATTAACGAGATATTTTTATGATTTTATGAATTCTGTCGCTAGAAATGTATAATATTAATCGATTGACAATCTAAAGAACCCCATATAACAAGGAATTTTGTTAACTATAAACAAGGCTGGAAAATTTCTTATCTTCTTAGTGAATATTTGCCAGTGAAAGTTGTCATTCTTCTTGAGCATTTTGACATTTTAAATGATGAGCCAACTTCCCAAGATCTTAGTTTTTATTAAATTTCTCGACAGCTCCTAAATACCGAATTCAGGTGTAGGATTTTAAGTGGCTTGAAATCTAGTGATGATGTTGATCAAGAAGCTGTTGATATTAATGATGATAGCTACACATATCTCTCGAAAAGTGCATAAAGCCAACAAGATTTATTATGCATTTCGTTCATTGTCATACATGTCTCTTGTCGTTGAAAAAGAAACAATGACAGAATCATTCATCAATTATCATCCTGTATAAAAGGCTAAATTCCTTGTTTTATTGCTTTATTTATACAAGGAATCAACATTATAAAAGAATCCAGTGATAGAAATCAGCAGGAGAATGAAAAATGATGTTCCATCTAATGTAAAGCAAAAATGCAGTTGTTTACAATCATATCACTAATGTAGGTATTGCAAATCAAGCAATAATGTAAGTTAAAAATCTGTTTCAAGGTTATGATTATGTTAATTTAAGTACAGAAACAATACTGTGTGCAGATTCATCACAGATAAAGTTTGCAAATTTTCAACAGGGTAAGTTGCCAGATGAATTCATTATTGAAACAAAGCTAGTGATTGAAGAACTAAGCCTTCTTTATTTGCAAGACTTCATAATGTTCAAAGTTTTCCTTTTGACAAAGCTTCATTTGGGATAGACTTTAGGCCAAATTCTCATATTCTCTCTCATTCATAAGCTTTAAACAGTGTGCATTCACAGAATTAACAGATTTCCAAGAACTTAGAAACTGATTGTTTAATTCATATTCCTAACTAGAATACTGGGTCCAGTTTTGATGCCTTCTTTACCACATACAAGAACAGAACAGAATTTTCAAAATGGGCATATCATCATAGAGCCCCCAGTCTTGCTTTGTAGCTAAGATATACTTCAAATCAAGAAGATGGCATGATATCACCCTTAGTTCAAAATTTAGCAGCATTTTCACTCCCTTCATTCACACATTCATTTCATCACTCTTTGGGTAATTGTTCTCTTTCACTTTAGAAATGCAATTTCCCAACATATGATCTGTCCTTCTCCTGCAAAGCTGGCTGTTTTTGAAGGCAAACTTGAAGCTTCCATTATATATGTTGATTACTGCTTCAGTTTCAATATGTATGAACTATATAGGTGAACCTAATAGTCAATCTTTATCTTTCTTCAGATGTAATCATTATTCTTTTACTTTTCATCCAAACCTCACAATCATCTTTAAAAAGACATTATAATTGCAGATAAACTTTTATTTTGTCCATTGAGAATTAATTCAAATTGTTCTGTGAATTAAATATTTCATCAGCTCCCTGCCAATTAATGTTATCTGTTTAGAGATTTCTTTAAATTCTTTATTGATTGGTACTTTATGCTTTCAGTAATCAAATTCACAAATAGGTGACGGTTTCTTTTAAATTGTGCTGCACTGTATAATAAACAATACAGAATTCTGTTAAATTTCATCAAAGTGCCAAGTTTAAAAAAAAAAAAAAAACATTTACATAGGGTTCCTTAAATGTCCTTAGATTCCTTGGAAATAATTTTTGGTCCTTAAAAGTCTTCTGACATTTTTGTCTGTATTTTATGGCAACCATTTTGAGTATGTATTAGCATTTTGGAGGAATATTTTTTGGCAGTTCATTGACAAATATATATTTGATGGGTTATTGTTTGAATTTCTTCCTGCTTCTAATACAAACAGTGTGATATTCGTGTTTCTGGGCAAGAAGTGAAACATAAACGTTTCAAAATTATTTCTTTTTTGGAAATGAAGACTTCATTAAATATTATACCCAACACAACTTTTTCTCTTTTTGGATATGAATTCTTTTATTAAACGGGACTAAATTTGGCAACTTACTAACATTTTGATGATTTTAGGATCAATTTGTAAGCACAATTTTTTATTCAAAGAATTGTGAATTTTTTATAAACATAATAACATTGATAAATATCATTAAAATAATGATAATATATTAAAACTGTATTTAAGAAATAAAATTAAAATAAAATATTTTTATTGGCACTCTTCTGTTATCAGAAACAGATTGAGAAATGTGAGTATGTATGTATGTATACATGTATGTGCTTATATGTGTGTGCACATACATGCATACATACCTACATTTCTGAACCCCCGGTAACAGAAGAGCACCTTTTTATTTTCCTCTGTCATATTATAAAATTACATTACTTCTCATTTTTAGCAAATTACTGTTGGAATATTTTGAATCTGAAAAATAAGCAAGGTTATAATTGCTATTAATTGCAATTTCCAAAACATTTCTTAGCAAAAGCGAAATAGCTGTCGGAATTATTTAGAAATTAATATAGTTTGCTCTCTTGTGTATTTTTTCATGGTTAAGAGTTTTTCAGTGTAATTGTCTCAAAATATTCAAACATGTAATTCACAGTATACTTTTCTTCTCTGTCCCCCCCCCCTTTAAAACAACCTTCTGTTTTTTTACGCTTACAAAATTGGTAGGGATAATTTTTCTTTCAGGTATTAGACATTGTGTCTCAGAAATGGAAAGTGTAGAAGAATTTGAAGATTTATTAACCTACAAATACAAAAAGCTTTCAGAAAAAATGTGACAAAATGAAATTTGCCTTCATGATATTACCGTGTAATGAGTGTATTGTACAGAATTTTTTTTTTTTTGAGAATTTTGGAAGAACAATGGAAACATAATTATTTGAATTTTCTGTGTTTATTCCGAGAAGTTGTTCTCTTAACATGTTTATCTTCCCTTTATTTTCTCTTCTTTTCACTACACACAAGTATGGAAAATTGCAAAGATGGCTCTTATCTTGCAGATATATTTTTAGAGGCATCTGTAGGGGAAAAAAATCTATTAATAAAGAAATTGGTAAATGACAATTTAAATGATTAATGTTTTACACCGAAGAGCTGTTACATTATGACCACCCTCCATCTGTAACAGGGCTCGCCCAGGAACGAAATCCCTGTGCTTGCACGGCTGATGTTGGAATATATAAAGTGGTTATGCATTGTCTTGCCAAACATAGTGCAATTAGCAACATAATGGGAAAAGCAGCTGATTTATCAGACTTTGATAAAGGTCAAATCCTTATGACTCGGTGACTGACTGAGAACATCAATATCAGAAACAGCATGTTTAGTGAACTGTTGACGTGCAGTTGTTATGACGCGGGGTGTTCACATGCAGTGAGCACATATCAAAAGTGGTGTACGATGGTGAAATGACAATTTGCCGGCCAGCAGTGTGTCATCGACGGCGCATTGATTCCAGAGCAGAGCGGAGATTGCTGCGCATTGTTCGCCATGACCGAAAAGCTACAACAGTGGCGACCTAGACAGTGTTTCTCAACACACTGTGTAGCATACATTGCTGCATATAGACTTATGCAGCCAAAGCATGTCCCTGCACTGGCGGCATCTCATTGCCAGCTGTGTCTGCGATGGGCCAACAAATATCAGAATTGGATATTAGAAGAATGGAAGAAAGTTGCATGGTCTGACGAATCATGTTTTGTGGTCCATCACATCGATGGGCATGTGCTAACACATCGATTTCCAAATAAAACCCTGGCTCCCAGATGCACAGTTGGACGGAGACAAGCCAGTGGTGTGGATATTATGATGTGGGCAATGCTTTCATGGAGCACGTTAAAACCCATAATCCCCGTAGAACAATCGCTAATCTCTGTGCGCAACGTGAACTTCGTTGCAGACCAGGTTCACCTACTCGTGACAACATTGGTGTTTGCAAACAGGATAATGCACCATGTCATAAGGGTCGAATCATCAAGGAGTGGTCCAAGGAACATTCCAGTAACTTTGCGAAATTCCAGTAAGTCTTGTCTTGGCCTCCATTTTCACCTGGCATTAATCCAATAGAGCATTTATGGTCCCACCTGGAAAACCAAATTCATGCTGCCATGCTAGCCCCTCGCAATATGTAGGAATTGCAGGACCAGTTGGTGAATGCTTGGGACCATATACCTCAGACTACATATCAGAACCTTGTGGAGTCAATGCTGTGCTGGATGTTGGCAGTTTTGAGAGCTAAAGGTGGTCCTACATGTTATTAACAGATTGGTCATTATGTAATGGCTCTTCGGTGTATATCTCAATGCACATACATAGGTTTGACACTAGATATTTTCCCACCTGACGCAATCTCTGTAAGTCCTAAATTCTGCCGTTTGGTGCCTCCTTAAATTTTAAAACTTTTGCTACTCTTAATTCAGCAGCCCCATGTTCTAAATATTCTGGCAAATAAAATTAGCAATTTCTTCTCTACATTCTAAATACAAGCAGATTTATAGAATAAGATAAATACTCAATCAAATCTGAAAGTTCTAAAATGAAAACTTATTAAGGAAGAAATTTAATACGTAAAATGGTATTAAGTCATTCTCCAAAGATATATTGTTGATACATTAACAAGTCAGGAGATGAAGCAGAAACAAGTGGGAACATTGGCTTGTTTTTTTAAACAAATTTCTTAGTGTTAGAAAAGATGTTTAAAAATAAGAATTTGATATAAATTAGCTAAAATGCCTGGAAATTTCAAATTAAAAAGATGCATGCATATTTGCATTGTTACTTTTAATGTATAAATAGTCTGTCACTTTAGAATCATTGTCGTAAATTATACGTGTAATTATCCATTATTTTAAATTGTAAAATATGCTTAGATTGTGATTTTAATAATGCTTTTTTTAATGAATATTTTTTAAATAAAAAAAATTAATAGCAATCATGTAAATCTATAAAGACTAAGGATATCTAACTATCTAATTTAATTATTTGTAGCTAATTGATCGCTGCTAATTATCTCTGCACATTAATGCAAATTATTGTCTTTCATTAATCTAGAAGTTCTTCACCGTTTTTGCCCCATGTTTCTCTTTCACCATTCCTAGATGATGATTAACCCCCTGTCTTTTACAAAACTTGCAAACATACATATATATTTATTAAAACTTAGATTGTTTTTAATATGTTTTATAAATTAAACAAGAAAAATTACAGAAAATGTTAATAAACACTGAAATTTGAATAGAAGTAGTTTTTTATATTCATAAACTAAAACTCAGCAGATAAATAATAGACTGACCACATACCTCCCTGAAACTATAAAATTTTTGTCCCTGGTTGAGAACCCCTGCATTAATCCTTACTGAGGACCCAAGACACAATATAAAAATGTAAAATTAAATTAAATTATTCTTTTTAGCTAGTGAGACTTAAAATAATGCAAAACAGCTCATCATTGCTGATGCTTTAATGGCTTACTTTAAAATCCC